>CAHIKZ030001369.1:2912500-3122500 GCA_903632075.3 Acanthosepion pharaonis | reverse complement strand
GAGGGGGCGGACCGCCCCGGGTGCCAGCACAGGAGGGGTGACACAATGTCACCCCCAGCAAAATTTTTCAACCAGGCTAAGATGCCAAACATAGTCTGAAAACAGTGGTGGAGACACAGGGTTTTGCAGGCGGGCATATGACTCCCCAGAAATAATTTATGACCCCCACCCCCCAGTTTTGTCCCCCCGTCAGAAATTTTCTAATTAATTGTCGGGAAATTTGTGAGTAGGAAAAATAGCAATGTTTTCAGCTTTTGATTTGAACTGATTATTTTGTGGTATTGGATTTTGTCTTGGATTATACATGTAAACAGTAACGTACCGGTCAGTAGAGTAAAGTAGAGGTAGAGCATGTATGAAAATTTAGCTACAAGCTAACCATTCAGCATAGGGTGAATCGGGGTCATTGGGGTGACATTTGAGCGGACCGCCCCGGGTGACGTTTACTCTAGCTACGCCACTGCTAAGAGGTAAAGGGTTACTGAGTTTGAGAGAATATGAGAAAAAGAAGATATTATTAAGGAGAAAGAACAATAAATGAACAGGAATTAAGTAGACAGAAGATAACGATTCATATTTTATTTAAATTTTTGAAGATCAAAGTTAACTAGAAAGCAAGAAGCCGGAAGAGATTGAAAAGTGCGATAGAAGAAACTGTTAGCATAGAACTTACGGTTGCATCTAGTCATTTCAAATGTAAAAATATAAAACTTTGCCGTCAATCCAGAAGTTCGCTTAAATTCATAAAATCTAGGTATCAAAGAACTCCTCAGAACAATTACCATGGAAATATTTATAGAAAAGTCACGGGGAAGCTGACTGAAGCTGAGATTCCAGGTCAGAACCAATAACATTGCAGATTCTTCTTTGGATTTTATCAAGAATTTCTAAAGCACCAGACCAGATGTAACAGCATGGAAATGGTAAAAATGTAAGGTATTTACATGTATACATATATATATCGCTCAAAAATAGGAAAGAGAAATATTTATGCAATTAGTTGTAGTGTGTGTGTGTGTGTGTGTGTGTGTGTGTGTGTGTGGTTGTATGTTTTTGAAAGAGAAAGTGCACCATGTAGTTTGGTTGAAATTAAGTAGTCGGTTGCTGGGGAGAGAGACTGAAAACGTCTTGTACCTACCTCATTCTCATATAGTTGAGAGGGAAAAAAAAAGAAAGAGAACGAAAGAGAAAGAGGGTTTATGACCTTTTCATTTATACCTCTATTACGCTACCTAGCGAAAATTAAGTGAAGCCCCTGATAGGCTAGGTGTGCTAATCATACTACTAGAGCATTGGTAATGACCGTTATATTTTAAACACGATGGAGCAGACTTATCCACTCACTTTTAGAATAAGATATCATTTTGGAATTCTGAATTCTTTTTAATTCTGCTCGTGTTGCTTTAGAGTTTTCAGCAAAAATTTGTCTAATTTTGGGAAAAACTTGAGCATGTGTTCCTGCCTCTTTCTCATTCTACAGTTGTGTTTCCATGGCATAACGTAACACTTGGGTATTTTTTTATTATTTCATTCACAAACTGAAAAAGATTAATGTCGCTAACAAATTTATCAATAATGTAGTTTTATTTAAATTTGTTGTTATTAAGTCAGGGGTCGTCACTTTGAAGCTGAGAAAGCGTTGGTGTTGAACAAAAGCTAAAAGTGTTGAATTAGTTGAGAAAATAGATAAACAAAAGCGTGAAAAAAAAACGAGATAGAAATTTTTATTCTATCAGGAACATTTTTGTGTAGAGAAGATTTCAAGGAATGTTCCTGAAAGAAATTGCGAATTACAGAAATGTTCTTAACTTTGTGGCTGTAAAAAATGAAGGAAAAGTTAAACTTACTCTGTTGGTGAATTAGAAAGTGAGTGATATGTATAGTTTAAGCCATGTACGGCTACTGCGTGGAGCGCTTATTTTAGCGTCCAATCCCGATCTCAGATCTAAAAGAAAGAGAGATAACCTCTTCGGATTCACAACAGAAGTGCTCCCAGTTTTTTCTACCCATGCCCAAAAGCTGAAAAGTTTTGGTTTTTTGTTTTGGTTTTTTTTACTGACAGGGTGATCAACGCATGCATGCTAAGCGAAAAGGTTCTAACGTCTGCTACAAATTAATCTTCCTTTCGGTGATATTGTCTTACATAATTTTATTTTTATGGTTTATAGGTAAGTGAAATTTGTTAAAAACAAGCCTAATAAAGAATTGGTGATGTCAACAATCACAAAAGCTCATTGGAAAAATCATTTTAGCCCTTAAATGGTGAGAAAAGATTGTACGATTGTTCACGACAAACGGGTAAAAATTGAAAAAATTCATTTTTGAAGTGTAGTTTTAATGCTTATTTTCGTTTTAATAATATACAAAGATGATAGAAATGATCTTTTAACTTTTTTGGATTATAAAAATCATGAAAAAAGGGAAATGAAACAAATTTTAGGTTCCTAAATTTAATATATTTTTAACAGTATGATACTCCTTGGTGTATTCCGTGCACAATCGAGTTGTACATTCTTTGCACCAATTTTATCTTCCAGAAATCTGCATGCAGACATAGCACTGTCTTTGGTTTGTTCTTCCAGCTTTATTTGCAGGCAAATAATCCAAGAAATGACGAAAATTTATGAATCCTAGATTTGCTAATAAATCATTTAAACTCGAACCATGATAAAATGGTGGCAGTATCATTGGAAAAAAGTTTATATCATCAGCTGATAACCGCTGAACTCCAATGAAATATCGTTTAATGATACCTGCCGTTTCAGGGCTAAACAAGGAATTTCAATCTCCAGATTTACTTATCCTTGACAATTTATTTTCTCCCTACTAGCAGATGATTTGATCTCGAAATTCAATGCAATTCTGTTCACGAGAGAAATTGGTAATCTCAAAATATGTTGTAGAGTAGTTTCACAGTGGAGGCTTGTATTTCACTAAGTCGGTCCTAAAATAGGTTCGACGTACAAAACGTTAGGAACTTGATATAATAGGTAATGACGCAGTAATCTAGTTGTGGTGGCTGGTACTTTAATATCCGACTAACGGCCGTCCGACATCGACTGACTGACCAACTCACTGAGAGTATTTAGTCACCCCCCACGAGGGCATCATGTGGCACAAGGCCGGTTTAACGTGGGATCTCCGGAGCCCGTGGGCTCAACCAAAAATATGCCCCTTTGAACCCGTATAAAATCGGGTTCAGGGTCGAGAGATTACCTCCCGAAAGAGACTCCGCCCTTCGGCATAGCCTCGTTCAGGTTCTTCCCCAAACTGAAGGCAAGAGAGTTCAGCCGGTCGTCCGACTTCAGACTGAACTCGGACCAACTCACTGAAAACTTAGCGACTGCTACTAAATGACTCCTACTTATTATAGGTGGGAGAGTCTATTCACAATAGAATAGGTGTGTTCCAGTATAACAAAATATTAATTTCAGTGTCAATAACAAAAGTTAATTTAGTAGCTCAGAGTCAACTTATGTTCGTAGATACGAGATTTTAGAGACCTACATTGGTACAACTATAACCCCGTTGCCGCGTGCTTCGCTGAATGTCACTCTTACTTTGGTCCATCTCTGGCGAGCTCGCTCTGCACCAATCGAGCGTCCCCACGTTGTGTTTTTGTGTTTCAGTATACGCAGGGATATCGATGAATAACTGTCGAAGCAATACTTGAAATTTAATTAACTTCAGCAACACTCATCAACCAGTGTAGAAATAACAACTTTTATTCATTGTACTATGATTTATTAAGATCATGAATGCGTAAACAAAAAGGAACTGTAGAAGTTTCCCAGTTGTGGGGTTCAGCGTACCCGGATTAAAGGAGAATTTAATACGGGATACCCTGCCCACAAAATACAACGCAAATTTCAAGAAGAAACAACACGATAAGGAACCTTTATAAAAAATAGAACATTGTATATTTATTATCTTGTGAATAGGGTAAAAAAATTACTGTTTTAGTTCGTTTAAGCAAAAATGTGATTTTGATAAAAATGTCTGTGTTCGCCGTCTTTTAACAGAGTGGCAGAATAATGTCTGTTTCTTTTGTTTTGTATAGTTGTAAAATGAAAAAGGGGCGAGCAATTTAAGTTGAAAAAGACAGTGTGAATGAGGAACAAAGATAAAAGGAAAATGTACTTATGAATTGTTTTGAAGTCAGTTGTAAATTTGTTGTTGTTGTTGTTGTTCCTTCCTACTCCACTTTTCGGGTTGAGTCAGTGATGGAATTTACTGTCAATCTTCTGTGATCTTTTGCGCCCTTCTCTGACTGACTGACTGACTGACTGACTGGCGACTGACTTGAAAACTCTGTATTTATTGTTGACTTTTTTTTCACACTGGCTCGTTAACTTTTTTTTTTGGTTTAGAAAATCGCCTCCTTTCATTGGTCAGAAAATTAATTTCACACCTTATTGTGAAATCTGTTTTTGGTCGTTTTGATCTGATTTTGCGGGTGTGCAAATCTACTTTGTGTTTTTTTTAGTCATTTGTTGGAATATAGGATTTGTATCCTATACAGTATAAGGAATTCTTAAGCTGGGAGGAAGAGGTTGACTGGAGGTTGCAGTTATGGCTAAACAGCCCAGAGTAGTTCAACTATTTTAATGAAGGCAGTTGATCGAGGGAATTTAAAAAAAAAAAAGAAACGGCGCAGAGAACAGGGCTTTATCTGATTGAGGCACCACGGTCATCCGGCAGGGAGAGTGTCGGTCTACCAGTGGCGAGACCAGTTCGATCTTTTTTTGCCCTTTCGGCAACTGCTTTTATGGGGGTGCAAGCCCCAATTGCAATGCTCTGATTGGCTAGCCAATAATAATTCTTAACCAATGGTCTTGTGTCATACGCCTTGACGGGGAGAAAGGAAAGCTCCCAAGAACTCAATATGATCATTGGTCCTATCAAAATAATCGCACTATGTCGTAAGTATCGGAAGGGGTGACGAGAAGCTCCATCCCAACTCTACTTTCACTGACGGGTCAATCAAAATTGTAGCTTTGCATTGCTCATATCCATTCCCAGTTGAACATTTTCCCTGCTTCATAATCTCACCCTCGTTTGACCTGATTATTATATGTGTCATCGTCAATTCTATCTGAAAGTGTGTTATATCCCTGATCAACACAAACCTAACCTGTAAAGATTTGCTTTGTGTCACTCATTCCAATGAACAATTCCTTTATTAAATGAACACTTAAGTTAAACAGACCTAAGACTGTGCCTAATGACCAATCCCACCCAAGCTTACAATTTCACCTCTCATGCTATACTCCATAAGTGACACAAATCAAAAAATTCATGGTATCGCATTGTTTTAACATAAAAATATTTTTCTTTCTTTAGAAATAAAAATTATCTCACCATCTCACCAGTCAACCTTTGACATCAGTCATGGTGTCATACAACCCTTTATACACGCTCGTAATACACAGAAACAAAACAAGCCATAACTTTGATTTAATAAATGCTACTCTAGTTAGAAAACACACTTTATTATGTCATCATACTTAAAGAATCTAATCTAATATATATATATATATATATTAATTAAGAAACAGACAACTTTAAGGGTTCCGTTCATAGGATTATAGTTTATTTCCCTAGGAACGGGATTTTCGTCCTGGTTCATCGGATAGTTAGTTAAAGAAACATTTGGTAATCCGTATGGATAATCCCAAGGAGGATGTAATCCAGAGAGTTCAATGTAAAAACAAAGCAAATATTAGTTAAATTAAGAAACTTTAAGGGTTCATAGAATTTATTTCCCCAGGAACAGGATTTTCGTCCTGTATATATATATATATATATATATATATATATATATATATATATATATATATATATATATATATAATTAATAAAGTGTATATATATATATAATTAATACAAGTAAAAATTTCTCACTTAGCTGATTGATGTTACCTTCAACATCCCGACTCCAGAGTTTCGTAGACGGACCATCCTGGAATTACTCTGTTCACTCGTCAGGCGGTATCACCAATTCATTGTTTATGCTTATCGATTCTTCTTTTTTATATGCACTTTCCATTGGTGCATTTTTTTCATGGTGTACTTGTGCATGTATGCACTCGCACGTGTGCGTGCGTGTGTGCGCCCGTCTGCGCGTATGTGCGTCTGTGTAGAATGTCGTGATTATTTCTCCTTTTCATCATGTTTTTTTCACTTTACGCTCACTCCTTAACCTTTTCTCTCTTTTTCCACGTTTCTTTCAGTTGTTGCCACAATGTTGGTAGGACCAACACACTACTTGTCAGACGACCTAATACCTTAGACAAGAAAAGAATCCCCAACAAGAAAAGAAAAAGGGGGGAGGAGACCAAAAGGCAAACATCTACCCATGCAGTAAAATAAAGTGCTCAAAGCCTAGACTATCTAGACAGGACCAAAAAAAAAAAAAAGCTTCACAACGTCAACAGTCAACGATGGACAGTTCGAGTTGCTACTCAAGTGTTACGCTCTAACGATCTTCAGGAGACTAGAACGTTGTAGTCGCCTGAAGATTGCTAGATAGTTAATAATAATTTTCGTGTGGCTTTTAACATGCTTTGGAATGCTTCACATCTTCGTGATTTCAGTTCTTAAATTTTGAGTATTATTCAAAATACATTTATTTTCATACAGATTCTGTTCACTGACAGAGAACGAATATTTTATAACATTATCTTATATTCCTTTCCTTTTCTTTCTTTCTTTGATTTGGCACCAAATCCTGATGCCGATAATCTATTCTTTATAATTCTTGTAGTCAGTACGTGCAGAAGGTGGGTGCAGAGGGTGTGACAGCCCTGGGCATTCATATTGGGAGGGCATCCAATCAAAGAGTGAAATAAAAATTTAGTTTATGTTTAATTTGAATAAAGTGTTTATTTCCTGTTTCATCTGTTTTTACACATTTAAAATGTTTTCCTTTCTCATATTTCTCAGTACTAGGCCTTATAGCCACCCCCTACTTGAGTCTTAGGGTCCTACAATCAAGGAGTCAACTCCGGATATCAGCAAACATCACCAAACCTCTGCACGTCACTATTTGTAAGAAATCCAAGATTAATATTTGGGTGACAACAAATGTTCTATTAACCTTAAGTTCAGTAACAGAATTTCCGACAGTACCAAGGATGAAGGAGAAAATGAAACTGTAGATATGATAAATAACAACGGTAAACTTTTTATATAGACTCACCATCATTAATCCGGCACTATATATATTATTTTACCGAATGACTGATTTTCTCTGTTTCTTTTTGTCATAAACTGTAGATGAGCCAATACTCTATAAATCATATAAGCTTTAACAGACATACCGCTGTGAATTTTTTTAAGAGTTTCTATGTTACATATTATGGACAACATTTGATGTTTGTGTTTCATGCCATGAGAAGCATTTCTTGTATTTATTGGAGCCATGACTGGGATTAAATATCAGAAGATTAAAAATGCATAATAGAATATTAAAAACAAATAGAAATGCTTTATCAGTGTTTGAAAGCTACAACTATGGCTATTTCCACTAAACAGTAGCGGTAGTCAAGAAATATGAAATTGCTCTCATATGAGATTATTGACAGAACTGCATTAACAGATTAGTGATATTCAATATGTATATCAATAATCAATAATCAAACAATAATTTATACACAAATGAATATTTATAAAACTGTATAAAAATGTTCTGGAAAAATGCTATTTAGAAATCACATTTTTTATGTTTGGATTTATGTCAATGAAAAAATTTCCCTAAGTACACATTTGCGAGAGAGAGTGATAGCATATGCTTATAAGAGAGAGAAGGTCTCTTCATGTACATACATTCAGAAGAAGAAGGAATACAATCAAATAAGGAATGGTCTTTGTTATTTGTATATGTAATGTGTGTGAGTAAAAGCTCAGCTGTATTTTTTGAAGTTGGTGCAGTATGAAGTAAGTTTTTTGAGGTGAGTGAAAGCATTCTATTTGTCATCTCACATTCTATTTCTTTTTTGGAATTATTACCAGCTCACAGGCTTTGGATTTTTTAAAACTAAATTGAACAATTTGATTGGCTTATTAATCTCTATGAAAAAGCATGTGATATAGTCTCTACTATGCCTGCCAAAATCAGGTCAGCTCAAATGAAACCGATTTTTTGTCATTGGTCTGTTGTTGTGTAGAGATATATGTGTGCATAGGCCACACTGTCCTAAATTATAATTGATTTTATCCTTTCTCCAGTGCTGCAGTCAATACCTACAATCAATATACAACACATGTGCGTCCCACACAGTCCCACATAGATACATTCAATAGCTACCTTCTTCTGCCACAGTTTTAACAGGTGGCATCTACATTTGAATACATACATGCATGTATATCTACATTCTCCCAAACTCTCTCTCCCTCTCTCGTATGAACGAGGACAATAACATATGAATTCTTGAACCTCCAACTTTCACTTTGTCCTTCTGTGTGTGTGTATATATATATATATATATATATATATATGGTATTTTTTCAAAATTATTTACATATGTTAATGTTCAGTGCATTTACTTTTATAATTCAAAACATTTTGATTTTTTTGGACAAAACCCAGAGATATAAGTTAGGAATGGTGTTGTCATGAGATAAGCTCCCCTACCCCACCATAAATTTACCAAATAACAGAAACTGCATCCCTTGAGGACATTCAACAATAGCAACAACTAAAATGGATAGTTCATGTAACTCAAAGAGAAAATAATGACATAATCAAGATGTTGACATTCCACACTACTTCAAACAAAAGGTTAGAAAGGAAATCCCCATCAATAAGAGAAAGAGCAATAACAGTTACTATACTTAGAATAGAAAGCTATTTTCCTGAAAAATTGTTTTAATAGAAAGATTTTATAAATTTCAAGCAACACTAGTACTGGCTGCTTGGTCAATGAATGCCTAATGTTTCCTTATAAGGAAATGGATAATATTACCATTTACTACCTTGTCTAGGTGTTCATGTAGTTTTATTTCTGTTTTCCATCAACACAGCATCATCTGTGTATCTTATATTGTTAAGACTGTGTCTATAAATAATAAATCCTGGTAGGACTTCTAGTTCTCTTAGGATCACCTTACTGTTAGGGTTGAATAAATCCACTGAGAAAATAAATTCTTGTCTTACACCACTTTCTATTTTTCTATTTTGTGTATGTGCGTGTATGTGTGTGTGTGCATGTATGTGTGTGTGAAATGTTTATATATATATATATATATATATATATATATATATATATATATATATATATATATATATATATATATAAACTATCAACTCTGAACAACTGCTTTCTTAAAGCAATGGTTAAAAATGGCTTTAAGCAAGTAAGGCCTGTAGGTCTTCTTCAAACCTTGCAGACAAGTGCTACAGAATAATAATCTTTCAACAACAGCAAGAAATGGTTAGCATATGTAACTCAAAGTGAAAATAATGATATAATGAAGATGTTGATACTCCACATTACTTCAAACAAAAGGTTAGGAAGGAAACATCCATCAATAGGAGAAGGAGCAATAACAGTAACTAGACTTAGAATACAAATATATTTTTTTGAAAAGTTGTTTTTCAAGAAAGGTTTTATAAATTTCCACCAATGGTAGCACTAGCTGCTTGGTTAATGAATGCTGAATGTTTCCTGATAAGGAAACTGCTAATAGTACCATTTTCACCATTACCAAATGACTTTTTTCTGTGTCAAGCAAGACAAGAAAAGACATGTTTAAAATATGATGACATTCACTGCCATAAGTGTTGAAATGGAATGTTTCCTTATAAGAAAACAACTAATATTACCATTGCCAGATTTTTAATTATTAATTAAATATTAAATTCTTAGGATTTTTCAGATTATTAATTTGATTTTTTTGTATTCTTTTGACTGACCCATTCTTTTCCTTTTTTATTGTTTTAACTTTCTCTTTGCCTTTTCTTTTATCTTTTCTTCTTTTTTATTTAGTTGAATTACATTTTTTCTATCCTTAACTTTTTTCTTAATATCTTTTTCTTGGTCATTTATCTTGTATCTTTTCCTTGTTTCTTCTCTAATATCCAAGACTCTCTCTTTTTCTGTCATTTTTCCTGTCTCTTTCTTTACCTCATTTCTTCTATTATGTCATAAATTCCCTTTTTTTCTCTCTCATTTTTCCTGTCACTTTCTTTTCCTCATTTCTCCATCTCTTTCTTTTCCTTATTTCTTCTCTTATATCCTAAACTCTCTCTTTTTCTCTGTCATTTGTCTTCATCTCTTTCTTTTCCTCATTTCTTTTCTTATATCCTAAACACTCTCTTTTTCTCTATCATTTTTTTCATCTCTTTCTTTTCCTCATTTCTTCTCTTATATCCCAAACTCTCTCTTTTTCTCTGTCATTTTTTTGTCTCTTTCTCTTCCTCTTTCTTTTCTTTGTTTCTTCTCTTATATCCTAAACTCTCTCTTTTCTCTGTCATTTTTCTTTGTCTCTTTCTTTCTCACTATCTCTTCTACTGTATCACTTTCTGTATTTATCTCCCAGTGTTTCTGTCTCTCGGTGACTATTTTAACTATCTCTCTCTCTCTCTCTCTGTTCCAATCTCAGTATTTCAGTCTTAGTATCTCTCTTTTAAATATTTCTCCCTCTCTGTGTGTCACTCATTTTTAATGCCTCTCTTTCAGTATCTCTTTTTCTATATTTACCTCCCAGTGTCTTTCTTTCAAATTCCTCTCCCTCTCTTTTTATCATTTTTCTCTCTTTCTGAATTTCTCCCAGACCTTGAAAATATTCCCTACAGTTTTTTCAGAAAAATAATTAATTAATCAATCAATTCATCTTAATTGATTAATCCAATTAGTTTCAAATTTTCCATCATAAAACTGATAACAATCCCATTGTAATGAAATGACCAAACTAATTTTGAACCAGTGTAAATTATTTGACCTTCCCTCATTCAACCAGTCAATCAAAATGATTTAACCTTATTCATTCATGTGGGGTCAAATAAGGTCATTAAATTTTATTTTTTATTTTTTTTTTAATTATATTATTTTGTTACTTGTTGCTGACAGAGGTTTAATTAATTTTGCTGTTTAAAATTTTTCTTTTTCTTTAAAGCAATTAGAATATAAAAGTTGAAACTCTCTAGTTTACATTATATTGCTTGAAATATGAATAGTCACTCAGTATCCACTGTATTCTCAACTCATCCGAATTTCTTAGATGAGCATAGTCAGTTATTATTACCATATATTTCCACATATAAAGCGACCTTTAAATCTAAAAAATTACCGCCAAAAATAGGGGTCTGTCTAACACAACAGTTACAAAAAGCTAACCTTAAAACCTGTGGTGTATTGTCATTGACTAATATCCTTGTGCCATGGATCGCGTTAAGCTAACTAATGCCACAGTATGGTAGCTACTGATGTAAATATTTCTAGTTGAAACAATTCACATTATAATACTGTACTATAGTTATAAATGTAATAAAACTACTTTTACTTCTTGATTTCACATTAAGATGCAATATTCAAGAGACGATTACACAACAATTTGCAAAACTTCCGGTGAGCAACATACGCAAGTAACTAGTAACGTAAACAAATCTTTCATTCTTGATTTGGAGAGCTATGAATGCATTTGTCACATCAACCAATTTAGCAACAGAAAGTGGATTAGCTCACTTGACTGACAATGGTTTCGTTATGTACCTCTGCATACCAGTGTTTCTCAATTCTAACAAAACTTTCAATGTTTCAAAATTTCTGTATATACAATACATAAAACCTTAATGAACAGTTCCGGAATACTAGTAGCCTTTGCTTAAAGAAAAGATATTTTCCAAATGTCTATTAAATTTCTTAGGCAAAGAAATAGGAAAGACAAGTCAAGTTTACATGACCGTAACCACCTTATATATACACAGAACTTTCTTGGCCTCTCTTTGCTCTCCCCAAAGGGTTATGTGTGATTTTATTATTACAGCAGTACTGATTGCCTCTGACTGGAAGAATTGCCTGAAGGAAGTAGAAGCGACTTCCGCCTATCGGTGAAGCAAGTTTTTTGTGATGTTAACAAACACTTGTTGCTAATTTTGTAATGCTTGTTGTAGTAGAAACTTTGTAATCGCAGATACAGCTATAGTAATGCCGTTGAACAATACTGGTGTCAGACACCTTCAAATAACACCTGCACTAATAGTACTTGTTTGATAATACTTGCTCAAAAAGTAACCACCGAATAGTGATCCGAATAGTAATCCATATAGTGATCCGAATAGTAATGTATATAGTGATCCATTTTCAAACTCCAGTGTTGGCAGTGACACTTTATTCCTATATAACAGATTTTCACCTCTTCCTTCTTGGAAAGACACAAATATTGCATTCCTTTCTCTTATCAGCTTACATTCTCTCTTGGGAATATATAATAATTCTGCTTTTCCTTTCTGTTCTTTGCCATTATTCTGGATTTTGAGCATTGAGCATGTAGGAGCACAGAACATATTTGGTTTATTTCTCTCTCTGGGGATAAAGCTGGCACAAGGCCATCTCCAGATGTACTTTCCAAATAAAACCTCTTTCCCTATTATTTAATTTATGAAGATCAAAAACTCTTGACGTTAGACAAGAAAGGAGAAGAAATAATGATTCATAAACATCTTGTTTCAAAACATAACAATTGAATTTATTAATATTGATATACATGCATGCAAACGGAAAAGGTAGGACAGAGTCGTGTCCCTTTGATTAGGTAAATATTTGTACTTGAGCTCATAAAGTGAAAGTAAACTATAGTTTAGAAGAATGAGTTCGTATTGAGTGTTTGGAATTGTATGAACAAGTTAGGTAGAGTTCAGAGATAATACTTGCATGAATTAAGTATTGTTCATTTAACGTCTGACTGGATCAGTTGAGACAGAGTTCCTTTAGGGTCACATTTTGGCGGTGTGTTGAGATGTATGACTGACGTAGATAAGTTAGGCTCAAGTCAGGAAGAGCAGGAACAGAGAGAGAGAATATCATACGTGTTGGGTTTATATATCTGCCTGTATCATGTGATAGGATCAGAATTGACTTGGCACCTAAATTGACACTGCATGTGAGTGCTATCTGATTAGTTGAAACTGACCAATCAGTAAGTTGGATGTACTGTGATTGACCAATGATTTCTCGTTGATATTTTGTATGAAAGTAGGATGTTACTTACCAGATAGGAAGAGTGCATTTCCTAAAAAGAAGTACGGCTGGTTTGTTGTGGAAGATTCCACAAGCATATCCTGTAATTTCTGTTGAGGAACCTAGTCCTATACTTTGTTTAAATTCGTTCTTGTTGCTTTATTAATTTATTCATTGTTTTTGCATGTTAATTCTTTTAACATTTGTTCGCAGATGATGGCTAATGCTGTCATGTTTGGTTACTTACCAACCATGCCATATTTTGGTGCCTTTTTCCATCGGCACACCACCATATTGAATTCTACTTACCAATACAGTATCTTGATTTGGTTTCCTGCCAATTTTCTGGATTTACATAATGACATGCCACATGTGGCATCTTCTTCATTCAGCAAGTGATTTCATTTGTGTTTAACTTATCCTTCAAGGACTATAACACACAAACATTTCCAAGGACTTACCACTGAAATGTGGTTACCTTGCTCCTTTTCATGGCTACTAATCTAACCACATTTGTATATCTACACATTCACACTTTGGAACATTTTTTATGTGTTTTTAATATTTCACTCCTTACCAGGTGGTAACTCCTTTCAATTTTTACAAATCAACAAATGTACATATTGTAATTAAGGTGTTGATTGTTTTGCCATTATTAAAAATTTGACCTTTTTATTACGAACTCTACCTTTTGTTGTAACTCAGTTTTGGGTGTCAATATCTTCCTGTATATTCCTTATATTTTTAAGTGGTGGCCCCTCTGTGGGCTGTTATACGTTCACACCAATCATTATGTCTTATAGTAGTGTTAATTAACAGCATTTAGGATAACATACAATCTATATTTCTAATTAAAATTCCTCATCATTGTGGTGTTAAATAACAACAACATTTAGTATAACATACAAACTTTATTTTTCAATAACATACCTTATAATTTTTTTTCCAGTGTTAAGCAACAAAACATGCTATAAAATCTTTATTTTTCATGACAGAATAAAAGACATAAAATACATAATTAAAACCATTCAAAAATACTCTGATCATCAGCATCTGATGCAAACAGCCCATAATAAATATTGTCATTTATAGTTTCTTCATATTGGTCTTATACTATGGATATTAAATAAAATCGTAAAATTTTACCTGGAATTTATGTCTCATCTTATATATAAGTAATCTTATATGTGGAAATATACAATAATTGGTAAATTTTGGTTTTGTTTCCCAAGCGCTAATATCCCTTAAAATTTTTCCAAAATCATCATAATTCCATGCAAATGTACATGCTGAACTCGAATTAACAATTAAACTATGAAGAAACCTTACCGTTTTGGAGTTATCGACAAGAAAAAATCGGACTTCTTGTTGGTCATTCGTCCCCCATTACTGCCATCATGTTTACTAATTTACTGCGTAGTATCTACACAGGCGTAATCAGAAAAATCGGCCTATTTACTTCTTTTACACACTTTCCTTGCAGAAAATCACTACGCACTATCGTAAAGAAATGTAATTTTTTTTTTTTTTGGTAAGTGTAGTTTTATTTATAACAAAAACAAATTAAATAATACAACAGAACCTTTTTTCCGTTTTGAATAGCAAAAAAAAAAATTACATTTTTTTACAGTAGTGCGTAGTGATTTTCTGCAAGGAAAGTATTTCTTTCATTTTATTTCTCTTGCTTTTACATCAAATATCAATAGACTCCAGTTATCTTAATTTCTTTGTTTAACCTTTATCATTCTATATATGACTTCATTTGTTGTACAAAAAGTTTTTCCTGCCACTGAAGGTGACTCTGGTCTCTGAACAATAGTGTGTTTGAATTTTATAGTTTTGTATCATATCCTGCTGTGGTAATAGAAAACAACTTAGAATGAAATTAACAATAAGGATATTGCAATTGAGTGGCCTTGAAAAATAATGCAATATAAAGGGAAATGGTATTAATAATGCAGAGTGCTAAAGGTCAAGCATTTTCAATTAATAATTTTTGGTCTGTATTTCATTCATCTGATAATGACTGTTCTAATTCCCTTTGGGTTTGTTATATTCATTTACATGCAATTGCCCTTTGGCAAGATATGAATCCTCCCAGCTATGGGTTAATTAGTAAAACTTGTATCACTAAAACCATTATTATTGCAAAACATTATTCTTACAACCTAAAAATATTTTCTGCCTTTAAATAACCTGCAAGAGGGTTGATAAACTGTAGAAAATTAATGAATTGCTCAACTAGAAGTAATAGAATTAATTTAACTGAATTTCTTTGATGAAACATTGTCATTATTATTAATTTTTGATTAGTATTTTTTCATCTTTTTTATGTTTCTTTTCGACTTAGTACTAATAGTCTTAAGTTGTCTTAATTTCTGAGATGACGCATTGTCAATTATTCCTTTTTTACCAATTTTCATTTCATCTTTTCTCTTTCTTTTCAAACTAATAGCAATATATAATAATGTTATACTCCACTGCAATTGGATCTCTTTCTGATCCACTCTACATGTTAGCCGGATGTGAGTGCTAAAAAAGCAAAGCCCAAAATAAAAAAAAGTCATTTTTTGCGCAGAGGCTCTGAGCATCACATCCAGTCCACAAAATAAATCCTTGCAAAAATTTAAAATACAATAGCCAATCATGAACATTGCCGCCAAAAAAGAAGATGAGTCTGAGAGTTATCAGATTTGTTTAAAAGAAAGTCTTTTATAACCAAGTGACACAGTGCCAGACTAACAGGCCAGTTGTCTATGACAGTGTCAGTTCTCATAGTCGTTACTCCCATGACCACCTCTCATCATCAACACCATTACCTTGGTCAGTCCAATGTAACAGAAACCAGATTCCTGACTCACCCAACACTTTACACACAGAATGTGGCTGATAGGCCAGCTGTCAGCACCAGTGTGCTCCCCTACCACCATGATGGCTTCACTATCACACTTCAAGCCTCTCTAGCTGTCACCACTGTGACCTTAGTCAACCAACCCAACAAATCTGTCAGCTCCCAGCCATACCAACAATTGGTGTCAAGAGTGAGATAGCAGGGGATATAATAACTGGTGTCAGGAGTGAGGTAGCAAGGGCTATGACAACTGGTATCAGGAGTGAGGTAGAAAGGACTATAACAACTGGTGTCAGGAGTGAGGTAGAAAGGGCTATAACAACTGGTATCAGGAGTGAGGTAGCAAGGGCTATAACAACTGGTATCAGGAGTGAGGTAGCAAGGGCTATAACAACTGGTGTCAGGAGTGAGGTAGCAAGGGCTATAACAACTGGTGTCAGGAGTGAGGTAGCAAGGGTTATAACAATAATAATTTTAATTTGACTGAATTCCATTGATGAAACATAGTTAAATTTCATTAATTTTTTACTAGTACTTATTTTGCCTTATTGTTCTTGCTTTAAAACATGGTAGTAATCATCTTTATTTAATTGAATTTTTTAGATGAATATTGTTTATTTATTATTAACTATATGGGTATATCATCAGTGGTAGTACCTTTGCAGCAAAGGTGTAAAAACTGCTTTACTTAGGTGAATTAGGATGCAGAACTATACTGGTCGAAAACCTACATCCAACTCTCACACATGGCTCCAAGAAGTTGCATGAAAACTGGTACTGCCATACTCTGGTCAATGGCATTGACGTGCTGGCTGAACCATGTGAGGGTAGTTGGGAGGGTTTCACAACCTGACTGATCAAAGGAAACACCTCTCAACAACCCAACTGTGCCAAGCAGCCATTGACTAGTTTCCAGCCTGGTTGAGGAGCAGCACCTCAAAGGTCAATGGCTTTACCAGTGGGTGGAAGAAACTTCTAAGAGGAGGGATGGAGTAAACTCAACATACCCAGTGCAAAGTAAATGGCAAGCTATTGCTCTGTTTTGCCTTGAATGTCATCATGAACTACAACTACAATAGAAATAGGGGAGAGTGGTGACCAGTGGCACAAAATGTGCTAACTGAATAAACGAATGAATGATTATTAACTAGCAGAAAACCTGTCATGCAAACATTTTTATTAATAAATTTATTTACAAATAAAGGGGTACAAATGAAAACATTTGAAATTGACAACTTTTTCAATTTCACTGAAGCAGACATTAAACACTTTTATCTTCCCTTCTGTCTTTCTTTCTGTTATTTTCTCACTGAAACTGTTATAGTGGAACACACCTATTCTATAGTTAATAGACTCTCCCACCTATAATAAGTAGGAGTCGTTAAGTCGCTCAGTGAGTTGGTCAGTCAGTCGATGTCAGACGACCGTTAGTTGGATACTAAAGTATCAGTGACCACCACTAGATTTCTCTGTGTCATTACCTATTATATCAAGTTCCTAACGTTTTGTACGTCAAACATATTTTAGGACCGACTTAGTGAAATACAAACCTCCACTGTGAAACTACTCTACAACAAAAACCAAGTAGAATCTCTGATATGTCAGTTCTGAGTTTTCATGCAGTCAAAATGGAATAATCCAATATTTATGAGTACTGGCAGGGCGTAAGGGTCGTGCAAGCTAAGGAAATAACAAACAAAGGGAGGAGTACATAGAATTATAATAGAGATTTTTAAATAGTATTTCATTCATCTTATTTCTCCTGCTTGTACAATTAGTAGTAATAATCTTAAGTTGTCTGAATTTCTTAGACAAAGTTTTATCAATTAATATTAAATTTTGTCTTATATTTATTTCATGATATTTCTCTTTCTGTTGCACCTAATATAAATAATCTTAAGTAGTCTGTATTTCTTAGATGAAAATCTTATCAGTTATTAATTTTTGGCTAGTTTTTCTTTCATCTAATTTTTGTGGCTTTTTTTTTATTGAAAGTTGCATTTTTTTTTTTTTTAAATCCATGCTACACCTTTTAATCCAGCAGAAAAGTAAATGAGATAAAGAACGGCATGGCTCAGATTGTAGCTTTACATATATGGAATTCAAAAGGTTGTGTGTTGGTATATTGTAGGTGTGTGCATATTTACATGTAAACAGTTAAAGAAGCAGCATACAAGTCTTGGGTATGAAAATAAACTACATCCAGCAGCAAGGCCTCTTATTGGAAGATTGATTAGTTTTTGATTAATATAGAACCACCTCTTAACTGCTGTTGTTCCCAGGTCCACCCTCATCCAGGGTGGCAGCACCTGTTAGGGTCCCAGCTGTGGGCAAATAGTGAACCCCCAAACAAAACATTATGAAAGTATAAAAATACATTTTTATAGTAAAAATACCAGCAATACAGTTTTAAAGCAAAATGATCAGACATACATTTTATTTGTAGTTGAAGGCATACACTTGAGTTCAAAATATACTTAGTTGAAGTCATAAAATCATGTTCAAATTATTTAGATGTTGGCATTAAATAACACAGGTTGAATTTCTAGTAAACAAAACCAACCAACCACCATAAAAGAACTCTTTCATGAAATTAATCCATATAATTTCCTACAATATCTTAAAATCAAACTGTATTCCAAAACATAACTTCATAAAACTACTATAAAAAACACACATACCACTGCCTCTAGTAATTATTTCCACACAAACAATATATGCACAAAAGCTGAGTATCATCTACTAGCATTCAACTGTGAAAGCAGAATAACATATATCATATTTTTATTACTTCAGCACTCCCAAGAAAATTAAATTTTGGCATTAAATGGCCCATGAGGAGTAGATATGCCATTAAACAAATAAATCAAAAGTAGCATACAAAAACTTGGGTTTCTACTATGGATCATTTATTCTCTTATATAAACTGTAGTGAAAGAAAGTTCTCAATGTCTCTTGAGTATGTCCAAAATTTAGGGTAAATAAGGATAAGCATTATTATAATGGTTACACTCAAATCTGCCTTGCACTGAGTTGGAACAACCAAAGAAAAGTTTGTACTTATTTCATTGTTGAAAGGTTTAAGCATATTATAATGGTTGAGTTCAAGTCAGCCTTGCACTGAGTTAGAACAACCAAAGGAAAGGTTGATTTACTTAACAGGTGGAGGTTTTGGAAGGCATGTGCAAATGCTATGCATTGGAAAGAGAATTCAGTCATCAGTGAACCAGGGAAATGAACATGCTTCAATGGGGCTGTCTTTTTCCATGTACTGATACATCTTGGAGCAGGGAGGAGAAAGAGAGTGGAAGGAATTTTTTTTTTTTTTTGACAAAGCCAAGTGGACTAATAAAATTTCTGGTTCCTTTACTCTCAGCATCATGGGAAAATGTATTTCTTTTTATTTATTATTTATTATTTATTATTTTACTTATCAATTTTATTTCATTTTCACACACATATCTCAAAGGCATTTGCTAGAGTTTGGTATGCCAGCCTTCTCCCCAAGCTCAAATGCTATTATGTCTCTGGACAAATATTTGGCTTAATCCACTCATCCTTAAAAAATCATATCATGAAGATTATGTTGAATGACCATGTTTCTAGATCATTTAACATTATAGAGAGGGTTCTCCATCTTTGGACTGCCATTGTTTCTTATCTTCAGCAATGACCTTCCTAATGTCATCAGTCCCTAACGAGTTATTTATGCTGATGACACAACTATTTACCCCTGTTTTAGTAGTAAAGTTTGATAGATCCAGCAAAGTAAAACTGACAGCTGCTCTTGAAAATGACCTTCACTCAGTGCTTAACTTGGGATAGGGATGACTTGTAAATTTTTATGCCTCCAAAACAAAACTGCTATAATTTAATAAACATAGAGATCCTTTTCTGCTTTTCATCAGCATGGCTGATGCTAAACTCCAGTTGAGCAACAGATTGCACTTTCTTGGGCTCAAATTTTCCACAGACATGAAGTTGCTAGGTTTATATCTAGGAAAGTTGGTTCACTTTGTTGTGCCAGACAATTTTTTTTCGTTAGAATCCCTCTTGTACATTTATAAGTCAAGTATTCATCCATGCACTGAATATTGCTATTCCTGCCAGAGGGCACATTTTCTTTAATAAGTTTAAGACCAGTGGATGAAATATATCACAACCTCCCCTGAACCATTCAAGTTGAAGTTGCTCAATAATATGTTCATCGAAAGATTTGAGGACTTCAAATATCTTGGATCTCACATAATAGATTCCCAAAAAGGCTTCAATATCTGTAAAGCTCTTGCATGGGATGCGTGTAACAAATTTCACAAGATTTGGCACTCAAACATCCAATCCTCTTTAAAAATCCAAACCTTTCAAACACTGAATGAACCTATGGTATGGATCAGAAACTTGGACATTATCTGTTCATCTTAAAGATGACTGGATGGAACATATGCAAATCTACTTCTACAGGACATCAGCTGGAGGTCCCCTGCAATGGTTAACACAATTTACAGAGGACTGAGACCAATCTCTCTTAAGCTCAAACAAAAGCGATTGCAGTTTCCTGGCCCCTGCCACTGAGTGGATGGGGAGGTCATCTCATCCTTACTTCTATGGCATCCTACTGGAGGTGTCTTCTTGCAAAAGTTGACTTTCTCAGACACAATGGCTCGGAATTCAGGATTGGACATTGGGGAACTGGAGACAGCAATGCAAGGCCAAGAAGTGAAGTGGGGAAAGGAATTGTTAATGGAGTTCCGGCCAATAACAGGGAGGTCAAAGGATGATGATGATGAAGATGATGAGATGAAATGAAATGATTACTGTTTAAAATAAAATGGCACATCTACTCAAATAGAGGTATCCACTAAAAACAACGTTTATTGTGTATACCAAATTATACTTTAATATGTTATTCTTAAATATTATAATTTAAAAGAAAAGGATGTGGTTATAGTCTAGTGGTTAGTATAGTATGGGAAATGGACTTATCAAGCTGAGTTCAAGTTCTGGCCTAGTCAGTTGCATTCACTTTCACACAAAAGTCCTCAAGAAAGACATTGTAAAAATGAAGAAAGTGATTATCTTACTTCTACCAGGAAGAATTTTCTGATGCCTTGAGAGGGCTTTGAGAATTATGTCACAGCCTTTTGGTGAGAATAGTTTGTTCCTAGTTCATAGTAGAGGAACCAATGAAATACTACAGGGCTGTACCATGTCCCACTTAAGGATGTTATAAATAAGACTTTTTTATTTATCTATTTCACATAGTGCTTACCTTTTTATATGTGCTTTAATTTCTCTATGTGGGACAATTTGTAACTGCTACATATGTATTGAATGTTTAGTATTACTTATCTATGTGTACTCATTTTGTATATAAAATATTTTCATAATTAGCTAATTTTAGAATTAATTTGTTTGGATTATTCTAGTTCTTCCTTTTATTTGGTTAAGGCTGTAGAAACCCTTCTACTCGGTTTTTCATTGAATGTTAAAGCTTAGAGTGTTGGGATTCAATACGATAACAAAATATCGTTACAGGGTCGCTCGAAATTTGGCAGTCTAGAATAATTACATGATTTTCATTGAAGGAATAAAATTCAGTAGAAAAGACAACGTAATTTCAACAAATAAACATTAATTTAATATAACGACAAGAATACAAGCAGTTGATGATAGATTGGAAAGTAACGTCGTTTTGTTTGGGTTAATAAAGTTCTGAAATAAAATATAAACTGTCTTTGTGTACATATGTGAGAAACAATAAATGTTATTATGTGTGTGTTTGTATGAAACAATCAACACATGTGTGTGTGATTCATAGTAAAGAGGATACAAAAGATAGTTAGAAATTGTTTCTTACTATTGGTGGTGTTGCCGTAGTCTGAAGTTGTCAATGCTATCGCTTTTAGCATGAGGTCGTGAAGATCATAAGTGAGAGTTGCGTGGAGTTCGGTGACAGTTGTGTGTATCCTGTTTGGGAATGGATTTCATTAGTTTTTATACACTTTTTCATAACAAAATCGGCTCCAGAATTAAGCTATCTATTTATTTCTAATTGGCCCTGAAAGGACACGTGGTATGTCTTCTACTACATCCGCACAATATTTGGGTGGTATCTACCTAAAAATAATGATGAATAATACAAAAAACTTTTTGATTTGTATTCTATGATCTTATTGGTGTGTTTTAAGATGTAAGTGTTTTTTTGAGTGTGATTGGTTTATAAATATTGTATTTGATATTTTAGTGGACCCAACAAGGTGTTAGCATATCACAGATATAATAATGTCTATAGTAGACATTGGAGAATAAAGAAAACCCAATTATTTTCTCTGTCTTTCCAAGTACTCCATTAGTATGAATCCATTTCTTCTCCCTCTAGCTATTGGTTAAATAACAGGGTAAACTGGATTATTGAACCTTGGATAGTAATCAATCTAGAAGAAGGACAACCCAAAGTCGTGAAAAAAGCAATAGAAAGCCACTCCATTATCTTTCCCAAGAAGTCATGGCAATTCACAGATAATGAAGACAGGGATTCTGTGGAGAGCCATGATTGATTCTGTCCTGAAGTGACATGACATTATTTTTTTTTAAAAAGGCAAGTGTTTGTGGAGTTTCACATCTCCATTACAAAATCTGTGTCATTTATTATGAAATCTATATAAAGATTAGGTTCATATTTAAATGTTACTTGTAGAATCTTATTCTGATTTCTTGAAACTAAATCTCTCTTTCTATGTCTACCATATCCTTTCAGGAGATGTATGATCATGAGTCTCCACATTTTCCTGCCTTTTTTTGCTCTCATTTATGACTCTTCTTTGTCTTTGTGGCACCAGTACCACAATCAATTTGCTCAAACTTGTCAAGTAGGTTACTAATTGCTTAAGTAGATTATATCTATTTCTCTCCAATCATGGTCCTCCACAGCTTCCTGTCGTTTGTTGCTCTCAACAATACTTGCTCTTTTATGACCACTCTTTGTATTTATGATACCTGTTCTGCCATCAATTTGCTCAAACATGTCAAATAGGTTATATCTCTTTCTCGCTAATCATGGTCCTCCACAGCTTCCTGCCATTCAAAATATAAAAACTTTTAACAATTGAAAGATCTCTAAAACTTTAACAGCTTCTTTTTCTGTTGTTGTTTGTTTCTTACTTCTGTAAGAAACAGCCTAGAGCATCCACTGGTGACAGCTAAAATAGCTTTTCCTGCTGGATCCTTATAACTTGTAAAACTTTTGGTACCTTCTGAAATTTTCTACTAACTTATTTTCTTATATGGCCGACAAATAGGCTCTAGACAGAACTCACCTTTTAAATTTGAATGAGTTGAAATCATCCTTCTGATTAGTCGTCTGCCATTAATCAAATTATTTTTGGAGGTTCTTTTTCAAGCCATTATATTTTTAGAAAGTTTAATGTACAAATGCTTTCACATCAAATTAGTTAATATTTTTACTAATCATCTGGATTTATTTTAATCGTTTTTTAAACACTTTTCTTAAAAACAAGTGTAATAAAAAAGCAGTGTAATAAAGTGTAATAAAATAATATTTATTTATTTTTTTATCTACACATTTTTATTAATCATTTTATAGTGCAATAAATAAAATAAAATATTAATCACCTCTTAATTGCTGGTGTTCCCAGGTCCCACCTGACCCAGAGTGGTAGCACCTGTTAGTGTCCCAGCTATGGGCAAATAGTTAACTATTACCAGCAATACTTTCTTGAAAAAAATTATTACCAGCTATACAATTTTGAAGGAAATATATTACCAGAAACAGATTTTTGACAAAACAAAATATCACCAGCAATGAAAATTTTTGTCAGCATTAAATAACCCATTGAGGTTGATATGCCGTAAAACAAAATAAACCAAACCAATCTAAACCAAAGAATATATACTCTATTCATACCAATCTATCCTAAAAATGTTGTCACCATTAAATAACCCATTGAGGTTGATATGCCGTTAAACAAAATAAACCAAACCAAAATATTAATCATTTATATTGTAATAAAATCTTATTTATTTATTTTTTATCTACACATTTTTATTAATCATTTATTTAATTTATATTTTTTTTATATAAATTTCTATATTTTCCCCTCAATAGAAAGAACAATAAACAAACTTAATGTATCATATCATTTATAATTATTTTATATGCACCTTTTTTAATAAAAAATGTTTATAATTAAATTACATTTTTTACCCCAAAAATAGCTTAAATAGCTACTAAGTGTTATATAAAGTTGGAGAAAATGGTAGGCTATTTACCCAGATACCATAGACAACTGTTATTTATATCTGGTCTTACTGTGTTATTGTAACATTAAATGTAAATGTTGAATTGAATTAATAATTCAAATACAGAGACATGCTTGTTGATCAGCCTCCTGTTGGTGCAGACTCTAAATTACAATGATTAAAGGGAGGCAAACCTTGCTTTACTTAGGTTGGTTTAGTTACAGCTGATGATTATTATATAAAAAATAGTTATGGAGCAATGATAAATTGCTTGTTTGGTTTATTAAGTAAAAATAAAAGAGACTTTTTTATTTTATTATTAATTTTAACAATGTGTTCATCATTTTATTCTATTATCTTCAAACATCTTTCATCAATTCTTCTGAAAACTATCAGACACTTTATAGTATAGCAACTTGTTTTCACAGCACTGTCATCTGGATGGTATTGATCCTTCCCTAGATCTCCAGGTGTTCTTTTTGGGATAGTTCTCTGGAATCTGATTAGGATTGGCACTACTGCCACTTTTATATTCTGTTATATTTTAGTTTCAATTTTTTTTTCTTCTAGTTTCAATCTCCAACAATCTGATTTATTTTTTTCTTCTTCTTGTTCAAGACAACCAGAACCTGTCTTCTTAGCTAGAAAATGAATATTTATACCATTAGTAACTGGTAGCAATTGCTCGGGGTCAAGTGACATTAAGTCCCATCAATACTTCAGTGCTCTCCTCAATATTATTATTATTATTATATAATTTTTTTATCTTAGCAATATCTGGGAGACTCTTGGGATCAAGTGACATCAAGTCTTGTCAATACTTCAGTACTCTCTTCATAATTATTACTACTACTACTAATAATAATAATAATAATAATAATAATAATAATAATAATGATATTAGCAATATCTCGGAGATTCTCTAGGGATCAAGTAATATCAGGTCTTGTCAATATTTTAGCACTCTCCTCTTTATTATTATTATTATTATTATTATTAATAATATTATAAAATTTTTTTATCATAGCAATATCTGAAAGACTA
Organism: Acanthosepion pharaonis; assembly: GCA_903632075.3. Taxonomy (NCBI): domain Eukaryota; kingdom Metazoa; phylum Mollusca; class Cephalopoda; order Sepiida; family Sepiidae; genus Acanthosepion; species Acanthosepion pharaonis. Next base: position 3,097,165 of record CAHIKZ030001369.1, on the reverse strand, counting down.
TCAGGATCAAGTGACATCAAGTCTTGTCAATACTTCAGTACTCTCTTCATAATTACTACTACTACTACTACTAATAATAATAATAATGATATTAGCAATATCTGGGAAATTGTCTAGGGATCAAGTAATATCAGGTCTTGTCAATATTTTAGCACTCTCCTCTTTATTATTATTATTATTAATAATAATATTATATAAATTTTTATCATAGCAATATCTGAAAGACTATCAGGATCAAGTGACATCAAGTCTTATCAATATTTCAGCATTCTCTTCATTACTACTACTACTACTATTACTATTATTTTTTTCTGAGCAAGCAATATCTGGCAGACTCTCTTGTCTCTAGGGATCAAGTGAGAGTAAGTCTCGTGAATACTTTAGTACTCTCTTCATTATTATTATTACTTTCTTTTACTAATGTTCACCCAATACAAGGCCTAAGATCCACTCATGGTAGAGGGTTACTGTGTGGTGTTGGATGAGTGGAAGAAAGGACCAGGTGAAATTCATGAGGCTATGCAGGAAGATAATGGTGAACTCTAGACTTGAACAAGTCAAGATTGTTGTGATTGGGAAAACACTCTGCCGGGAGTCTGTTACCATTACATTAATTTTTATACCTGCAGTATATCAGGAACTATCACTGGACATTAAGTAACAAAAACATCGCTCTATTCTTTCATCATCATCATCATCATCATCATCATCAACAACAACAATACATCTATATTATAACAATCTGATTTCTGATTGTGGGTGTTTGTTTGTTTGCTTGTTGCCATAACAGAGTGAAAACAGAAAAGGAGTTTTGTTTTCATTTTTTTTTTAACTGCAGTACTGTAGAAACTGCTCTAATTTGAAAATGTAAGCAATTTCTAGTCCCTATTTGAAACTGAATTGAATAATTTCTGTCTGAATTTTTGAGATGAGCATTTATTACATTATTTACACTGTTTACATGCAGAATATTGTCCTCATCTTTGTTGTTGCTATCACAACTTCTATTTTAGCCGTTGTGCCCTCCAGGTGTATGTTGATCTGGGTAACCTGCAGAGAATTCAGAACTGAACTCTTTATTTAATCTACAATGTAGAATGTTCTCATTCCACTGCTCCTGTCTAAGGATATCTTGTCTAGTTCTTATTTTTAGTACTGATCAGTTATTGTTTGCAATAAGTCCAAATACACACTGCCCAGACCAAGGATTGAACTCACACTTACTAGAGTTACTAGATTTATGAACCAACACTTTAATTCACTAGGCTATTGTCCCACAGTGTGAACTCAGTGAAAACAGGGCGAGCAACTTGCCCCAAATGAATATAAAAATCGTCACGATAGAGTGGGGCAATACTTACACTGGACAATGTGCAAACACTTTGGAAAATGTGTAAGCAAACACTGGTATGAACATCGGCCAGCGCCGGTTACAGAAATAGAAGATGTCACCATTCTATGGGATTATACCATCCACACAGACAGAAAAATTGAAGCAAATAGGCCGGACATTATTGTCAAAAACCAGAAAGAAAAAACTTGCCTACTAATTGATATGGCTTGTCCAGCGGATTGTAACATAGCAACCAAGGAATTTGAAAAACTATCAAAATACAAAGACCTGGAAATTGAAATAGAAAAATGTGAAATTGAAAACAAGAATAATACCAGTGGTAATAGGTGCACTTGGAATTATAAAAATGGAACAAAACAACACATTGAAAGAATCCCTGAAACCCCAGCTTAAGAGACATACAGAAAATTGTCTTATTAAGTACAGCACACACACTAAGGAGAACTTTGTCTATGTAACGCTAGCAACTTCATCGGAGATAAAAAAAAAAAAAAAAAAAAAAAATATGAAATGTGGCCATAACAACACACACGACCTGCCTTAGGTCTTTCCAAGAACTTAGTAGGTAGTGTGTCCATAGCAGAAATAATAATAATAATAATAATAATAATAATAATAATAATAATAATAATAATAATAATAATGAATAGAATAAGAATATTGTGGTTCTTTTGTTCATGATAATAATAATAATAATGATTTGATTTTTGTAGGATTTGTTACAAAAAAAGAAAATTGTATCAGCACTAAAACTTGAAAATAAATGAAATGACTACTAAATAGCAGTATAACCCATCTTTGACCGGGTCTTTCATTACTGGGAATTTCTGCCATTCAATTGGAGCAGTTTAAGTTTAAAGGCAGCCCACCCGAAAAGTAATATTAACAACATTTGGGTGCAAATGGGAGGTTAACAATTTTAATGGGGGTGGCCCTGAAAAGGGAACTGTATAATAATAAATAATATTATTTGATGTAATGGAATAACCTGTCATCTCCCCCATGAGTAACTACACTATAGGTAGCAACTACCTATAATTATCAGTAAGTCAATGGACTATGGAGTCTAGCTGGGATCTGTTGAGTACAACTCAGACACGTGAGAACTACTGACCTTCCAATAGTAGCACCCACTACTGAATTGACTTGTGATGATTGTGCACATAACTCTTACCTTATTTCTTATTGTACTAGTTTTTACAATAAACCTTTACTTATTTTATCCACCATGTTTTTCAAGTATATATTCTTATTAGCATGGAAAATAACATTATTGTAATAATTTAAACTATTTATTTTTATTAAAGTTTTTATGAAAGATATATATATATCCAAGAACAGATAGTAAATAGTAAAATGTTGCAGAGAGTTATAATGGACAGGAAGTAGTGGAGAGCCATTGTCGCTAACAATTTGAACTCAAAACCGGCACTGAAGAATTATCTATCAAAAAAAAAAAAATTTCATTAAAATCGGATGAAAACTGTAGAAATGCATAAACAACATTCACACACACACACACACACACATACATACACACAGACATTTTGAGAATTATAGATATAGATTTCCATGCAAAATAATGATACCTTTAATTTTTTTTAATCATTTCACCACAAACAAGATAATAAAGCCTCTAAGACACAAGGGATTAGAGAGTGTGAAAGAATATGAGAAAAAGAAAAAAACATGAATAAGGAGTGAACAATAAAAGAACAGGAATTAAGAAGACAAAGATAACACTTGACATTGCATTTAAATTTTAAAAAATCAAAGTTAACTGAAAAGCAAGAAGCCAGAAGAGAGTTCCTCAAGTGAGAAGTGCAAGAGAAGAAACTGTTAGCATAGAACTTATGTTTATTTCAACTGTAAAAATGAGACCTTGCCAGCAATCTAGTATTGCACTTAAATTCATAAAGGCTAGGGTACCACAGAAGAAAGTTCATCAGAACAATTGCAATGAAAATATTTATAGAAAAGGCACAGTGAAGCTACATTATGGTGATGAGAACTTGACAGAAGACAGGATGCTAAGTCAGGACCAATAACATTGCTGGTTCTTCTTTGGATTTTATCAGGAATTTCTAAATACAGGGTATGATGGATAAATTGTTATCTAAATTACGCAAAAATGAAAATAACACTGACATCTCATTTTAACAGATATATTTACCAAAGTTACACAAAAATATCTTGAAATACTAAAGAGTAAATTTATTCAATAAAATTCCCATTGACTTCAACCATGGCTTCCAGATGACTTTGGAATCTCCTGAAACTCTTCTAGATGGTCTCCTTGTTTAAGTTTGTGAATGCTGCCATAATCCTTGTCTTCAGTTCATCTTTGGTGTTACAAGTTTGGTGGTCTTTCACTCAACTGTGCCTCACACAATAATCAAGGGGGTTGCAGTCTGGGGAGTTAGGTGGCCAGATGGTTGCAGAAGTTGTCTGACAGCCATGACTGGGTTCTCCTGCTTGTATGGCATAATGCAATATTCTGTTGCCAGACATAGTGTATTTCAGTTGCCACCATCTTGACCCAGGGCAGCACTACCTCCTCAAGGCACTTGATGTGGGCCTCTGTGTTGAGTCTGAGACACTCACCAATAAATTTGGGAATTCTTTTTTTATCAGAACGATCAGAGTGAGATTTTCAAGTTGCCATACCTTCATAATCACCATTAGACTCATCCAACTCTTTCCAAATCTTCTGCACTGTCCCCAGATTGAAACCCAAACACTCTGACATGTTAATTTTGGAGCTTCTGGTGTAAATGCCAAGCAGTGCAGCATGCTGTTTTCAAATTTCTGGCAGAATGAATTCTGTCATGATGCTTTTTTCTTACAAATGGTGCTCAACTGACCCTACTATACTGTGTAGTTGACAAAATCAAAAACAAACAATGGGCATACTCTAAATTAAAGAGATAAAATGGCGACAATTTATCTATCGTACCCAGGACACCAGACCAGATGTAGCAGAAATATTCAAAGCAAAGATGGATGGTAAAATTATAAATATATAAAATAGATTCTGGCAAAAAATTGGTCTAACATGACATAGTGAACTAACTTTCTTAGCTACAGACTAAGCAATTGATTCAATATACTCTTTCCACTTCGTTTTCTGTCCATTGCATTAAGTTGTTTGTATACTATGCATATACTAATACCTATCATGGAAAACTGGAAATATTCTCTCTTTGCCATTAATGCTATAAATAAATTAATTCCAAGAAAACAAAAATGAATATCGCTAAACTTCCTCATCTTCCTTAGTACCAGTAGACTTCTGTGTAGTATAAGGCCACAGTCTTGCTGCATTAGGTGCTGCTACCATAGCATGTAGATTTTTATGGGGTTAGAGTTGCCACTACCACATCCAACCAGTTTTGAATTCAGAATCCTTTTTCTCCTAGACTGGTTGCCAACCAAAGCTAGAGAGCACATTCTGCTATGTTGTCTAGCCTATAGCTGTGTTGGGAGGGAAAGAGATAGATTTATACCTTTTCCAAAGGTATTTGTGTAAAATTGAATGCAACAAACTCTGATGGAATTTGAATGCAGCTTGCTGATTCCATTTTCTGAGCCAACAGCCTTTATGCTACATGTACATCCCTTTCTAAAATTATGTAGATTAATTTAGATTTTTCCTTCAGATTTTTGTTTCTGTCTTCTTTATTCATGTCCTATATCTTTTAACAAGATAAAACCTTATTTTCTTTCTTTATTCCTCTTTTTTGACACTATTTAAAAAAGATCCCTGTTCTTTGCATGTCTTTTCCTTTTCTTCCCACCCCAAAGTGTTTAAACCTATATTCATATATATCTAGCTTTTTAAAAAAAAATATTTTGAGTTATAGCAACTGAGATAAAATCAGTGTAGCACCAAATGCAAATGTGACAGATAACAAGATGAGGTACCTACAGGTAAATATCTTCATACATAAAATACAATGTGTATGCATTAGATTGATGAGTGTCATTTCTTTGCAGAAGAAGACCATCTCTTCACTTGGTAGCTTTTTGTTTGTGTGTGTTTTTCATTCAGAATGTTATCATTTCCATCATTTTTACCAAACTTAATGCTCTCCTATGTAAGTGATTCTTAAGGCCTGCTTTATTTTTACAAACTCTCTCACACACATGACAAATATAAAGTTTGTCTGTGTTGTTGACAATGAAAACTTGTTTGTCCCTGTATACAATCATGTGATGTCTGAGTCCCATAACAGACTTACAAACCTTGCCATAAAACTCGCACAAGTAACCTGCAGGTCTTTCTGGTACAGTTGCATTCACAGGAGTTTGCACTTGACCTCTCTAGTGTGATCTCATGTGACTGGCTAAACCAGCTGACAAAAGGGTGACTTTTTCATAAATACTGCAAGTGTGTTGGTGTCCTAATAGCTCTGGGACAGATTCTATTTCTCCCTTCCTAATGGCGTGCTTTTTGTTGGAATGCTCAATTCTCTTCTGCTCAAAACTGTTGCAGTATTCCAAAATCAACCTTCTCCAGCCAGACTTATCTCCAGCAATAGTTTCACCTACAACATTAATACCAAAAGTGTATAGTATTATATATATATATATATATATATATATATATATATATATATATATATATATATATATAAATATAAATATAAATATAAATATATATATATATATATATATATATATATATATATATATATATATAAATATATATATATAAATATATATATATATATATATATATATATATATATATATATATATATATATATATAATATATATATATAAAAATATAAATATATATATATATATATATATATATATATATATATATATATATATATATATAAATATATATATATATATATATATATATATGTTAAGAAATGGACGAGGTCTGACAATTTATTTATTAAAGACATTTTTATTTATGTTTAACGTTGTTATTTTATAGATACAAGTATTTAAGCAAATGCTCTGTTTATGATAAACAGTATTAAATAACATTTACCGGCCTGAATGTCCGAGAAATTTTCATAGAAAATATTCGTTCATAGACAGGATTCGAACCTGCATCCTATACGGAACCGTCATATACGCTGACGTGCCTTAACCACTCGGCCACCATGAACCTTTTCTATGAAAATTTCTCGGACATTCAGGCCGGTAAATGTTATTTAATACTGTTTATCATAAACAGAGCATTTGCTTAAATACTTGTATCTATAAAATAACAACGTTAAACATAAATAAAAATGTCTTTAATAAATATATATATATATAGTGTATTGGGGCAGCAGATCATTATTCAAGGATATATTATTAAATATAACAAACAACAAATGCCTATTATGTTTGACATGAGCTGTTTTAGGCTTCATATAGTTGCTTTAATTTCATGAGAAAATAAAGACAAAAACTATCCAACATTTGGATATATTTTTATTATGCTGCTCCCTGATCTAAGTTTTCGGCTCACATCACCCATCATCAGAGTGAAATGTCCATATAACTACTATGATGATGGCTCATGTGAAAGGCATACCGTGTATGGATCCTTTTTCCAACCCATTTTGTCTACTGAAGGGTTTTATCAATGTAAATGTGGAGATTTTATTTCAAAACTTGTATTTGTATACTGAAGTAAAGTGGAAAATGTTTTCAGGTGGCACATTTTGTCATTTAGGACTTCAGACTAAAGTGATGTTTATGCTGATATGACTACACATGTGCCACAAAGGAGAGGGGATGGTGAGAATTTTAAATTTAATTAATTTGCTTTTGATTTTAAATACATGTTTTGGGTAGAGTACAGCAGATTTCATTTAGTTTTTTTTCTTTTTGTTTGTGTTTCTGTCACTTTTATTAAATATCCCACATTGTCATAATAGAAGATTTACCAAGAAAGGTGAAATGTAAAACCTGGATGTAAATTTACTGGGGATGATCTAGCGATTAAAGCACTTTCTATACATTTTGTCTTAATAAAGTTCTTTCTCTTTTAATTAGAGTAGCATTTGTTTGTAGAGGAATGGGGTGGGGGTGAAGATGAAAAGAAAACACATGTGTTTATATTTTCTGCTAGAAGAAGGTCCATCTACAATAGAATGTTGGACTTGGATTAAGTCCAACTGAAGATAAAGAAGACAAACAAGACCAATATATATATAAACAAATATATGTATTAACAACAAATTACAAAGCACATAGACAGTTAACATTGTGTTTGTGTGTGAACATTTGTGAGTGTGTGTGTGAACGTTCATATTTTGGAGAAGTTTGTAAGAGTTCATACGTACGTGAATGTGTGAAATGTTATTTAACGTCTGACCACAAGGTCGAGACAAAAATTCTCTGAGATTACATTTTGCAGCAAGAATAGAGAAGAAAGAGAGAATGAGCAAACTAGTGTCTGTTATTTATAGATAATGTAATCACGTGACAGGCTCACAGCGCCTTGGCGGGAAACTTGACTTAGTCACGCGCTGGAAAAATATATTGTGTGTGGGCAGATTGCAACGCTCACTTGTGTGTTTATTGACCAATTAGAAGCTGATATTTCCTGAAAATATTTACTAAGCTAAGAAGGCTCTTGGGATCCGATTCTCTCAAAAGTGCACAAAATCGGCTACATCAAAATATAGCGATTATAAATGTGTGTGATGATGATGATCATTACATTTTAAATCAAAATTCTGGTCAGTCTCATTATGGTGAGCAACTAATGCATTGGGTGTATTGTTTTGTGTTCCAATGGATGTTTCAATCTTTTATTTAAATTCTTTGAGGTTTCTCCTATGTATTCCTTGTGGCAATTATTACAGGTGATAGAGTAAATTCTTCCTTCAAGTTTAATATTATTATTTTGTTTTGTATTAATTAAGTTTTTATTGTTTTAGAAGTAGTTGTAACAAATTTTATGTGAAGCATATTAATGTGGGATTTTTTTAATAACAAAAGTGATGGAAGAATGAACAAAAACAAAAGAAACTAAATTAAATTGGCTAGACTATAAACCCAAAATAAATATTAAAAAAAAAACAAAATTTAATTCAAATTTAAAATTAAATTTTAAATTCTCAGCATCCCATCTCCTTTACAAGCATGTGTAGTCGCATCAATGTAAACATCATTTTAGTCCAATGAAGTCCTAAAGGGCAAATTGCATCACACAAAAGACTTTTCGCACTTTGTCATAGTTTTCCTAAAATTGTTCTTCATATATAAAAACATATATAATTTTCCCATATATAAAGGGTGTTCCAATAACTTGGACCTATTTTAAATGTGAATTGAGTTTAAGCATCTAATGATTTTTTTCTTTTCCTTTCAGATTTAACAACTTAAGTCTTTGACAATTTCAACCATGGAAAGATTAACAATCAAACAATGTGTTAAGGTTATTGAAGCCTATTACAAAAATGGATGTTCAAATAGAAATGCAATGAGAAGTTCCCAGGTTACATCATTTTTTGAAACAGTGAAGTCAATTGACCCCCACAATTATGCAACTTGATGCCTTTAGATTTCTTCCTTTGGGGTCATCTCAAAATAAGGTCTATGCTAACAAGCCAAGAACAATTCAACAGCTAAAGGATGAGATAATAAGGTATATTGGTGAGATCGAGGAGCAACTATACAGAGCCTCATCAAAAATTTTGACCATTGAGTGGAGGTGTGCCACCGAAGCCTTGGCAGACATTTGGGTGATATTATTTTTCACACATAATTGCTATGACTTAAATAACATGATCGAATAGGGAAATAAATAAATTTTCACCAATAACATTGATTTATTTACTGCTGACTTTGATCCATCTTAATGAAACACCCTTATATATATATATATATATATATATATATATATATATGAAAAAAAATTTGGAAAAAAACAAACAAAAATCTAAATGTAATTATGTTGTTTAAAATGAATGAAATGTAAACGTTTTCGGTTTAATAAACCTTCTTCAGTACAATATTCATTAAAATACAATTCAGTTCAATTTGACAAAGACGATGGACATAAAAAACAAGTCTTATCCAAAACAGATAACTGAAAATTTTAAAATGAGGATTTATGAAGCAGGTATAATATCCATCTCACGCACGGTGAATACTAGACCTGGTTTCTTTAATATTTCCCCTTTTTTAGCGAGATTAATGCTCGACAAGCATACACATAAAAATTTTAGATCCTAATAGAATTCTTTTCATTTTCTTTTTCATTCAAAATAATCAAAAATTTTTTAGGAATACGTTTTGAAAGCGTCGCCCATGTGAAGACAACGTGACCATGCTAAACGGAAAGCTGATCATTTTAAAATTTTCAGTTATCTGTTTTGGATAAGACTTGTTTTTTATGTCCATCGTCTTTGTCAAATTGAACTGAATTGTATTTTAATGAATATTGTACTGAAGAAGGTTTATTAAACCGAAACGTCAGACGTCGACATTTCATTGATTTTAAACAACATAATTGCATTTAAGGATTTTTGTTTGTTTTTTCCAAATTTTTCTTCATTCTGTCGGATCTATATCCATTTACATTTGCTTACATATATATATATATATATATATAATTGTGTGTATAACACTTTTTATGTAGTGCACAGATTATACTCTGAACTGAGATATAGAGCTGGGAAGTGAGAATTGATCCTTGATAAATGAGTCAATTTATAAGTAGATAATACCCTCATTTTATTATATATATATATATATATATATATATATATATATATATATATATATATATATATATATATGGGCATGTGACTGAGTGGTTAGAAGGTTCACTTTCTGATCATGAGGCCTGGGTTTGAATCTCACTATGGTCGATATGTCAGCAGGGTGACTTCTTGATGTTATCAGCCTGGCAAAGTAATGTCAGTATGTGGCACCTTTGGAAAGTGCATGGAAGGCAGACCCAAGCCTTTTAAGTGAAACTGGATAGACAGAATAAATAGTTATGCAGGCACAAAGTCAGAAGTCATCATGGTTGATAGTTTGAGTATACTGGCCTTGTTCAAACTGTTGGTCACGCCAGATGATGCACTCTATCCCAGAAACTGTAACTACAGTCCACTTAGCATAGTTGTAGTATAAACTACAGATGTGCTTTGTAGGTGTTGAACAAACACAGATGTGCCTGAGCAGGTATCTGCAACAGGGATTGGCTAGCCACCCAAACAGACACATTTACTTGGAAATGATTGGCTAACCATTATGTGTGTGTGTGTGTGTGTGTGTGTGATAAAAATCTTGAAAGTATAAAACGAATAAACAAAAATATCTAGCTAATTAAAATTAATTAATTGGAAAATTACATCATCCCAGCAAATTATTGATTTGAATGAAATTAGCATCAGCAGTGGCTACTGGTAATCATCTTTTTTTTTATAAAAAATGTAGGTAGATAATATGAATTCAAGAGAAAAACACGAAATAAACAAAAAAAACATTCATTCTTTCAAGAATACTGCTAGCTCACAAATTTTATATGGTAAGGGAACCAATAGAAAATTTAAAATATTAAATAAAAAAAATGAACCCTCCAAACCTGCCGTATGCTTTTTACATTTAGTTAATTAAAATTAGAAAATAAATAAAAAAAATAACAAACTATATTTCATTTTATTATTATTATTTTTTTACTAATATGCGTACGTGCAAAGATTATACAGAAAGGCGTAAAACCTGATAGACGGAGTATCTAGTCGTGTATACATCGTTATTTTCCGTAATTGAAAGTAAGTTACAGAGAAAAAATGGCAATAAAAAAGAAAACTATATTAGCAAGATTCATTGAAATAACCTTTAAAAGCCTATATGTACTTTATTACTTTCAACATCTTCTTTTTATCATAAAAACAGTAATTCAAGATTGAATGATTTTCTCCGCCCACACTTTGCGGAAAGTTACGGGAAAAAATATCCGGGATTTTCCGGAACATGTGTTGCATCTTCGGATTCTTTGAGCATTTGAATGAAAAATGAAAATGAAAGAGAAATTGGATTATTTAAAATAATAATTAAATCAGATTTTCTGAAAAGATAAAATTGTATATGATGATGCATGCATTTCTGTTTTTATGTCTTGAAACCTGAAATTTTAAAAATTCAAAGCGTCTCTCTGAACTGAATCCGATTTTTAAATCTAATTTAGTGACTCTAAAAATAAAATCAATAGATTATAAAAAGGTTACCCTGTGCATCTAGCATCATTTAGAAGAGAGGAAAAAAAACAGACCACGTTTTATATTTATTTTCTTTATTTTCTGGATCCTTTTCGGGTTTTGAATATTTTATAAAATTGCGCAGTTTTAGCATAGCATTTTAGGGGGAGTGAAGATATAATTTTGCAAATGCAAACAATTTTTTAAATAAAATTTGGAGAAAAGAATTTTTGAAATAGATTTTTCAATAAAAATCTCTCTTCAAAAACGATTGCAACAAAATCAGAAATAAAAAAACGAATCCACTTAGTTTGCAGAACACTTCCGGTGACGCATGCGCACTGAAACGAAAATGGTTCCGCAGGTAAGAAGTCTGTTTCATTTTGTCTGACAATCTGGTATTAAATTTTACAAAAAGAAAAGAGATTAACGCAGCTTTGCCAACATGAAATCTCTCCTAGTTCTCATCTGCGTATTCACCTTTTCCTTAGCCTTGGAATACAATTTTGAAATTCCTCCAGTGGGGCTATCTTCGCTTATTAAATTGGAGAAGCGACATTCTCCTTCATCACAACATCAACAACATGGTCGATCGGCCGAACAAGGCAAAGATGTTGACAATGTCCAAGCATATCAGGACGAAAGAAAACTTCCTAAAGACAATTTAGATGACATGGCACCCGCCTGGAGTACTCAGGGTAATAGCCAAACATGCTATTATGACATGAATGCCACTGTTATTATCAAAACCAACAGGTCTTTGACCGCTGGAGCGAAATTTGTCAAGTTTGTCCAGGCTGAAAACAGTCACGAATGTGCAAGACAATGTTGTGACACACCCGCTTGTAACCAAGCCGTTTTTGAAAACAAGGTAAATAAATACATTTTTATCTATGTTTTGATCATCATATACTTCGTTTTTTATATTCTGTAATTAATATTCATTTTCTTTTCTTTTTTTTTAAAATCTTATTCTTATTCATTTATAAAATGGCCATGGCATTTTTTAAAAAGTCTTTCGGTCTACTTTTTTTTATGCTTTTTTTCCTGCTTGCAATTTAGTCTGAAAATTGTTTTAAAATGGTATTATTAATAATCCGTACTGAAATAGAAGTTACAAGTGGTTTTGCAGTAGGTTATCTCTTAGTGTTATTTTTTTTAAATGCATCGTCTCGCTCGATTACTAGAAAGTTGATTTGCTATAGTATAAAATTTACTTTATTTTTAAAATTTAAATGCTTTCGAATTAAAACTGTTTTAAAAAATATATATTTGAAATTTGAATTGTAGGTATAAAAAAAAAACAAACATATTTTTATCTATTTTATTGAATGTTCTTAGGTAAGAAGCACCCGGATCTGGCCTAAAGTAAAAAAAATGCAGACAAAACTTAAAAAAAAAAAAAAAATAAAAGGAAAAAAAGTTTAACGCTTCAAACGATCTTTACATACTGAACAGAACACTGATTTTTTTTCTTCCTTATTATTATTTTTTATAAATTATATTTTTTAAATGGCCTCATATTCTGATCCCAACTTCCTTTTTCTGTATCTCTTTTAAACGCATTAATCATAATTTTAAGTTCAATGTTCCAAACAACCAACAAAAAGATGTATTAAAATTTAAAAATCATTTCCATTCTATCTAACATGAAGTAAGGAAAATATGCCCCCCCCCCACCATCTAAACAAGATTTTTTTCTTGTTCCTTTGAGCTTTCAGTTTACTACTTATGGGAAAATAACTGTCTACTAAATTAAAAAATCATTTAAAAAAAGAAATAGTGTCCAATATAATATTGCATTTTTGATCTTTCATTTATTTTATTTTCAAATCCAAAGGAGGGCTCATAATATGAAGTTGGCTAAAAAAAATTAATGGGGAAATGTGATGGAATTAGCAGTGCTTAGTAAATGCTTTGATACGCTCGAAAGTAACTTAATAATAATATCCACAAATTTAAAAATGTTTCATTTCTTAATAGAGCATCCAAAACAAAAAGAGACGAAAGACCTGTCGATACATTTTTTTTTTATTCAATCGATATTCAATCAATATGCATAACTAAAAATCGCATTTTTTTTATCATATCCAAACAAACACTTACGCAGCTTTGATGTTACTGTCAATAATGATGTTTTAGTTTTATTAACTTTTTGTCGCCTTCGTTCATTAGTTCAAAATTTTTTAGTTAGAATATCTTGCTTTCTTTTCATATCTGATGAACACACAATCTTCAATTAAATATTCTTTTTGTGCTTTTATTTTTCTATATGATTTCGTTATCTGTTTCATCCTTAAACAAAATTGCATTCCGATCTTTTGCACTGGAGTGGATGCTCTTCAATTTGGGATCAATACTGTGTCTGCAATCAAGTTAAATGCTGTCATTTTTAAACAGTTTACGAAGGGTACCGGACGTGGCTCATTGAATGAATGAAAGAAAAAGAAAAAAAAATGATGCAGTAGTAAATAATGATCTGATTCAGAATTACTTGTGCACCAGTCTCTAGTGACAGAGAGAGAAAAAAATCAACACCCCAAAACTGCTAACAGTCAGTCTTAGAATTTAAAACCTGCTCGAGCTTATATCGGATCCATTTGAAAATTACTCAGAATTGACATCGAGGAAATTGTTATGGTTCGTCTGGTAATTTTGTCAAGCAAGCTGAAAAAAGGTCGAAAACTGAACATTTAAAACTTTCAGCAATTAAAAACAATTTATTTTATAAAAGTTTAGACAGGCTTGTATTAAAAATGCAACACTAACACATCATTATTGCTTACTTACGGCTCCTACTACTACAGTAGTAAACTCACTGATGCATTGATATTGTCTTCTTGTGTGTTTTTTTTTTTTTTTTTTATCAAAATCCACACACACACACAGAGATATATGCGCATTTGTTTATTAGTTAAACTATATTGACCTTATCGTTTTCGTAACATTTTCTTTTCTTTTTCTCATCGATCATCAACAGGATGTTTTACTATTTTACTTGCAGCCTTCCATTCCCCATGAAAAATATTGCATGTGACGATCGACTTATTTCTGTGGAGGGGATTAAAACTTTTTTATACAGAAAAAAATATGACAACTCTGACAATGATTTGATCTGGATGGCAACCTTAGATAATCACGTTTTGTAAATAGAAGTCAGTAAAAGGGACGAGCAGGCTTTTTCTGTTTCAATGAAAAAGGAACTTTTTTATGTTTTGTTTAGGAAAGCGAATTAGCAGCTTATTACAATTAGAAACATTTTTGAATTTTGTGTATTTTTTAGAGAGGGACAGGTCTGTTCCACCACCTCTTTTGATGTTTCTTATTCTTGTACTTTTTTTAATTTTAAGGTGCTCTGGAGTTTTTATATAGTCGTTAACTCAAGTCAACTGTATTAAAAAATGCACGAAAAAATTCGCGCTTGATTAGAAAATTAAATGAAAATCGGATACGAACTTTTTACTTTTTCTTCTTTTTTTTTTTTTTTTTTTTTTTAATGACCCTAAAGAAATCTCTGAAGATGCTGCAGTATAAATAAAAAAATAATGCAATATCAAGTGTGAACATGAAAATTCGTCTAGAACCTTGCCAAATACAACTCAAAATAATTTTTTGAGAGTTTGTGCATGCATAATTTAATAAAAAAAGGCACATTGATAGTACAGAAAATATGTACACTTAAAAAAAAAAAAAAGAAAAAATTTTTAAAAGAATTAATTTTTTTTTTGTTTTCATTTTAGAAATTGTTAGATTATTTTTGTATGGATGTTTAACTTTATTTATGTATGGAAAATAATTTCTTTTTTAATATGGATCAACTTTCTTTTAAATAAAAAAATCAAAATTTAACCTCAAAAAGACATTTCAATTATTTTAAATGTTTTTTTTGTTTTTTGTTTTTTTGTTTTTTTTTTTGTCGGAATTTTTTAGATGAGGAATTATCATTATGTTGCTATTTGGACAAGAATTTTTTTTTATCATATCGCCCCATGCAAGGCAGTAAAGCCACTAAGACAAGGGGTTACTAGGTGTGACAGATCAAGATTAAAAAGAAACTCTCACTGAACAATAGAAGAGTAATCTAGAAGATTGTAGATAATGATTGACACTGCATTTAAATTTTCGAAGATCAAAGTTGGGTGGAAAGTATGAAACTGGAAGAGTTCCACAAGCAAGAGGTGTGAGAACAGAAATTGCTAACATAGAATTCACAGTTACATCTAGCCAATTCAACTGTAAATTGATGAAACTTTGTTACTAATCTAGGACTGCGCTTAAATTCATAAAATCTGGGTACCATAACAAAGAGTTCATCTTAGCAATTACCATAGAAAAGGCACAGGGAAGTTACATTACAGTGGTAGTGGAAAGTGACTGAAGCCAAGATGTTGATTCTTCTTTGAATTTTTATCAAGAATCTCTACAGCAGGAATACCAGACCATATGCGGTGACAATATTCAAGGCATGGATGAATGGTAAACTTATAAATATGTAAGATAGATTCAGGAGATAAAAATTGTCTATACAATGGATTTAGTATAATCTTTCCACTTAGAATGTTAACCAGAAAAGGTACAACTAGTCACTTTCATGGAGGTTAGTATCAGCCATGCTGATGGGAGGTAAGAACGCTTCTTTCAGGTGATTGATAAAGAAGTTTTGTTTTGGAGGAGTTAAAATTAACAAGCCATTCCTTGTCCCAGTTAACAAAAGACTGTAGGTCATGTTTGAGATCAGCTGCCAATTTGACCTCATCGAACTGATCAGACTTGTTATTGTGACAAGAGTAAATGGTTGTATCATGAGCATAGATATAAAGTTGAGAACAGATGTCATCAAGAAGGTCATTGATGAAAATTAAGAACAATGTAGGTCCAAGGATAGAGCCTTGGGGGTGCATCTAGAAGAATGGCTGTTCAGGGCAACTTTCATTTTACAATTTGATTAAGAAAGATTGAATCAGTTCAAAAATTTGTCTAGAAATACCATAGCCTTTCAACTTATGAAAAAGACCGGTATGCCAAATCTTGTTAAACACTTTCAAAATGTCCAAAGCAATAACCTGAGCTTCATCATTCATATCTAAAGCATGATAAACTTTTTCATGAATAATTCTTAGTACATCAGCAGTTGATCTAGAGAAGTGAAAGTCCTATTGCTTGTCTGAAAGAAGGTCCTGTGATGTGAGATGTTTAACCAATTCAGAGTTGATTTGATTAGAGCCTCTTGTAGTTTGCCAAAAATCCTTATCTTTGTTGTAGCCACATTTCAGCCATTGAACTCTTCAGCCTTCTTAAGGTGTCTCTCTTCTTAATTGTGGATTTAAAAGGATGTGGGTTGAAATTCCAGAAACATTACGAAGACATATGCTTGTCTGAATAGCAAAACATTATATATATATTTAACAAATATAGGGAAAAATCTGCTTCCTTGTAAAGCTTTTGAAGGAAATAATTTTTCTTTTCGTCACACAAGATGTTTTGGGAATGTCTGACATTATTGGGAATGTGCAGGTGGCAGCACTGCCTAGAACAGTTCATCTGCTAAGGAAAGTGTAGGCCTCGAGATATGGCCATCACTCAGCTGAAACCGCTAAGTGACAGATATCTCCAATGTAATAATAAAAAAAATTTGGGTTCATTCTCAAGTGTCCTTGGGATCATTTTTCATATCTTCAATAGTAATAATAAATATAAAACAAATGAAATAGTGAAGATGATAAATAGTAAAAATAATAAATAATAATATAAAATAGAATTGATATGAGAAATCCATTCTCTGGCCTGGAGAGTAGAATGAGAACAACTTTCCCTTGTGGATTGAGGTCAGGGTTCATTCAGAATTACTGGATGGTTACCAACTACAATAGACACTTGAAAGAAGCTTTAAAATTTACTAGCCAAAATGTTGTGACGATAACAGTCACTAGTAAAGTTTCATAATTTCTCAACTCAAATAAATTAAGACTAAAAAGGCAAATTTGACTTTTTTTTTATTATTATTAAAATAATTTTATTTTTTTTTATTTTTTTTTTATTTTTTATTTTTTTTTAATAATTCATAAAAATAAATAAATGATTTTCTTAAATTATGACCTGTAAAACAATTGCATAATCAACCTGCAATTATTATTTGTATTTTTAATTAACATTTTTATTTTTTAACATTATCATTCATTAAATAGTTGTGATTTGCTTAAATTAAAATGTAATTAAATTTAATTTCAATTAAGGATATGATTATAGCATTTTGTACTGGAAACAATTTTGAATTAGCAATTTTAATCTTTATTGCTTCTTGTCATTCTCTAAATTTGTTATGGTGACTGGATTTTGACTTAAAATCAAACGTTTTTTTTTTTTTTGTTTTTTTTTTGCTTCCTCGCCCTTCCAAATTCATTTTTATTTTTCTATTTAGTCTATAATTAAAATATTAGTTTACTTGTTCTATCAAAAATCAGAGCAATATTTAAGTTGTGTTTTCTGCATGAGTAATCTAGGACTTTTTATCAATAAGCGTTGAAGGTAAGGCTTAATTCTGCTTTTTTTTTAACCATTTAAAGTATTAAAAAAAAGTATCCTAGGAAAGTTAATATAGCTCAAAATGAAAACAAAATCTATGTATTAGCAGCCTGATCTCCATTATTCACTAATGAGATATTTACTTAGTGGCACTAAACTTACTATAACATTACTAAAAAAAGGAGATTAGTCCCTTTGTTTTATAGAATAGATGCAGTTTTTATGTCTTGTATTTTTAACATTCAGCTCAGAAAGTTAATCTTTAGTGAGTGGAATGTCTGTGTCCTGGGGAAATTACTGAAGTTATAAAAATAACCCCCCCGAAACATTCCTGATATGACATTAATTATTGTAAATATCAGTGACTGCCTTGATTCTCTCCTCTGTTGTTGCTGAGGCATACAGTCCAGGTGAAAAATATCTTCCCTTGCGATTATTAATATTCTTATTTTGAGCCCTCAAGCCATCAGAGGGATAAGTTCTTTGAAGTGATTAATTGAGACAGTTTGGTAATTTATGGTCAAATACAGATTTATTTGACCACATTTTAATATTGTTAGCTCCCTATAACCTTTGCATAAAGGTCATATTTGTATAGATTATCTTCAACTTCCTTTAAGCTTAAAGCATTAAGAGGAAAAGAGGGACTTAAAATAAAAGCTTGACTTCTTATGTGATTTGTGTACATGTATATTTTAATTGTTTGCTTTTATGTGAATGTCTTTTTTCCTTGCATTTTCAGCAAATTTTAAAAAAATTTTTATGATTTTGTTGCATTTTCCTGATAATCTATATAAGTGATAATCAACACTTACAAGGAGGGTGGTGTGGTGAAAAGTTCTTGAACTGACCTAATACTGAAATGAGAATACTGAATTTTTAGGAAATGAGTCAGACTGAGAACTTTTCAGCACTGTTGTGCATGCGTGTGTAATTTTATTAGATTTTATTTACTTTTTATTTTTACTTATTTATTTATTTTTTTGCATTTACATAATTTAACTCATTTTTTATTATTTAGTAAATAACATGAAAAAAGATGCTCTATGAAACAAACCTGAACTAATAATGATTTTGTTCAGCTGTAAGTAGTGAATCCTGCTAGGTGGTACTGCTAGTGCTACTAAATTTTGAATAGTAGTATCGTACTCTTTTAAATGTAAATTCCCCACACACCGACTCCAATCTGGCAACCTTGTTCTGGGCAGCTTAATATCATTTTTTCTCATAATTCATTTGTTTTGTTTGGCTTAACATTTAATCCTCAAAGTTGGCAATTTTACTTTTGTATCCTGTCAGGGATGTTTTAAACAAATGCTACCAAGCCCATTTTTGTCATGGTGTAATTATGTGTGTAACTTGTAAACCATAATAACAAAATTATTGTTGATTATTGTAGGTCAGATCTACTCTCAATCATTTCTTTGAATTAGAGCATCAGTTTGTTCTTCAAAGTAAGTTTTGCTTCTTAACAGCAGAATTGAAGATCATTAACCCTGTTTTTTTTTTTTTTGTTTTATCATATGAATAATTTCATAGGGAAAATTGAATATAGATGCTCCAAACTTTATTCCTCCACTTTCTGACTTGATGTAAATTGTGCAATCAGTTGCTTATTATCAAAAATTACTGTCATTGATTAAATAAAGAAAAATTAATCCATTATAATGAACTTTGTTTGTATGAATACATGCCTATATATTGTATAGATTTTGTTTGCTCATTAGTAAATAGAAGTGATAAGCACACTCAGAATTTTAAATTTTGTGAAAAGATCATTTCTCTCATAGAGAAAAATGCAACCATGAAACTTAATTTTGTTTGAAACAAGTGTGTTGTATAAAATTGGTTAGTCAGTTAAATCTGTAGACCCCCTAGTGGAGTATAGTTCCATAGCTGTACCATGCTAGGTGGTACTGCTGTGGATTTAGTAGCAAACAGGTTTTTATGGGAGTGGTGTTGCTAGCCCTACACCCATCCAATTTTGAATTCAGAGTTGTCCTTCTTCTAGGCTGGTTGCCAACCAAGGCTATTAACTTTTAGATTGTTTGAGAAGAGTTGGATTCCTATCTTTCCCAAGAGTAATTATGCAAAAGTGAACATGATGACCTTGGATAGAATTTGAACTCTGCATACTGATTCTATTTTCCAGATTAATAACTGATATGTGAATACATAGCATAAAATACATAATACTAAATTATTATTTTTGTGTGTGGAGGGGAGCAGATTTCTTAGCATTGTAAATGAAGACATTTAAGTTAGCTGGCTGTATCCTGGCACATTATTTGTGAAATCTCAAAATTTCACTGTATAATGTTTAATCTATATGATGAATTTTCACTACTGAATGGTTTGCATTGGCGATAAGGAGACTATATTAAAAATTAATCTGTTGTCAACTAAATGTTTTTTTCTTCTCCCTATCTCATTGGACTTATTGATATACCTGTGTGTGTGATTTTTATATATATATATATATATATGATCTCGGACAATCATGCTATAAAAGCTCATAGTAATGAGCACAGTGTACAAGGCTGGCTGCTCATATCCAAGCATGCCTGTCTGCTAGGGTGGCTAGTCAATCTCTGTTGCAGATACCTGCTCAGGCTCATTTTTGTTTGTTCAACACCCACAAAACCCACCTGTGGTTTATAGTACAACTCTATTGAGTGGCTCTTGGTTAGTTTCTGTGAAAGCACATCATCTAGCATGGTCAACAGTTTGAACAAGGCTAGCATGCTCAAATTCTTGGGTCACAATGACTTGTGATTTCATGCTAGCACAACCATCAATGAACAGATCTGTCCACCTACTTTTGCTCACAGAGTTTAGGTCAACCTGTGGTATGTTTTGCAAGCACTTTTCAAAAGTGTTGCATGCTAGGTTAACCCCTCCCTCCTCTAGGTCATAACATCAAGGTCACTTTTCTGACAAATCAACCATTGTTAGATTCTATTCTGGTGGCTGATATTTGAAAGCAACAAATTTATTAAATAAATTACTGAAAAATAACTACAAATATTTGAAGCCATTATAATAAAACTCCCAAAACCTAATTTAAATATCTTTCAGTTGTGGACCTGGTATGTTTAACAATAAGCACACAAGCTCAATGTGTATAATATTGCAAGCAGCCTGCAGAGGATGTCAACATAGTCTAAACATCAAGCATCTTAATGGAAAAACAAATACATCAAAATTATTGTTTTGAATTCCAAGAATTTTAATATCTCAATTCATGTTCTTGGAAAAGGGCCAGTGAGGGCTAGTTCTCAAATATATATTTATATGTTGTTGTTTTTTTTTTTTATGTAACTATTTTTTTACATTTTTTACATTCTCTGGAGCCAATCATCTATTAACAAAATAAGAAAATTGTTGTAAAAATTTGCAAAAGCAGTCTGTTACTTATATACAATAAAACCTGTTAGGATGAAAAATTCCTGTGTGTATGTAATATATATATATATATATATATATATATATATATATATATATACACACACACACACACACTTGTATCAGGGATTTTTGCTCAAATGTGTGTATCTGTTAAAATAATGTTTCTAAATGGTGTTCCAATAACTTGGACTGATTTTAAATGTGTTTTAAGTTTAAGCGTCTAATGATTTTTTTTCTTTTTCTTTCAGATTTAACAACTTAAGTCTTTGGCAATTTCAACCATCAGAAGATTAATAATCAAACGTGTTAAAGTTTCAAGAGTGTAATTGGAAAAATTGTTCATGAATTCAAACAATCTGGGTCGGTGGCAGATGAGAAAACACCATGGCATGCTTGTTTACGCCATTCAGCTAAAAATATTGCTGCAGTGCACGAGAATATGGCCGAAAATCCAGACACCTCTATTTGTCATCACGTGCAGGAATTGAACCTCTCCAGAACAATGTTACATCGTTTTCAATTGTACTCTTGGTTGGTTGATTAAGTTGACAAAAAAATTGAAGTGCGCGAAATGCATTTCTGTTTGAACGTCCATTTTTGTAATAAGCTTCGATAACTTTAACACATTGTTTGATTGTTAATCTTTCCATGGTTGAAATTGCCAAAGACTTAAGTTTTTAAATCTGAAAGAAAAAGAAAAAAATCTTTAAACATTTAAACTTATTTAAAATTGGTTCAAGTTATTGGAACACCCTTTGGTAATAAAACTAAAACTGGATTAAAATCCATTAAAAAAAACATAGGGGATTGCACTATACACTGGTAATTTTTTTCTTTTTGATGAGGTTAGAAATTATACATTATTGGTGACTGGACACACTATACACAGGTAAATTTCTTCTAGAGGGGTTAAAATGCATTTAAAAAAAATTCAGGGGTTGCACTATACATGAAGTCAGCTTATACAGGAGTATATATGGTACTTATATGTGTGTAACTTTGTAAACGGATGTATTTGTTCTTATAAATCTCTCCATGTTTCTCACATCTACACTGAATTCTGTAATCACAAATATGGGTAGCTTCACAAAAAATATATTTTAACACTTTGACTCCAATCCCAAATTAATATAGGGTTATATGAGAGCAACATTGTTTTTGAGAAAATAGCTGTGAAATTCCCACCCCCTCACTTCGGAAGCATGTCAGTAACAAGTGGTGATTGTGACCTTTTTGCATATATAATATTCTTTTTGAGGATTTTCCCAGTGATATATATAATATACATTATTTTCTTACAAATAGATGCTTCATGGAAAATAAAGAAGCATTATTACATGCTACAAACATGGTCATACATTAATTTTATAATTATATCCATGTCACTATATATTGGTGACAAAATTATGAAAATATTACTAATGTTGTAGCTGAATTAATGATTTTTTTTTTCCCCCCCTTGAGCTTTGTTTTTTTTTTTTTTTTTTTTTTTTTATAAAGTATTCAAGTAAAAGTTAAGAGAAGCAGAATGTCATATACATTTCCCCCAAATTCCACAGGGAGCTGCAGACATTGCTTTATATAGAAATTTGCATCGTTTCTGTCTCCAGCATTTGGCAATGAAAATATGTCACCAGACAGGGTGTAAACTGAAATGCCATGTTACCATATGTTGATGACATAGCAGACAATGTGTTAAAGGATAAAACATTTACATTATTTTATGTTTTTAATTATGATTCATGAAAGCAAACATTGAAAACAAATGATGAGAGCAAATTATACATGAATATATAGTCAGATTTTATAATACAAGTTATTGTTTTCACATTGAAATTTGTATTACACAAATGATAAAATTTCCAAGATATATTTATCTGAACAGTATATCATGTGAATTTCAGCTTAAAATATACAACCTTATTAAAAATATTGATATATTTTGATGGTGGTGTTAGGTTTTATTATTCAATATAAGGAAACTAGATTTATTAGCATAATGTCCCTATAACTAAATTTGAAATGTCCATTTGTTTGTTTTTTTTTTTTTTTTTTTTTTTTTTTTTTTTTTTCATATGATATTTCAAACTTACTTTCCCTGAGGCTTCAAACATCAAACTATACAGTAAATAACCTTAGCATTTTTCACTTTACAGTTAAAAGGATTTTAACTTTCAGATGAACACAACAATTTTGTCTTAGAAAAAAACAAACACCCAGAGGATGACATTGTGCTAATGTCAAAAGTACTTGGAATAAATGAATATGTATCAACATGGTAATTTTCTCTCTTTCTTTAATAAGGAAATATATATGTATGTATGTGTGTGTGTGTGTTCTTTAACCAATGTTCTTAAATAGAAAAGATGCAGAATATTGTTTACAATTGATCACAGTTCTTGCTGGTCAATACTTATCTTTCAATTTTTCTCAAAATTCTTTTTGTGGCATTTTAATGCCATTTATTTTCTTTTTTTTGTTCAACTTTTTGCAATATCTTGTTTCTCTTTTGAAGTTAGTCATGCAATAGAAGGCAATCTTTGTTTCTAAAATTAAAAATATTATAAATATTGTTTATTTACCACATGATGAACAACACTTGAAATGCATTATAAAATCTCACACCACCCAAAAAATGGTTGTAAATATTTTTATTAATAGTCAATACAAGCTTGGAGAGAAGCTGGGTGCTGCCAAGCTATCTGAAAGCCCACTGAAAAGACCATGAGAGAGAAGAGTCGGTCTGTTTCTTCTGCCTTCAGGTCCCCCTCCTAATGATTGAGGCAGTCGAGGGTATAATGATGTTAATAAGCTGAAATAGATTTGCCATATTTATCTTATAAATATAAGTAGACCCTGAAAATTTTATCCACTTCCATTGGTTAATAATTTTATGGTGAAATCATTGACTTGCATTGAATTCCATTGTGTAAACTTTGTTAATTACATATGAGACTAGATTATATTTTAAGGATTTCTTAATCAGCAATGCTTAGTATCCTCTGAGCATTTATTGTATTAACAAAAGTAAACATATGTGAGGATCTGTCATGGGTCAGATCAGGCACGATAAGCAGTGCGTCATTTTGAAATTGTTTTTGTTTCCTTTTTTTATTCTTTTTACAAATGAATGATCACAAGCATCAACAAAATGGATTATATTTTGTCATAAAGCAAACAATATTAACATAATTAATTTTCATTATTTTCTTATTGTTTTTTTTTCTTATTTTTAGGGGGACAAATTAGTTGTAATAAATGCCATTGATTCTTTGTTTTTGTCTCTTTGTGGACATAAAATACTCTCAAATAGAATTTAATTGAAACCTGAATATTTTAATAAAGTCAGACTTCATTTATTATATTTAAGAAATCTAAATAAAAATCAACAGTTTTTAATAATTAAAATATTTACAGAGTTAGTAGAATAATGCAGCAATTGAGGGAATGAGGTCTTAAAACAAAATCAGAAATTTATTTGTAGCAGAAAATGTCTCATGAAATTGTGTGTGTGTTTAAAACTATATATATTTATGGCAGAAAGAGTGCTAAATATCAGATATAGAACATTTGTAAATATTTATGAATTATTTAAGTCTGCAAAATGAAATTGATAATGTTACAATGTTGAACAGTAAAAAGTATATTGTTTATGCTTAAATGATATTTTTACAGTGTGTGCCTATAACATTGAGGAAATTCCCTACACATTGTCTGCCAGAGTGACTGGAGATTTTAGCATTTGAGATGTTCTAAATTATTGACACTTTATTTCAATCATTTGGAAAAAAACAGATGGCTTATTTTGTTATTGATGTAAACCATTATAATTGATTTTAAATTTAGACTTGTAATATTCATCTTAACTGTCTTTTAGCTGTTTTTTTTTTTTTTTTTTTTTTTTTTCTCTCCAAACTTTGCTCAGGTTGTCAGTCTCTAATAGGGCAAATAAGGTAGATCAGAAATAAGTTTCCACTGAAATTCAAACTTGTGTCCTTTCTTCCTTCAAGTTTTATCCTTTGTTTCTGATCTGTGTTGTTTTCTCACTGCTCAATACTGAATAAAGTTGTAATAAAAAAAGCAATTAAAAAATTAAGGTGAAAGAAAATGTCTGATGGAAATAAAAAAATTTAATAATGATTGCTGAAAATGTTAATATTATTACTACTACTACTTCTTATGCAAAGACAACAACAAATACTGTGTTGAGAGCAATTGCCAGAGAATGAAGGATGGTAAGAACAGCTAGTATGGATAACCAGACTTCTTCCTGACAAAGGGAATGTGAGTTCTTGCCAGGAAACTCCCCCGCTTCTTCCCTGATCTGTATTGTTTGCTTGTTGTGATAAACTGATGGCTCAAATAGACTCATAAGAAAAACAATTAAGAATTTAGGATTAAGTAAAAAATTTAATAATCAAAATTAATAATGGTTGGAAATGCTTCAGATGACAAAAAATATGGGATGAGGGCAGCACGATATGTTGTGACTGCTGCAGTCGTTGCTGTTGCATGAATGCATCAAGTGAAGGTTTGGAATGATTAGAGGTGCATTAAGAAATCTTATAAAACTAATGGATCTGAACCTGTATAGATAAGGTAATTCTAGAATTTTTTTTTTCTGATGACGACAATGGAAATTCTTTTCTTGTACTGGTGATGCTTATAAATGCACTACATTTTTTTTTTTTTTTTTTTTTTTTTTTTTTTTTAAAGGGTTTAGTCTGTAAGAGAGATAGAAAATGGAAGCTGGATTGATGTCTTCATCTTCAATGCAAATGTTTATTTTCATACACCAGAAGAAAATGGCAATGGCTAAATGAGAAATACTTGATATTTTATGGAAACGTTGCATTCATTAAATGTCCATTGTTTTTTGTTTTATTTTTTTTATTTTTTTAAGTAGACAGTATTACTTCATTAATGTTCCAATTGATAATTCTTTTTTAAAACTCTCTCTCAAAATAAAAATTTGCTGGTTTTTTTTTTGGGGGGGGGGGTTCCTCCTCCTTAACTATTTAAGATTTAAGTGGAGCAACATTTTTTTTTTTTTTTTTCTCAAAAAGTCTTCAGGGGGAAACAAATAAATGAATACTATACAAAAGCAAATAGACTAGAGAGAATTAAGATACCTACTAAGCATAGAAACCAGAATGAGAATATATATCTTTTTGAATTGAATAATGGGTTAAGTTCATAATATGACAGATGCTAGAAGGAAGATGGTGGGTTCTGTGTTTTGAAATGTGACTATGACAACCATATTTATCATACTAGCCTGAATAGAAAACAATGTAACAAGAATAATTGCCTTGCTGCTTCCTGCTTTCCAGCTTGTTTGTAGTCCACCTCTGTGGTTCCTGTTTTTAAGAACTCTGGAGAACACACTGAACCTCTCAAAGTATTGACCTATTAGACTCTTGCTTCTTTTTGGCAAAGTATTTGAGGCTCTTTATAATAACAGTGGAGCTGAAGCTGTTGCTCTAGATATCTCAAAGGCATTTGACAGGATTTGGTATGCTGGTCTTCTATGTAAGCTCCGGGGCTATGGTATTGTTTAATTTAACCCATTCCTATCAAATCGTGAAATGAAGGTCATTTTGAATGGGCTCACTTTCAGATCCTTTCACATGAATGTGAGTGTCCCCCAGGGCTCTCTCTTCGGTTCTATGCTGTTTATGATCTTCATCAATAATCTTCCTGATGTCATCAGTTCCCATGTATGTATTTATGCAGATGACACTACTGTTTACTCTTGCCTCAATAGCAAATCTGTAGGAGCTGACAAAGTAAACCTAGCTGCTGTTCTTGAAAAGGACCATCAGTGGTTAACTGGGGCAGGAAATGGCTTGTAAATTTGAATGCCTCCAAGACAAAACTGCTCTCCAGAAAAGTTTCTTTATGGTGATTAATTTTACTGTTTGCAATTAGCATGGCTGATACTAAGCTCCTGGAGAGCAACACACTGTGTCTTTTTGGCCTCGAGTTTTCAACAGACTTGAAATGGAGTGACTGCATAGAACCAATTGCTGCATCTACTGCAAGGAAAATTGTCTTGCCAGAAAAGGTTTTCTTGGCAAAGTCCATTTTTCTCATTTATAAATCTACCATTCACCTATGCATTGAATGCCATATCTAGTCTGGTGCCTCTGATATTCATCTAGAGGTTCTTGGCAAATTCCAAAGAAGGATCTGTAATGTAATCGATCTTGACTTCAGTTACTTTCTCACCAACATGGCATGGCTTCTCCCTGTCTACAAATATTGTCATGGCAACTGCTCTGATGAGCTTTTTTTTCTTGGTGCCCCAACTACATGAATTTAAGTGTGCTACTAGATTGGCATCTAAGTCCCACCCATTTATCATTGAAATATTTAAATGTAACTGCCAATTCTACCCCAGCAGTTTCTTTTCTTATACTTCCCACCTCTGGAACTGCCTTCCATTTACTTGCTTTCTGGATAAATACAATCTTTACTATTCTAAAAATTTAAATGCAACATCAATTGCCATCTTGTGTGTTCTTGAATCCTATCCGTCTTTTGTCCTTTCCTCAGTCCTCTCTATACTCAGTCATTTTCTCATTTGTTTTCTGTAATCACCTGCGTACTAGTGGCATTCTCGCCTTGCTTGGGGTGAAATGATTTAAAAAAAAAATGAAATAATGTTTTTGTTTTTTTAATCAGTTTTAAATTAAAAGATAGGATTTTGAAAGTTAATAGCACTTGAAGTAATTGTCAGTAACAATTACCACTACTGCAATTAAATAAAATTTAAATTTAAATTTTTTTTAAAGTACAAATTGGTCATTCTTTTATTTAATTCAACAATTTGGATTCTTGTGTGTGTTTGGGTAGGTAAATGGTACATAATTAATTTCCAAGTTTGCTCATCTGTTAGGTTAGCTAATTGCTGTTATACACATCTACTCAGGCATACTTTTGTGTTTTTTAAATACCCACAGCCAACCTGTGATTTATGCTCCAAGTATGTTGAGCAGACTCTAGAGTTTCTGGGAAAGAGAATGCATCATCTGGTATGATCAGTAGTTGAATAAGACCTGTAAACTCAAACCTTTTGTCACAATGGCTTGTGAGTTCATTTTAGCATATTTATTGATAGCTTGAACAATATTGCCTATCCAATTTCACTCACAAGGCTTGGGTAAACCCTATAGTTTTCAGGCACTTCCTATCAATACCATGTGCTGGAATCATTTCCCAGGCTGATATTTTCAAGACATTACCTCCCCAACAAACTCCTGTGTTCATTATCAACAACTTCAGGCCTGCTGGAACCTTATGTCTTCCAGATCAAATTTTCCACTTTTGAACAATCTCTATAACTTTTCTGTTTTGCTGTTTGTATAGCTGTTTTCCTTTCCATAAATAAAAGTACATCAGATGATGAAAATGCATCTTTTACTTTTTAATGTAAAAACAAAATTCACAATTCATGCACAAATTGTATTGAAAGACACATTGAACTGTCACCTTTCAGAATATGTATACATGTTATAAATTTCAGTCATGGGTGAAACAAAACCATGTGCTCAAATGTCACATTGATAAACACTTCAAAGTTTTGTTCCAATCCAAGAGCAGTAATTTTAAAGTAATTTGTGTTTATTGGTTTTATATATATATATATATATGTAGAGATGCATGTGTCTTGTATAAGGAGATAGTAAAGATCAGATAAAAAAACTTTTCATGCACACATTTTTTTTTTTTTTTTTTTTTTAAAGATTTAAAAAAAAATATTACAAGCATTATTAAAATTTTAATTCAAGTATTTGGAGTTATGTGACTAGCTTAGGCTAGCCTTGAAATTTGTGTAAGAATGCAGGTAAATGTCCCATCTCCAAAATTATAAGAGAATCTAGTTCTTCATTGAAAGTAGAAAATAGAATAAATCCTGTACCCTCTTCTTAGAAAGGCTGGTTTTACTGTCAAATAGTGACATATTCGTACTCTTGATCTTATTAAAAACCTCTCCATTGTCATGGAATCTTGATATCTCTGAAGTATTAAAAACAAATCTTGATAACCCATGAATACTTTTATAAGTTCCTAAATGGAACAGATTGTGAGCATCTTAAAGCAATATTCAGTGTTATTATTAAATTTCTAGGAATTTAGGTTTTCATTATTTTATATTGGACTTTTTTCTTTTCTTTTTTTTTTTTTCATGGCTCAAATTCTATTGTCTTTTTTTTTCATGGCTCAAATTCTATTGTCTTTTTTTTTTATTTACAGTAAGTTGAGACTTGAATATCTCATAGCTCAGCAGTTCATTTTTTTTTTTTTTTTTTTTATATACTTGTTAAATCATTTATGGAATATATTACAACAGTTGTTTGTCATTGCCCACTGGTAGATGGCTAATAATTTTGAATGGATAATATTCTTTTTCTAGATTTCTAAATTTACAATCATATTTTATAAATATTTGTTTCAACATATCTTTTATAGTTATTGTTTGAAATTTTTTTTGTCTTCCCTGATCTGAGGTTTTCATGTCGACTAATGTATTTGACACTGTGATCTTTTAGTTAATAACCCCACTTCCAACAAAAATAAACACCTATTAAAGAATGGTTATAGATTTATACATTAGAGTTTTTTTTTCTTTCTTAATAATGATTTGGTGGGGTAGGATTGAACCACTCCTCAATTTTTGTGTGTGTGTACTTTCGTTAAAAATGTTTCAGCTGATTCATTCTCCACGCCTTGTCGTGTTCAGTCTATAAGAAAAGAAAAAAATTTTATTTTACAAGGAAATGTATTGGGAGGGGATACATTGTCATTATAGCTGTAAAATTGGTGGTGTAATGGTTAGCAGAACAGAACGGGACATTTGTGAATGGTGTTTGAATTCCAGCTGCAGATACTCTTGGGAAAGATATGAATCTATTTCTTCTTCTCCCATCTATGGATTAAATAGTACAAACTGGGCTCTCTTGATTTGGTTGGCAATCAGTCTAGGACAACTCTGAATCCAAAACCTGAGGGATTGTTTGAGGACCTCCTGGCACACTGTGCACCAGTTCTCTATTTTCAGTTCTTCTGAAACATGTGGATGGTTCTACACAAGCCTTCACCATTATAATCAAATCATATGTGTGGGTAGTCTGGTTGTTCAGTTTTAGGAGCTGAATTGTTGGACCCTCATATGTCAGACAAATCCATCATATATATACACACACATACACCAACTGCATCAGTGCATTTCAGCAACAGTAGGTACATAGATATAACATACTGCCAGGAGATTGTAGTAATTGTTAAGTACCTCCCTATGACCACCAACCTAAAATTATAGAAATATAGATACAAGGAGTTGATGCTATGTGAAAATGAAATCACATTGCAGGGTTGAATGATGTGTGCAATAGGAAGAGATTTGTAACCCTATCTTTCCTTCTTTGATTCTTGAAAGTTTTTTTTTGCGGGGCGGGGGGTGTAGCTTTAAAATTGGCTGAAGTTGCAGTTATAGTAGGTCTCATAAATGTCTTGTAGTTTGAATACCAACAAGATGGATTAGAAAGTTTTTCTCTAAACAAAAGAATAAAAAAAAAAACACAAAGGCAGGCTCCAATACTTTCATATTAAATGATCCTTAGGCTGTGATACTATGGTTGGGACACCCCACATTGTTGAAGAAGAAGGTGTTATCTTATCCCTGTTAAGTGTTTCTGTTTTATGGCCATTGAATGTGATTTTTGAATTGGTACCCACTTGAGGAAAGAGGAAGAAGGGAAGGAGTAAGTAAAGGAAAGCATTTGAGGTCAAGCAACAGCACCCCCTACATTGATTAGTTCTGTAGATAGTCTATATTAAATCATGCTTGGGATCAGAGAGCCAGTTCTATTCTACCCTTAGTTGGGGAGTGGGGAGGGAAACTTGTCTATTGTGTGATTCCAATACCTCTGAGAAGGAGGTGGTAGAAGAGCTGAGCTCTGAGGCCAACATAACAGAAGTTGTTCCAAATGTCACCTACCTACCCACCTGGACAAACAATTAAAGCCCTGAATAAAAAATACCTATTTTATAATATGGGAAACAGGGTTTGTGTTCTTATTTCTTGATGTGGCATTTTTTTTTTTTTTTTATCACTGTTACCTTGTCAACATACAGAAGGCTCTTTCTCCAGCTTTTGCTGCATGCCAATGAGAACGGAAACAATATGGAATGATCCTTGGTTGATCAATAGAAAACTTGAGCAGTATTTTTACAAAACAAAGAATTGGACAAAAATAAATGTAAATCGCTTTTGGTCTGAAATTTTGGTCTAAGTGACTTGTAAGTCATGTCAATTAGAACCAATTAAAGAAAGCTTTCATTTGTTCTCTCCCCTTGCTTGGTAGACTCAAAGTGAAAGGTCTTGTTATGAGTTCATTACATAATAAAAATCACATGCACATGAGGTGATTTATATAAATACAATAAAAACCTTGCGGGGGGGGGGGACAAGACTGTACTCTTTGTCCAAAAGCAAACTGAACAACCCTACCTTGTATGTAGAATAATTCTGACATGCGTCTGATTTCTTCATTCTCTAATGATGCTTATCTGGATTTCATTCCAGAGGTAATGTGAACCTTCCTTTCTTCAGAAATGGTCTGCCATACCAGATTTTCCCACCTCCCTTTTGGCATAACATGATTATAAAGCATAATATACAGAAAGGTGTTCACTTGTCTGAACTAAATTTGGAATGTTAATGACTCTTTTCAAAGTTATAGCCAGTATGATAATGTTGCATTTGCAATGTTTTCTTTCTTTCCAGTTATAAAGCTCACCACATTGATGCACACAATCAATGTAATTCAATATATAGATAATGTCTGCTTGATGGAAAAAGATGCAATGTCAAATGTCAGCTTCATTGTCAGAGGGCTTAAAAGATATTTACGGCATTTGAATGACTTCACAATTTAAGACCCAGTTGGTCGGTGTCATTAGATGAAGTTTCTAATCACTATGAATGGTATTTTCTTCTGAATTGCTTTCATAACATTGTCCTGACATTCAATTGGAATAATGTATCCAGCCTTCATTGCTTTCTAATCTAAGAATATTTACTCTTCTCTACCTATGGAAGTAGTATGAGTGTTAAGTTTTTATCTCTTTAGGTCTGTTTGCTTCAGTTCTTGGTTGGCCACTGGATTGGGTTCAAACTCTTACTCTAACATTATTTTTAACAATTAAGCATTTCAGAGAAAAAAAATTCTTAGGTTGTTAGTTTAACAATTATGACCTAGTCTGTTCTATTCATTTTTCAATTTCTTGTGAAAGTCCTGAATCCACATCATCTCAGCTATGGGTTAAATAACAAGGTAGATTGGGTTCCCTCATCTTAGATTGTAAACAATAAAAAGGAGGATTACTCTGAATTCAAAACTATGGTGAAGGCAATGAGAAACCACTTTACTATCTTTCTAAAGTCATGCCAATTCACAAGTAATAAAAAGGAGCTGGTGGAGATTCAAGATCACTAACGCCATGAAGGGACATCATATTAAAGAAAAAAATATCCTTTTTCATATATCTTATTGAATTCCTTTCTGAAAAAGAAAAATTTATCCGAATTTGCTTGAATATAGTCATGCTATTTTAAC
Source organism: Acanthosepion pharaonis (assembly GCA_903632075.3). NCBI lineage: Eukaryota > Metazoa > Mollusca > Cephalopoda > Sepiida > Sepiidae > Acanthosepion > Acanthosepion pharaonis. The sequence goes on along the minus strand of CAHIKZ030001369.1, from coordinate 3,064,084 downwards.
ATTTTGCATTCAAAAACTTATTAAATCTAAAAGAATAGCTGTCTTAAAATTTATTTTATTTTTTTGCTCCAATCAACTTCAATTTTAATTTTCACTGTTGTCATTAACGTTCACCTAAATTAAATACCATCTATTTATGCCTTTTGGAAGTAATTTTCTATAATTTTAAAATGATTATTTTTCTTATTTCATTTTATTGTTGGTGTTTTTTTTTTAATTGATAAACAATTTTTCTGCAGCATGTGAAATAAATACAAGATTGGTATTGTTCTCATTGATCTATATTACAATTCAATTTGCATATTTTTTTTTTTTTTTTTTTGAAACAGCAAAAAGAGCACACTGTTGCCCAATTAGTTAGAGCCTTTTAACACTAGTGCACTAGTGTTAAAAGGCTGTAATAAAAATTAAAAATATAAAACCATATCCAGTCCAATCAAGACACTTATTTTTTTCAGTCATTTTTAACTCCTGTGTAAATTGTCAAAAAAAAAAAGTTTGAGAGATAAAGTCAAGAGACTCAAGGCAAGAGAATGTGGTTCTACAGAAGGATGCTGAAAATACCAGTCTGAACACATGAGCAATGATGAAGTTTTAGAGGAAATGGAAACAAAAAGGGCACTTACATATAGTGTTTTAACGAGTTGAAATTTCTAGAGTACATAATGAGGAAAAAGGACTTGGAAAATTTGATATTCACAGGACGTAGTGAAGACAAAAAGAGACAGGAAAGCAGTACATAACCTACCTTATGAACTTATGTAAAAAGTTGGTAGAACAAGGATTAGGAGATATATAGCAAAAAGACCACCTTTACTAAGAGCTACAAAGGACATGAAGCTGGGAAAAGCCATGATTGCCTACATCATGAAAGGACACAACACATAGAAGGTTGATTAGTTGTTTCTCCAAATTTTTTTAATGGACAATAAAAGGAATAGGAAGAATTCTTGACCTGTCTGCAGTCAATTCCATCAGTCATACTGGCATAAACAGTGAAAATACTTAATAATAATAATAATTAAGCCTTGTGATAATTAGTATTTCCAAATAAGTATATAAATTCTATAAATAGGATGTGACTTGATATTAAGTGGAGGCTACCAAAGGCAACATTTAACCTGCTTAAACTTGCCCCATAAATATCGGCTTTTAAAGTCTCACTGTCTGTGGTCAGTCTCACTTGTTTGTGGGACTCCTTGTGTTATTTGCGATGATGTCATCATGAGGCATGTTGGGTTGAATATTGAGAGCCAATATTTCCAGGGTGGGTTTAGGTAAATTGAATGCTAAAAGATTAAGTAAGTATATAAAATGACAATATAGAATTTACAGAATTATAAGTGCAAAAAATTCTGTGATCAGTTATTTTGGTGATTTTGTGAGGGTATGAAAAGTTCTTGGCTTGACCAGGAACAGAATTAACTTGAGTCATGAAATGTTCATATTCTTCCACATATTCAACCAGAAGTTCCACACACTTGGCATATCATTTCTCAAGTTTTTCAACCTTTAAAGAGATTCTGATTGGTCCTTGCAATATTCATTTTTGGTTAGGTGTGTTTGTGTTGATAACTTTTCGACACCCTCTCATAAAAAGCACTTATGAATTTATAGACTTTAATGTAAAAATCCCAGCTTGTTGATATTTTTAAAAAAATTTTTATCTTAACTATTTCAGGATGACTACAGTTGCTACCTGTTTGATTGTGGAGAACCAAGTGTATGTGTATTTGCTTGGCATAAGAGTTACATCTCAATGAATTTTGCTCAGAAGATGCACCATAACTATGAGGAACAGCCGCATCAGGCAAGTAAGCATGAAAATGAACTTGCTGACCTTGACAAGCAGAAACCACCGAACCATGCAACTTCCTCTCCTACCACTACCACCACCACAACTGCTGCAACAACCACCACCACCACCACGACTCTTTCTCCAACTACAGTGTCAACAACAATAGCCTCTACCACAACAAAAAGGAAACCAAAGATAGGTAAGTCACAAACTGTTTTATTAATCCTGATAATCAGTCATGTCAATTATTTCAGCTTTAAAAGCATTGAGGAGGAAATGAAAAATAAATGATTTCCTCATACAAAGCTAAACTCATTCATCATAGGCATAAAGCAAGAAAAACAAATTTCCTTTTAGTCAGTAATAAAACTGTATTTGGGTAAAATGGCTCCAGTGTTTAATGCAATGTTTAACCAATATATATTTAGGGTAATTATTTTGCAAATATTCTTAAAGATCTGAATAGAGTTTGTGTCCTGGCATTTTAATAGTTGTTTCCTTGCTGTACATGCTTTTTAACTGAAGCAAAAAAACATTCTTCATTTAAAAAAAAAAAAAACCCAAAAAACCTGTCTTGACAACTTTCTCATGATTGATTATGAAATTCAAAATTTGACAGACATAATCTTTAGTACAAAGAAGCTTGCCTATTTTTAGCAATATTTTCTTGAAAATACTTTTGATTGTTGTTGCTCTTTTTCTCTCTCCTTTCTTTCTTTATTTTCCAGTAATTTTTGGAGGAGAAAAAAAATTACTCTTTCTATCATTATTGTAGTAGAGAATTAAAATTTGCCAGCAATTTGCAAACAAAAGAATCAAAGTAATGACAATCTTGACAGATTTTTTTTACATTTATTTATAGTAAAGAAAGCAAAGTTAGTAATTAGAGAGGCTATCTAATTGTTATGAATTTTCTATTTCTCTGAATATATTCTAGGTATCTCTATGAGATCACTCGAAAATGAGCATAGCATGATAAAAATGGCCTTAAACTTGACAAAAGCAAAATTTTATTGTCAAAATGTTTGTCAGTATTAAGTATTTTTAATTATATTTAAAAAAATTTTCCGTCTTTTTAGAACATTCTAACTTTTGATTAAAAAAAACCTTGTCAGTGGAAGTACTAAAATAACATAGCAAATTTTTGTCCATTTTTTTTTTTTTTATGACATTAATTTTGAAAATCTTGCAAAAATAGAAATAATTGTCAGATTTTAATGAAACTTTCAGAAATGATGGAAATTATTATAAATCTTTTTTTTTTTTTTTTTTTAGTCATGACAAGAAATATATACTTTTTCGATGAAAAATGAATTTTTAAAAGAATTGTTATTTCTTAAATTATTTTATTATTTTTATATTAGAGTTGTTAAATATTGTAAAATTAGTGGAAATGGCAAATCCTTTACTTAATTGTTTTAAGTAGATGTATCCGTACAGATTATAAATTGCACAAGCTTTTTAGAATCAATGAGCCTCCATTTAGAAAAATCTTACTGTTCCTTGTCTTTTGTGTTAAAAAAAAAAAAAAAAATCTGCTGTAATTCAAATGTATGGGAGCCTGGAAGAAACATGATACAACAAAAACATCACGTGATTTGTTTTTGTATATAAATGTTGTTTGGCGCTATTAACAGCCTTTACATTTTTACATTGAGCGAAGCATGAAAATTTTATGAAAGTCTGATACCAGTTGCATTGAATTTCTAAACCTATGTTCTTACATAGTTATGAAAATTAAATAAAATGTGTATATGATTATGTAACTATTAGAAAAAAAAAATTACCTTTTCAATATTGTCACAACTTAAGATTAAAAAAAATTAACAGAAGAGAAAAAATGTATAGCATTTCAACTTATAAGGTTACCTACAATGTATTATAAAATTTATATGATCTTAGTTTTATATCATCTCAATTATGTCATTTTTCCATAAATGAAATATCAAAATTAATAATAAAATGAGTGGAAATCCAAATAATATTGTAAAATGTAATAAATGTACATAAAATACACACTACTGATATTTCATAAGAAAGGTAACCTAATTAATTAGGTACATTTCTTATGAAATTTTATCTCACTCTTCATGTCTTATTTAATTTCTTTTTTATAGTATTATATTTTTCCATAAAGCTTCGTACACTTAAAGGTGAAAGCTAAGAACCAAAAAACAAAAAAAAAAAAAAATGGTTAGAGCACTGATAGTTTTCCTTAAAAATAACAAGTTAAATAAGTTGATTCACTTAAAGCTAAATTATGTCCCTTCTGACCTTCTGTATGATAACATTTCCTCATGTAAGATGTCAGTGTATGGTGAAATCATCACATGTTACTTGTCAGTCAACACCACTGTTAAAACTGGTTTTCTCTTATTTTAAAGTACATTTTTTCAGCGCTGAAAGCAAGTAATGTTTGTTTCAAAATGTATTCAAATAAACTTTAGAATTTCTAATTTACTTAAATTAAATTTTGAAAAAATTTTAATTGATTTTTAAAAGAATTTTAAACGGAGAATTTCACTTTTGTAAGCAAGTGAAAAAAACTGCTGATGATTGATTTTCTGTTAAATTTGATGATTAAAAAAAAAACAAGATATTTAATGAAAATTTTGGACATTCTAGGAATGATTAAAAAATGTAAAAAATATTCAAAAAAATACTTTGATCTTTCCTCTTGATAATAACAAACATTTAGGCAGTAAAAAATTATTTTCATCATGTTTAAGGACTTTTTTATTCATGGTATGCTATTTTTTTATTGATCTCATGGAGATACCTAATATATTCAGTTATCCATTTTTTTTTTTATAAATGAAGTAAAAAAAAGACTTTGACAGTTTAAAATTGGTTTCAGCTAAGGTAGTGATAAGTTTCAGAAAAATAAAAGCTAAATAGGTTGTAGGATAAGGAAATTCTTTTGAATTTAGGTCTCTTGGCAGACTGCATAAATGATTCTAATCCTGTTAAAGAGTAGATGGATTGTTTGGTGAATGTTCTCATGGATAAGTTCACGATTTTTTAATTTTTTTTATTTTATTTTTTTGACATTTTGCTGATGATTGGCTGTTCTGAATACTTATCCTCTTGAACTTGATTAGCCTTGAAACGTGTGTGGCACTTCAAAACCTGTTTATCCTATAGAGTGTTTACCAAACATACTTCTAGAGTTTCATTTGCAGATTTGCTGAGCTTCATGCAAAATTTGATGTAGGCATGTTGCTCAGATTTGATTGTAAAAATTGCAGAACTGTTCCAACACAATGTTACAAAACCTTGTGTAATAATTGTATACAGGTAGATAGCATAAAGCCTATTGGCCGATTAACTCGGTTGGCTGGGTACCAATGAACATTAACTACACACATTTGTGTCTGATGAAACCATCATAACACATATAGTCTGGGAACTCCATAAAAATCTGAGACATTTGGAGATATTTTGTTTTTTTCCCCTCTTCTCAGTCATAAGGGTGAGGTGCCCCATTTGCAAGAATCTCTCACTCACAGTTAGACAGAAAGCCTTCTTTGTGAGCCCTTCCAAACCCACCAGTTAATAAGGGTTTACAAGCCTTCCCACTCCTAATTAATAAAGATGTCTTCCTTGTTTAATTATATACAGGCTCTCTAATATTATATCAAGTATAGTTTGTAAAATAGTAAGGATTTTGTACAGTACTAAAATAACTGTTTTATTAGTGTTTATTTTTTTCACATATTTCATTGTTTGTATATGATTAAATAGAATTTAATAATATTAAGAATTATTTTGATCCAACAAATGCCAAATTATTGATCTTAGTTATTGATAAATTTGAATAGCACAGAGGCATTTGCACTATGTTTTGTACATATTAGATGTTAAAATAGCTTAATTTTTTTTGTGGTCAGTTGTGTCAATGTGCGAATAAGTCTGTTTTGTACACCCAACTTTTTGGCATGTCTTAGATATAAAATAAATACACAATTCTGTTTTAGGTACCACTTCTGTCTGACACTGGTTACCCTTTATTTATTCTGATTCATTCTCAGTCAACTTAAAAAGAAAAATCCTGCAAAATTGAATGCATTCTTTGAATTTTGTTTAACTACTGTCCACAACTAATCATCCCACTTGAGGAATTGTCAACATTAAAACAGTCTTTCTTTGTATTTGCCTCCTTGTTTTCTCTCTTTTTCTTTCCTTGTTTTTATTATATAGAAAAGAAACATTCTCTAGAGATTTTATCTATTTCATCTACATAGCTTTTATTTATACTTGCAATTAAATTTAGGTTCATATCCTGATTGTAAAAGCAAATAAAAATGACCTTTTTGAAATCCACTTTTTTTCCTTCTTCCTTTTTTCCTTCTTCCTTTTTTTCTTTTTCCTTTTATCCTTTTTTCTTTTTCCTTTTATCCTTTTTTCTTTTTCCTTTTTTCTTTTTCTACTTTTTTCTTTCTTCTTTTTCTACTTTTTCTTTCTTCTTTTCTTCTTTTTCTTTTTTCTTTTTTCTTTTTTTTTCTTTCTTCTTTTCTACTTTTTCTTTCTTCTTTTTCTACTTTTTTCTTCTTTTTTCTACTTTTTCTTTCTTCTTTTCTACTTTTCTTTCTTCTTTTCTACTTTTTCTTTCTTCTTTTCTACTTTTTTCTTTCTTTCTTTTTTTTTTCTTTTCTTCTTTTCTCTTTTTCTTTCTTCTTTTTTTTTTTCTTTTTCTTTCTTCTTTTTCTACTTTTTTCTTTCTTCTTTTTCTACTTTTTTCTTTCTTCTTTTTCTACTTTTTTCTTTCTTCTTTTTCTACTTTTTTCTTTCTTCTTTTTCTACTTTTTTCTTTCTTCTTTTTCTACTTTTTTCTTCTTTTTCTACTTTTTCTTCTTTTTTCTACTTTTTCTTCTTTTTTTTTTTCTTTCTTTTTTTACTTTTTTCTTTTCTTCTTTTTTCTTTTCTTTCTTCTTTTTTCTTTTTTTTTTTCTTTTTTTCTTTTTCTTTTGTCTGTTTCTTTCTTTTTTTTTTTTCTTCTTTTCTTTCTACTTTTTTTCTTTCTCTTTTCTTTTTTTTTTCTTTCTTTTTTCTTTCTACTTTTCTTTCTTTTTTTTTCTTTCTTTTTTTCTTTTCTACTTTTTCTTTCTTTTTTTCTTTCTACTTTTCTTTTCTACTTTTTCTTTCTCTTTCTTTCTTTTTCTTTCTACTTTTTTCTTTCTACTTTTTTCTTTCTACTTTTTTCTTTCTACTTTTTTCTTTCTACTTTTTTCTTTCTACTTTTTTCTTTCTACTTTTTTCTTTCTACTTTTTTCTTTCTACTTTTTTTTCTCTTTTTCTTTCTACTTTTTCTTTCTTTTTTCTTTCTACTTTTTTCTTTCTACTTTTCTTTCTCTTTTTCTTTCTACTTTTTCTTTCTTTTTTTTCTACTTTTTTCTTTCTACTTTTCTTTCTACTTTTTCTTTCTTTTTTTCTTTCTACTTTTTCTTTCTACTTTTTCTTTCTACTTTTTTCTTTCTTTTTTCTTTCTACTTTTTCTTTCTACTTTTTCTTTCTTTTTTTTTTTTTTTCTTTTTCTTTCTTTCTTTTTTCTTTTTTTTCTTTTTCTTTTTCTTTTTTTTTCTTTCTTTTTTCTCTTTCTTTTTTTTTCTTTTCTTTTTCTTTCCACTTTTTCTTTCTTTCTTTTTCTTTCTTTCTTTTTTCTCTTTCTTTCTTTTTCTTTCTTTTTTTCCTCTTTTTCTTTCTTTTTTTTTTTTCTTTTTTTCTTTCTTTCTTTTTACTTTCTTTTTTTCTTTTTTTTTTTCTTTTTTTTTCTTTCTTTTTTTCTTTCTTTTTTTTTCTTTCTTTTTCTTTTCTTTTTTTTTTCTTTCTTTTTCTTTTTTTTCTTTTTTTTTCTTTCTTTTCTTTTTCTTTCTTTTTTTTTTTTTTTCTTTTTTCTTTCTTTTTTCTTTTCTTTTTCTTTTTTTTTTTCTTTCTTTTCTTTTCTTTTTTTTTTTTTTCTTTTTTTCTTTCTTTTTTTTTCTTTTTTTTCTTTCTTTTTTTTCTTTCTCTTTTTCTTTTTCTTTCTTTTTTTATTTTTCTTTCTCTTTTTATATTTTTCTTTCTTGTGTGTGTGATAAATCCTGACCAAATTAATAACTAGAAGAAGCTATCGAGTATTTTTGCAATCAATCCTCTGCTCTTGTAAATAGTTGTTATATACTTTAATGATTACTAGTAGAGTGTGTAATTACACGGATTTATTAAAACATTTTTAATGCTGCATTATGTACTTTTCAACCTATGACCATTCCCAGATGGCTATAACGAAAGTGACATAATCTCTCTTAAAAATACAGAAGTGTTCTCAACAGATCGTTAATTCATGAAACCAGATTTAACTCCTTTCTAAAAACAGATGCCTTTATCTAAGTCGGGGGTTGGTGGCTAGAGGGTGCAGTGGAAGCCCCCCCCCCATTTCTGAGAAAATATTTTTTGTTGCAAAGTAGATAAGGTAAGCTAATACAGGGTAGTGCAGAATAAGTGAACTTAAGTCAACATTAACCCCTCGCCTTTACCGAAGAGTCTTGCATTATTAGCAGTAATAGTCACTGTTTACAAACTCACACTTCCTTCCCAGAGAGCTTAACCAAAATAAATTTTTCAGGAGCATATATATTGTCATCCACAGACTGGCTGTTTCTCTGTATCACAGCTCATCACTGTGGCTAGACATCCAGTTGCCTCTAGCTAGGATCATAACTTGGCTGAATTGGCATCATTCTGAGATTCTACTCCTAAGCTGTTGGCACATGGCAAGGATGAAGGTGAATTTAAGCATATTTATTTTTAAATAAACACACAGTAACTGAGAGAACTCGATTTGCTTTCCCAAAGAGTCTTGAATTATCAGCGGTAATAGTCATTGTTTACAAACTAACACTAACTAACACTTCCTCCCTGGAGAGCTCAACTGAAATAAATTTTTCAGGAGCATATATATATATATATATATATATATATATAAATAACACTCTTTACTCATTTCTATAACCTAATATATATATGATCATGGAATTTTGAATTGAGATTTTTACTGAGACCACACACTCTTTAACTGAAAATACAAGATCCACCCCTGAATGACCCCACTCCAATGTTACTCTTTTTATCTCTCTATATCCTTCTTTCTTACTGTCTCCCACTCAGTATCTGTGATACCAAGCGTGACACACCTTAGACATAAGTACAAGCTTAATATATAGAAGCTAATTCATTTTAAGTAGCAACAGTTGATGTTCATTGTCCTTGGGATATACAAGGGAGTGCTGAAAAGTTCTCAGCTCAACCCAATTTCCAAAATCTGTCCAGATCTCATCAGAACTGGAATGGCTTCTTAGCTGAGCTGAGAATTTTTCAGCAATCCCTTGGTGAGTTTCTAAAGGAATCACTTCTGTGAAGATTAAGCTTGCTTTTAACTATTAGATTTTAAGAATTGCAAAATAAATGAGGCTTTATTTCTTCTTTGATTGTATACTTTTATTCTTGTTTTTGTTATTATTTTGAGTTTTGTATTATGTTGTATCATCAAAATAAAACTAGTGATATGTTTGTATATACCAGTTTGAAAATTGACAAATTTGAAAATAATCCCCTTAACAACCCTCTTTCCCACAGACGCAACATTGCAAGCTAACCTGTCACTATTCTATGGTAAATGTTCAGATGAGCTTCACTCTATAGTCCCACCAGTTCAGACTTTTACGGCTTGGTCTTGCCATGCTATATCCATGGAGTCTGTAAGGAAGAAGTTTCACCTGGTTCCTCCACTCCCCCCATGCCTGAGAGCTACTACATTGTGAAACAAACCCCTATGTGGACAATTCCCTGAACACTACAATCTTAACCTCTTAAAATCAAGGGTCAATTGTAATCTATCCTCATAATATTCACTTCCATGTACCTCCTTAAATTCATATTGCATAACTCATTTGGTAACCCTCTGCCATGAGTGGCTCTAGAGTCTTGTATTTGAACTTTAGTATTAGAAAAAAAGTAAAGCATTTATTTGATACTAGCAAGCTAAACTATTCAGATATTGTTTTAAAATAAATGCCTTTTAAATTTCTTTTTTTTTTCCAGATCAATAAAGAAATTATTTTATTGCTAAAAGTATTTTCTTGATTTATAACTTGGACTATTAGTCTATATTACAATAAATCTAATACTGCCTTTTTGTTTAACTTTTTTTCTTCTTCTTTCCAGTGTCCTTGAATGATGTATGTACCTTGAATGACAAGTGTGAAGATAGACATGCAGAATGCGTACAGGAGAAATGCACCTGCCAGTCCGGATATTATATCAAATATGGAATTTGCAGTAAGTTCTTGTTTTACTAAAAACCTATAACTGTCATCTGCAATAGTCATGTTGGTGGGAATCTTTCAGTTTATAAAATAAACATGCCAGTTTTAATAACTGTTCCACCAAGAATTTTATTCCAAGTTTAATAAACTAAAAGAAAATAATGTTTCTATGGAGAAAATTAATTGAAAAATAATGATAGTTCCTTACCAAATAAGCAGCATCCAAGGAAGGAAAATTAAAGGCAATAATTTAATCATGCCTGCACTTGGGTTTGAATCAGAATTATTTATATGCAGACAATTGTCCTCATTGTTATTATCACAACATTTTGGCTGTTGTGCCCCCTGCCTTCATCAGGGTCTTGTTGATCCAGATAACTTTCAGGGAATTTTGAACTGGACCCTTTATTTAATCTACAAGTCTAGATTGTTCTGGTTCTGCTGACCATATCTAGGGATATCTTATATAGTTCTTATTTAGTACTATTCAATTATTACTCGGCCTATTTTTCACTGAGTACCAAATATGCATTACCAAGTCCAGGGATTGAGCTCAGTATGTTACCATATTCAAGAACCAATATTTGAATTCCCAAAGAGTTCAGTTCAAAATTCCCTGAAGGTTACCCAGCTGTCGAAATGTTGTGATAACAACAAAGATGAGGCCAATAGTGTGCATGGAAAATTCAGACAGAAGATCACTAATGTTGACATTTCATTTCTTCCTCAATCACAGCATTTATTCTTGGGTCACAGTTTTATTAACAAAATTGCCAAGACAGTATTTATCTTAAAAGCTTTTTTATTTCATTATTATTATTGAAGATGTGCAACATAAGACTTACACAAAATCAGTTCTTTGGGATTTTTTTTTTTCTTGAACTAAATGCTCATCTAATACAAGGCCCAAGAGCCACTCAAGGCAAAGGGTTACTAAATGAGGTTATTGTATGAAGAGGAGGAAGTAAGTGCAGATTGTGAGGATATATATAATAGGTAATGGTTGACCTAAAATATGAAGAGGTTAAGATTGTAATGTTTGGAGAGGCATCCTTGTGGCTCTTGGCAAGAAGATGCCCAAATACAACTTCCTTCTTACCAATAAAATATGATGGGAAGGATGATTGGCCCTGTGTATATGAGATCTTGTTCAATTGAAGATTTGTCAAATATTAAGATAAGTTTTTTTTTTTTTTTTTTTTTTTTTGTTAATAGTGCTGATGCATATTTCTTCCCTGTTGGTATTCAGATTTTGGATATTTATACTTTGGAACAGTGACTTCTCATACTGTTCTCTTTTTGAGCTAAGTATTTGTTTTGCACTGGCTGACTTTTATTGTTTCCTCTGTTGAATGTTTGTTCTCATTATGAAACCTGCTTCTCCATTTTACTTATCTTTATCAGATGGTGTAAAGAAATTCTTTCTTCTATTTCTATACCAAACTCTCTCTTTCATGCAAAAGACATTAGAGTAAGAAGTCAAGTACGTTTTTATTGACCATTATACTTTTGTTATTCTGGCCTTATTTGCTAAAAAGGGCTTCATCTCATGTTGAAACATTGGTTTTTGCATGAAAAAATGTTAAGCAACATTGAGCCTGGTCAGTACCTAATTAAGTGATTTCTTGAGAATACCAGGTGCTGTAAGCTTGGATATGTGGGTGGGGTAATGGATAACGACTCTGAATTAGAAATCTGTGAGCTGAGTTCCAATTCCAGTTGGGTTCCTTATATTCAATTATATGCAAATACTTTTAGAAAAGGTATGAATTCACCTTTTTTTCCACCAGCTATTCTCCCAAAAATTCTTACAATCTAAAAATATTTTCTGCTTTTAAATAAACTGAAAAGTTGATAAGCCTTAAAAAAATAAATCCATCAATTCATCAATAAATATTTGTTAAATAAAAAAAAATCTTGATTTTTTTTTTTTTTTTTTTTTTTTTTTTTTTTTACATTCTGATTTAATGCAAAATATTGATCACATGTCCCATAACCCATTAGGGACATTATATGTACCACAGTCAGAGCAGCAGTGGTTGTTTCAGGCACAATAACTTGACAGTCCATCTCTCTTCAGGCTGGTTTTTAATTCAGTGTTGTCCTTCTCTTATACTTAGTTGCTCTACCAAGGCTAATGAACCCAGTCTATCCTATTACTGACAAGGGTTTGAATTCAGTTTTCTTTCTCCTAGACTGGCTACCACCTAAAACAAGAGCCCAGTCTGCCACAAAGAAAAAAGATGGATTCATGGCTTTATCTAGAGCATTAGTACAAAATGAATGAAACCGGTTCGTTAAGAATTTGAACTCCTTACACCTGTTCCACTTTACATGTGGAAAACTGTTATACTACCCACACACTCACCTTTGTTAACTGCAGAAGTTTGTCATTGCAGTTCTCTGGCTTAACTGCAAATGGTGGTAATTTCCATCAGTCTCATACACTGCTATGACAAAAATATCCATTTTGTTGTGCATCATGGAAAGTTGGGTCTTTATGTGAATCAGAATATCAAATAGACATTTGCTTCCTCTAACCCATCAGTGCCCAGAAGCACAAGAGGGTAATCCTTCCACAAATTGCAACACTTGGCAAACTTTACTCTTCCAAAAGAAGGAAGACCGTTTGTTTGATGCTGCATTTGTGTGGCTAAAAGAAAATGAAATGTCACAGATGTGTAAAGACTTTAATGTTGGATTATGAATCATATTTCTTTGAAATTAAAGTTTCTACTTCATTTAGACAAATAGTAACTGTCCTACTCCTGCCACAGTTAATGAATGCAATCAAGTAAACATTTTTTTTGTCTAAAAAAATTATCTTGTTCCTCATGCATTTGTCTTTTTGAGTGTCAAAAAGTTAGAAAAGTGTATTTGTGTTCACGTTCTATCCCAAACTCTCACCAAAAATAGACAATCCTAAAGACAGTGTCATTCTGCTTTTAGGACGCCAGTGTGACAAACACCATTTTGAATGTGACAAGAAGAACTCCCTCAAGGAAGGGTTGGATTGCATCGAGTTACAACATGTCTGTGATGGCATCCCTCAATGTGCTGATAGTTCTGATGAAGAAGGCTGTTCACCTGATGGTAAGTTGCTTTTTACTTCTTGGAGCTGCTTTAAGTCAACTAAATTTGATTTTTTTTTTATTCATGGATAAGTCTCCATTTCCATAGGTGAATGCTGTAGGCTTGTAACAATTTTGGCAGTTCTTGCTATTATCTTATAATTTAATATGACTGCAGCTTAGCGTTAAGGACATTTTTCATTTTCAGCATGCTATAGAATTTGTTTGTAATTTGTTGTAGATTATAATCAATCATTAATTCAATTATATCAGGTGATTGCAAATGAGAGTAATTAAAGTGAAATTCATTTTCCTGAGAATCAGTCAATTTTTTTTTTTTCTTTATTTCGGCATTAACAGAAATGTTAGCGGTTACTGAACATAGAATGATTATTTTAGATGATAATATTTGTGGATGAAATTGTTAATAGATAACAAGGAAAAAATTGAGAAAAGTTCATTCATTTGCATTGATCTTTTAATAGGGCTTCCTTTATAATTGTCTGCTTATTTTGTCATTGACAAATTTTAAATTCTATTAAAATACATTAGATATCTAAAAACAGTCTGCAAGTAGAATTTTCATGAAAAATAGATAAGATTTTGGTTCCAAAATCTTATCCGATTTAAAAAAAAAATAAAAATTCTAAGCAAAATTTATTTTCTCATATATCATACATACATACACACACACAAGATGGTGATCTTAAGGTAACAATCTATTTTATAAAATAAGATGAAATTACATATTCAGGACATCATTTTTATTTTATTTTACCAGGTTTATCTTACTATGTAGTTTTGATCCATAAATGCTCTTAGAAACTTATAAAATACAAGGTAATTAAATATAGTCACAATTTTAGAATAAAAAGGTTTGATATTTTCTGGGAGTCAATAATATAAGTAAATAATTGGTAAAGTTCAAATCTTACTTGTTTAAGTGACTTTTTATTTTCTAAATGATATAACTGTGGATAAATTTATTTTCTAAGATTTTTCTTTTTTTTAAGATTTTATATATATTTTATAATAGTGAAATCATATATTTAAAAAATTGAACATTTTAATTGCTTCTGGATGTTTAAATGTTGTTACATTCTGAACCAACTCTGGCATAGTCCAAATTTAACTTCTTTTTTTTTCTTTTTTTTTTTTTTTTTAAATCTATGATTAGTATATATTGTTTAGAACAGTGGTTGGCAACCTTTTGGAGAGCCAGACAGTTATGCAGTGTCCCAGAGAAGGCCCATAATATCAAATGTACTATATTAAATTATCTTGACTGCTCCATCCAGAAGACTGCTTTGGTCTGAAAAAAAACAACAAAGTTAATGTTATATTATTTAAACAAGGTTCCTCATTTTAGTGTAGGAATAACAAGATAACAACAGTATCAACAAAAAAATACAAATTCCTTACTACAAATGAAATACAATTAGAAATGGCAAATTATTTAATGAGACACTTGTTTCTGCTTATTGTTCGATAACTTCTCTGCATCAGGGGAAATATTTGTCGATGACATGAGCAAAAGATCATCTTAAACAACTTTTTACTATATTTCATTTTCGAAAAAATTTTTTTCACCAGCATATGTACTTCTATCATTTTAGCATTATTGATAAGGCTTTTATATTTCCCACTTGGCAAAACATAGTTCTTGTAGAAGTCAGCAGTGGATCCAGAATTAAATTCTGATTTCAAAAATTTGTCGCATTGTCAATTAACTCTGACATTTTTCTGCCGCCTGCTCTACAAATTAATTAGATAATTAGTGTCTAGGTGTTAAGTTGGCGGGCTGGACAAAAATCCTTATTGGGCTAGATGTGGCCCAGGGGGCCGAGGGTTGCTGACCCCCTGGTTTAGATTATAAATAAATTTAGTAACAATTAAAGATTTTATCAGATCCTTTGACCCCCATCCCCAATGTGTGGTGTTCTGTGAAACTAGTTGATCAAAAGATAAGTCAATTGAATATTTATTAATTCATTGACTATTTTTGCTATTGTTCTCTATCTCTAGATTTAAAAATTTAAACCCCAATGTGTATTTACAATGTGTAATAATCTATTTGCAAGAAACTAAATAAAATAGTAATAACCCTACCCCACAATTCTTAAATGTGGTAGAAAACAATGTGAGATATCAATAGAATAAAACACTCATTCATTCAACCACTCACTCACAGCGGCAAATCCAAAAATCACACCTGTAATATGAAAGGTGTCCCGCATCCACCAGAGAACTGTCATCTCTGGTCACCTGATGGGGGAGGGGAAATTAAACTATGGTGGGAGCAGAAATAAAAGGGACCAAATAAGCACACATACCCTAGCTAAGTTAACACTGAACAATTATCATGAAAATATTTATAGAAAAGACAAAGTGAGAGAAAGTGTCTGGCAGACAGGTGTGCTTGGAAACGAGTAACCAGACACACACACACACACACACACACACACGCACACACAGAGAAAATTGTATGACAAAGACTAAAAATATTAGTTTTGACATGTTTTGTCCTTCAGGACTTCATCGAACTAAATAAACTTTTTTCACTTTGTCTTACAATTTCTCCAATATTATTCTTGATATATAAAAATATATATCGTTATCTCTCATTCATTCATATATATATATATATATATATGTGTGTGTGTGTGTGTTAAACTTGTGCGTGAATCAAAATAAATTCTGATGATTATTCATTTAGTTAGGTTTTGGGTGATAGGAACCTTTCAGCACTCGGTTATATTATAATAATACATTGATACAGTTGTAGGTTGACTGCAGTTGAGATTAGTTATTGTGAACTCCATGATCTTGTTGCTGGCTGAATAGTATTCACTGCACCAAGGTTCTTGAATTCACAGTTGTTCTTCTCCTAGACTGGTTGCCACCTAAGGCTAATGAGTCAAGTCTGCTTTACTATTTAACCCATAATTGTGGTGAGAAGAGAGATGGATTCATATCCCTTTCCCAAGAGCATTGGCATCAAAGTGACTGTAATCTTGAACTTAACCAGAATTCCAACTTGACTCACCAATTTGTTCCGAGCCGATACCCCCCTCCCACACACACAGATTTGTAGAGAATTATTTCTGCCTTTTTATATATTGGCTGATCAGTGTGAGTTTTGTTTATAAATTGCAAACATTGACCTTATAAGTTAGACACTTGATTTGTAGATTTTCTCAAGGCATAGTTGCTCAAGACAACCTCCACCCATTTATACTATAAATATGACAGCAAAATATTTGCTTAGCAAATATATAATTAAAATGTATGAACACAGACTAGCAAGGAAAAGAAATTGTTAAAATAGTGACTTTTGCCCTTTTAATTTCAGTTAACTTTTTATTGTAACACCAAAGAATCAAAGCTTGTTGCAGTTTTAAGCATTTCATTTTTAGAAAAAGAATATTCTGTTATTTTCATTTCTCTTCTCTGACAATAGATTACTTCTGGGACCTATAATGTGTTATCATTCAAAAGATAGGTAACTTATTAACTCATAGTGACTTAAAAAAAAAAAAATGAAAACCCTCATACATCCAAACAGACGGCAATTCATGCAGTACTGACCTTCAGAAAATCTAAAAATGGAAATGTTACTCTGAACAGGAAGATATCAACTGGCTTAATAGCTGCCTGGGATGAAAATTACTCCATCCTGTCTGCCATCATTTGAGTTAACTTAATTCCTATTACCAGAAATGAAGCTTTATGCAAAATATTAAGTCTGTTTTTAATTCATCTCAACTAGAAATGATGCTCACAGTTAAAATATTTTTTTATTTTATTTTTTATGAACCATCTTATCAAAATTAAATGAATATAACCAAACCATTAGAAATAAATTTGGATATTTTTGATTTTCTTAATTTTAACCATAAGTCGAATTTTGAAGAATGCTAAAAAATTAAATTTAATTACTTATAAATTTTGAAAGTGTTTTATTTGTTCATTTTTGTTTTATTTTTATTTCATTTTTTTATTTTACTTTTTCATTTTACTTTTGGATTACTACAAGAATACTTGCATATACAAAAAAAAAAAACTTTGTCACATGGTTATTTCATTAAAATAAACATAAAAATTTAAAGAATGTTAAATTTACTTTCCATTATTTTAAATGAGTTTAAAGCCTCAGTATTAATGGAAAAAGAAAATAAGTAAATAGAAGTGATTCCTAGAAATAATTACAAATATTTAAAAAAAAAAAAAAAATTAGATTTTACTTGTATTTCAGCATCAGAATGCTGGTGTATTGGTATGTTGCTTGTCTATTTAACTCCAAGTCTGAAATTCAAATTAGAGCAAAGTTTACTTAACTTTTACGTTTAGTGTAACAATACAAATTAAAACAGTTTTTCAGAGCTCACACCTATTGAAAATTCCTGTCTTTTGTGCACTCCTTGAACTTAAGGTTAAAAATGTAAATTAAAACCTAAAATTGGTAAATTTAATATTAAAAAAAGTGTAAAAATATTTATATGTGAAAATGAAGTCTGTATCAAAATATTACGAATAAAACTATGTGGCTAGCTGCTGCTGCTTTTTCTCAATTTTGAAATGCGACTTATATTCAGAATTTTTTATTTTCATGATGCCTGATAAAAGACCTCTTTGTTGATTTGGGACATGAAGACTTAAAATATAAAAATTTCTGCATCAACAATTAAGTTTAAAAAGAAAAAGATTGTTTTATGCACTAGTTATACCTATTGAAGTAATATTGACTGAACTCTGTCAAGTTTAACAGATATAATGGCTATTGTTACTTCTGCACAAGCAGTTAGGTAGTGATGGGAAATTGGTTTGCTCAAGTGGTCATTCAAATCAACCCTAACAAACACACACACACACACTTCTGTCAGCCATCATGGTATGAGAGGGAAGACATTTTTTTTCATATCTGGTAATGCAACAGTGCAGGGGAAAATGAATATTCATTCATTCTTAAGATAATTACTAAGAAGTGAATGTGACCAACCTCAGCTGGAATTTGAACTCATTTTGCTGATTTCATTTTCTTCACTGATAATCATTATGCAACTTTGCATCTGTTTGAAAAATAATGTAATGACCAATGGCACTTACTATGCTTTTGTCTTTTCAGAATGTTAAAAAAAAAAAAAAAATACATGAAAATACAGGATGTGATGGGTAAATTGTCTAAGTTACGCACAAATGAAAATAACACTGACATCTTATTTTAACATATAGTTACCAAAATTACACAAAAAATATCTTAAGATACTTCAACAACCATGGCCTCCAGACAACTTCAGAATCTCCTACAACTCTTCTGGATGGTCTCCTTGTTTAAGTTGGTGAATGCTGCCATAATTCTTGCCTTCAGTTCATCTTTGGTGTTACAAGAAGTTTTGTTGGTCTCACTCAACTGTGCCCCAAATATAATAATCAAGGGGGTTGCAGTTAGGTAGCCAGATATAAGGGTAATGTGGTTGCAGAAATTGTCTGACAGCTATGACTGGGTTCTCCTGCTTGTGTAGTATGGTGCAGAGTCCTGTTGCCAGAGATAGGATCTTCTCACAGCCACCCTCTTAACCCAAAGCAGCACTACTTCCTGTAGGCTTCCATGTTGAGTGTGAGGCCCTGTGGAAATGGAGGCATAATGTTGCCATCACTAGTGATCACTTCAAATACCATGATCACCATTAGTCTCCTCCAACTCTTTCTGAATCCTCTGCACTGTTCTCAGATTGACACCCAAACAATCTGAAATGTTCATATTGAAGCTTCTGGCATGAATGCCAAGCAGTACAGCATGCCGTTTCCAAATTTCTGGCAGAATGAATTGTATCATGGTGCTCTTTTCTCACAGATGGTGCCCAACTAAGCCTACTATACCTTTCAGCCAACAAAATCAAAACAAACAATGCACATGTGTAAAATTTAAAATATGATCTGGTTGCAATTTACCTATCGCACTCTGTAATAGTGTATAAAAATAATTTTTTCATTAACTTGGAATATATACCGCCAAAAATTAATTTTCTTGGTAATTATTTAAATTCACATTTCAATGCACAACTAATAATTGTAAATACAAAATTTAATTCGTTGTGTTGGTATTAAAAACTGAACACATCTAGCATAAAATTCGAGAATTGTAGGCTAATAATTTGTATACTTGTGTAGGTTTGAGTCCTGTAGTGAACAAACTTCAGTATTGTATTGGTTTATATTTGTTATTTGCATTAAAAGTACATTGCTAGAATACTCAAATTTATTATCATTATTATTATTATTTTTCTAATTCCTAAACTTTAAATCCTATTGTTTTAAAATGGAATGTAAAAATATTTACTTTCATTAGGTTCCATTTCCTCTGACCAATAAAGTCATAACCAGTTTTCTCATCCATTGTTATTTTACTTGCTTCATAGAATATTTGTAAATATTACTTAGCATATATATTTCATAGGCTAAATATAATAAATATTGTGAGACAGATTTTTCTTTTCTTTGTCTTTCTGCCATTTGTAATGAAAATTATGGGTGGGTAAGCAGCTTTAAATTAAAAGACCATAGAATGTTAAATGAGATTCACTTTTTGCAGGATTCTGAAAATTTGTATTCCTGTTGAGTTAATATTCTACTGATATCAGTTGCTCAGTTCTTTGAGGACATTTGCATGAATTTTGTAAAAGACACTCAAGTAATGAAAGAAGAGCTTTATTGCCATGAATCATCTTCAGACTCTTCTTGATGCATCTAATTAATGAATCCACTATTAGCATTGACAACTGCTTCAATATGAGGTCTGTCTGAAATGTTGAATCAGATGATCTTTACCTATTTGGAACATTGTGCTAGTTATGGCAGATTTGAGAGATTTTAGTGTTATGGAGGATGGGGGGGTATTGGCATCCTTTTCTACTATCTTCTCAAATATCCCTTTATATTCAGCAGCATTGACCCTTTTAGCCCAGAGGAAAGAAGTGAGGAGACATCTGCATTGCTCATCAGAGCCATCACAGTTGCCAGAAACTTTGTGTGCATGACCATTGGAACATCCTTAAGGTTCCTTCATAACTGTCTATCATTTCTTTATTTGACCTTTTGCTCCTGATCAGTTTTTTTTCAAGCTCTTGAGGTTTCAACTTGCTCAACAGACACTTTGTTCTCTAGTCTTTGCTGACATGAATTGGCTTCTCCGCATCAAATATGACTTGTATTGAAGGTTCTTATGCACAATTCTTCCGATATATTGCCTTTAAACTTTGAGCTCCTTAGCAATGGTGGTAATTGACAATAATTTTCTGAACCTTTCATACAAATTTGAGTGTTTTGATGGTATTAGGACCCTTAACAAGCATTCTACATTTGTCTACTGTCTATAAAATCCCTGTCAGCTGCTTCCACCTCTTTACGAACTATGACAACAAACGTCCATGCAACTTTCAGGAAGCAACCAATCTCTAACTCACTATCCTTTGCCTTCAAGGCAACAATTACGGTGTGCGTTTTCATTTGATGAGTTAGCATGACGTTTGTCATCATTTATCTGAAAAATGATAATCAAAACATGTTAGAAAAAAGTTAGTGCTATTAAAAGACGTGTCCTCAAAGAACTAAGCAACCCTGTATTTTGATATGTTACTTATATAGCACATGAATGTTGATTTTAATATATCATTGGTTCACAGTTTTCATAAACTTTTAGTTGTACTTAAAAGTATTTAAAATGTAAAAAATATTTGAAAAAAAAATCACTTCAATAAATGTTGAATTGATTATAAATCAATATCTACTAACGAGCATTTTATGATGGTCACTTTGTAAATTAGGCAATCCTCATTCTTCATGCTTTGAGTTTGATAGAGCCCAAGACGGTCATGTGAGTATTTATGGTTAGGACAGTATAACTTTAGTAAAAATTGTATGCCATTAAAGATTGAAAACAATTTAACAAAGGAATGAAAATATTTTGTACTGTCAATTTTTTTTTTTTTTTTTTTTTTTTAAACAGTTTGAATAATAATTCTGAAGTGTATTAAATTTGTGTAATCATTTTTACATAAAACCTTCTGTTCAAAAGCTGGTCATCATACAAGCAATTTTCAAAATTATAAATATTTTACTCTGATGATTTTTTTATTTTCATGCATACCATGCTCTCAAAAAAGACACCTATACTGTAATCTTTTATGAGTTGTAGTTACCATATAAGCAAATAATTCCTTTTATCACATAAAAGTAATTTGGTTCTATGTAAATCTCAGGAGTACAGAAGTTAAGATGATTCCTATATTAAGATGAGTTGTAAAGATTGTCAAGTGAATTGCTTTGATGTAAATTCAATGTTTATTCTTTTATAAGCAATGCATAGGTTTGCAATAAAACTCTTTTTCAAAAGTACAAGTTATATTCTATGTAGTTATTTTTAACACTTCCCAAACTTTTTTGAATTTTTTTTCTCAAAACATTTTGTATATAATAATTATTTATATAACTCTTATGGCAGGATAAGTTTATATATATATATATATATATATATATATATATATATATAGTCGATGTTTCTGAATAAAAGTGTTCAATATCAGGAATGTATAACAGAGGGTATGAACATAATGTTTTTGCTATATTAGTTTTCTTATTGAAAAGGAAGTTGGGATACAAAAATTCTCTTGTTTAATTCAAAATGTATGAAACAAACAGCAACAAAAAAAAAACTCTTTACCTCATGATAGAAGTCTTAAATATTATATTTTTTTAGCTTGTTTATTTTAGAATTAGCAGTTGTTAGTACAGAATGCTTCTAATGTATTTGAATTGTCCTGTCTACAGGTTTTCAATCTATATAGACAGTTTTTTAGGTAGACAAACCAAAAGGAAAAGTGAAAGGTGAAATAGAATTTTACATTGAAATGCAATAACTTAAACAGGTTTGATTACAGGATAAATAGGATTTTATTGCTAAAGTATAAAAATTAATAAAGATTTTGCATAACTACATAATTTTTTTTTTCAATAGGCCAATAAATGTAATTAGATATTTATTTGGTTTAATATTTCATATCAATTTTATCTAAATTATACATAAACTGCATTTGTGCATATACACATACAGCGTGGACATAGCACTGCATGGTGACTGTCAGTTTTATGCCTTAATAACACTTATTTCTTGAACTGTTCTAGCAATCTTCTCTTATAAATATAACCACTTTCAAACAATATAATTATACATTTTAATTGTGTGTGTATTTGTAAATATAAAAGTGAACACTAAGGTCAACACTGAATACCAACAATCTGTTTCATTCTTGGATAAAATCTTCAGGCATAAAACAGACTGTTCCTGGTCTGTGTTGACCTCAGTGTCCACTTTTATATTTACATATGCTCTATCCCTGATATTGAGCACTTTTACCCACAAATATAGCATAATTTAAAATTATATACACACACACACACACACACTTGATTACATTTTTACACATTTTAAGCATAAATCTAATATATAAAATTATATATATATATATATATATATATTTTATCTTTCAGCTTTTATACTATTATAGATACAATAAATTATGTAACCTTATTTTAGAATTTGTTTAAAATCTGTAACAAAAAAACAGGCTTTTGAAAACTGTTTTTGTGGGTTAAACTTCTAGGTGTAAAATAGCATTAAAATATTCCATTAACTATTTCTTATCCAAAAAAACCCCAACTTGTCTGATGGTGAAATGTTTTGTTTCCAATTTTCTTTTCTTTTTTTTTTTTCTCATTTAACATTTTTTCAGGTTTTTGAATTTTCTTTATTTTTAACAGATTGTCTCACTAAATGATTGTTTTAATAATAAAAAAAAATCTTACAGAAATCCTATATCTTGAAATATGACAAAATACAATTTTGATTTCAACAAATAATTATAGTTGTATTTTAAAATTGGATTATATCAAGTATGAATACAAGATTCAATTAATGAAACCAGAAAAAAAGTGCAAGGAAGTATGGAGGCATGCTAAGTAAACCTTATCTTGCATTTTCATTTCAAACTAGTGCTGTGCAGATGTTTTTATTTTATTTATTTTTCTATCATTTTATTTATCTATTCTTTGGGCTGTGTGCCAATAAATTTTAAATGCCATATTTTCAATGATTTGTTCAGCATTTGAAGATGGACCTGACAGTGATGTTCATTACCAGGTCGCTGCTAGTCCTAGTCGAGACTCCATTGAGGAGGAAATGCCCAACATTGACACAAAATTAAAACCATCACTGCCGCCCCATCATGCTGAAAGCAGTAACCAGAAATTAAAGCAACGAGGGGAGCTGGCTAAGGCAAAGTATAATGCCAAAAGTTCTATTGAAAAAGACAATCTTGATTTGCCATCACAAGATCTTGAAAAAACTAAGAATTTAGCTCAAGCTGACCCTCTAGCTACAAAGAAAAGCCAAAACCAACAATACCCTATTCAGATTCCTGACATCAGGAACAAAGAAGCTTGGGTAAAGAAGACAAGAGTGCAAAAATTATTTCACCATAATGGTGCTATAGATGGTACTCCAAATAATCCAGTTGGTAAGAATGATGTTGATGTCCAGCCATCTTCAAGAGAGACTTCAAGAATTGCTCAACAACCTGACAGGGCTGGACCAGTGTGGCATCATCTTGGCTCATACCCTAAGTATCAAAAGCAGGGTGTGGTCTCTGGTCAGGGTAACAGGGATGTGATGCAGAGTCGCCTACAACAACAACAACAACAACAGCAGCAACAGCAACAACGTCAACATGAAGAACAACTCTTACAGCAGCAACAACAGCAGCAGCAACGACAACAACAATCACAACAGCAGTTACCTCTCAATGAGGGCAGTGTGTCTAATTATGGTGAGACTGATCATCAACAAGTACCTTTAATGAATCCTCAAGATGCCCTGACCCAACAGAAAATCTATGGTGAAGATGGTCAGCCTCTAATAGGCAAAAATTATATTTTAAATGGTCAGAGCCAAAATCAGCAATTACAAGGACATATCTATCAACCATCCAGCCAGAATTACATTTCAAACCAGTACCTCCAAGAAAATGCCCACATGCCTCCAAAACAACAACCTCCACCACGAAAATATGGCTACCATGCCAACAACTATGGCTATCGACAAAAGGTTGCTGCCTACCATAATGGATATCCGTTACAGCAACAGCAGCAACCATACCAGCAGGTTTCTGGAACATACAGAGATCCTAGTAATGGCTATGCCTCAAACACTGGCCAGGCATATAACTGGGGAGACTACCCAGCTGATTACCTTTATACAGACCAGAATCCTGATTACTCAAACATTGGTGCCAATGCAGTCCAAGGCTACCAGTATCAACCAGGTATCACTTGCACTGGTCTCTCTCTGTTCATCCATGTCTCCTTGTACTTAGACTGGCTTCCCATCTTTGTTTTTTTTTTTTTTTTTCTCACTTTCTCTTTAAGGTGAATGGAAATGTTCAACATTCATGGGCAAAAATAAAAATTATTCTAATATGAACAAATTATGAAAACAAACATTTTGTTTGTAGTTGACTAAAATATTTTCAGTTTTTGGAAGACTGATATATGGATATTATGATTCATATTCTCATTACACCCCCTTTTTTATTATTGAGTTCACTTCTTCATAGCATAATTTTGTTTACATATATGTCAGGTTGTTTTGATAAGTTAATACAAAGGAAGCCATTTAAATGTAACTTGTATGCTTTCAAAATATAGTAAGGTCAAATATACAATTGAAACCACTTTTTTTCTTTTTTTTTTTTAGTATGGTCATGTTATTTTATTATTATTTTTCATGTGATTTGGTAACTTCTAAATTCACTTTTAGATTTCTGCCCATCTTGTTCCCTGTGTTTATCATGATTCATTGGGAGAACTTAGAAGTCTTTTATCTTTTTAAGTTATTTCTTGGGCTCCTCTTATTAGGTCCACAAATGTAACAATGTAACTTGAGAAAAATCACATGATTAAGCTTGAAATATTACTATTGAAATACAATATCTAACCATTTGTTTCCAACATTCTTATAGTGTCACATTGCACATTCCTCTATTCAAACTAACTACAATGTTCTTTCTCTGAGCACAGGAAAGATAATGAGAGATCTGAATTCAGGATTTTCCTTTTTTTTTGCCTAAAGTATGTCTATTAATAATCCCTTCTTTAAGACATCCAATTTCAACAAACCTTCAGCAATTTTCAACTACTTATAAAGTTCTTATAGAATTCTTTATTTGTTTCTTGAATTCAGGAATCACTGAAGAGTAGCTTTTATTTTATTGCTTTCTAGATACTAACCTTAAATCAGTCATCTCTTCATACCATTTATTTAGAAAAAAGGTGGCTAAATAAATTTAATTAAGAGGAGAGTTATCACTGTCTTCTAGACACATTGAATTAATTAATCACTGAGATTTGATAAATCTTTTATTTTTCAAAACCTGCACTTTTTTTTCATTTAAGTAGTTTGCTAAATGCTATTTTACCTGAAGCTTGATTGTATTTTTATTTTATTTTTTTTACATAATCCTTATTGTATTTTGTTGAAAAATTGATGTAGAGGATATATTTTTATTTTATTATATATTTACCCAACATCCAAGATCAAATTTTTAAATCCTCATTTGGTATATTTTTTCAATCCTTGATATATGAAATACATTTTTATCCCAAACTCAAATACTGTACAGACATTATTTTTACTTGAAAAATATTTTTCCTTTTTTCTTTTACATTTATCATTGAAAAAAAATAGCTTTCTTTTGTTTTTTAAATTTTCAGTGTAGTTAATTTTCCTTTTTAGACAACATAAACATTTCAGAGTATTTTAGTAGCTTCTGATGTTTTATTTTCTCTTTCTTCTAACCACTCCAATTTATTTAGCAATGCTTATAGGGGTGTGAGTCAGTCAATTTTCAGGAGTTATTTAACCGACAGATCTTTCTATTCTTAACATGTCCTCTACATTTACTTAAAGACTTCAAATATGTTACTCCTATATTTTATTCCTATGTTTGATCATTGCAAGATGACTAGAAATGGGACAACATAAGAAAGTTTGAATTTTATATACATGTGTGCACACACACACACACATATTTAATCTAATAAGAAATATACATTTGTTCCTTGCCGTTATTTTACATCAAGCACTGTTTTATTAATACCAGCAATCACCAAGCACTATTTCATATATAATGTATATTTAGGCAGCAACCTTTCTTTCAAACATGTTCAGACATTGAATATGAAAGAAGGTAAATTTGAATTTTTTTCTTTTAGTTTTTCTAATATTTTTTTCATTTTTTGTTCTGTTTGGTAAAGGAGTGTAAAAATTGTTTGTATTCTCTATTGTCCCAATTATCCTCAAATGTCAGAATAAATGCTACTACTATTTAAACAGTACAAAAATGAAAAGAAATTAATGCTTAAAAACAAACCCTCTTGAAAATGGCTACAGTGGCTGAAAGTGCTTGAGGGAATAGACACTATGAACAATTTTTACACTCCCTTACTCCCACCAAACAGAAAAATGTAAATATATTTAGTAAAACTAAACTTAAAAAAAAAATTTCCTTGTCTCTTTATATTCAAAATATATAATCTTATTTCCTATAATAGATATAAACTATTTTATACAAGTTTATTCTATATGAAACTTTGGTTGTATCAAAAGTATTTGTACTTTTTAATATTCTATTTTTTTTTTTTTTTTTTTTATTTAATCAAAGAAAATTCAAACAATTACGAGAAATGATTTAATTTATGTATATTACAAAATGGTATCAGAATGTTACTGGACTGCATATACTATAATTGTTCTGTCCATGTGCACTCATTGGTACCCCAACCATTGTCTGTCAATAGGCTTTGGGTTATTACATGAGGTTTTGTAATATTGGAACAGTTCTGCGATCTTTACGATATCTGACAAATTTAAACAGTGTGTGTAACAAACTTTTATATGAAGCTCAGCAAATCTGCTAGTGAGACTGCATTTCAATGAAGGAAAGCAGTTACCCATAAAATGCCAGAAAATGTGGGAAAAAAAATGACTATTGCCAAACTATCTTTCAACTTTCTCACATGATTGGTGTCAGTTTTTGAGTCAGCCAGGAGATCCTCACAGAAAACCTGAACATGCATTGTGATGCTTTGTAGACCTGAAAGATGTCTTGGGATTACCACTGTGTACATTTCAAGGGAATTATCTTGAAGAGATGCTTGCAAAATTTAAATAATCTATAAAATATTTATTTACTAGAAAAATGATGTGCTTTTTTTTTTTTCTTTTTTTTTTTTTTAATTTCATTTTTAAGGATAAATCTAAGAATTTTGATACCATATTGTATAGCCTTTTTCTTTATTATCAAACTGTTTAACTAGATTTCAGGTAATAACTACATCTACAATTAACAAAAGCAAGTGTATTTACATTTTTAACACAATGTATCAACATGGCTTGGAATGATAAATTGGAGAACTCATTCATATTCCAGTTGTTTGTTATATTCACCTATGTGCAAATACTATTGGCAAAATTACGCATCCATCTCTTCTCCCCCCCAGTTATGGGTTGAATAACAGGACAGACTGGGTCCTATAGCTTTGGTTGGCAATCAGCCTACTGCAGTAAGAAACAGCAACTGACTGAGAAAGTCTTCTACTTGGTCAGTCCTGAAGCAAAAGAGACATACACATTCAAGTGTGTATCGCATATGGCACTTAACTGACTAATCTACACACAATAATTACTGATGGGTGCTATCTTCAATATACATCTTTAAAAAGAAATTATACTCATTGTATATTAATATTTCATTTTGTTGGCATTTGAAAAAATAATTGTATTTTTAAAATTCCTTAAATTTGATATCACTTGTATTAATTTGAATAATAATCATAAGATTTTGAAGGTTGTAAAAATCAAATCTCAAATGCAGAAAGCAAATTTATTATTGTAAAAAGAAAAAATAAACTTGTCCTGAATGTAGATTAGCTGTATTTTGATTTGAAGTTTTCATTGTATAATATTTATTGTATAATATAATTGGAGAAGTGCTAAGTGCATTGACAAGGCAGCAGATTATGTAATTTTTACTTTATTAATTTATAGTTTGTAATCCTGAAGAAAAAGTTAAACTCGGTTTAAAAAAAAAAAATCAAGATTTTATTGCATTTATCTTAGTAATATTAAACAACATACTACAATAAAAAAATATATATATATATATATATATATATATATATATATATATATATATATATATATATATATATATATATATATAATTTTAAGCTGTTGCATTGCAAACATGAATGTTTGAATTTATATTCTTTTGTTGTTTTATATTTGAAGATATATATATATATATATACACACACACACACATTGCACATAAAAAACTACATTTTTATCCTTAGCAGTGACAATTGGGGGGTGACAATTTTATCTTTGCCAAAACATGCAAATACTCTAATCCTAGACTGAAGTATTGATTTATACATAAATGTTATTTTTGATGGGTAATATGCTAGTTTTAAATATTATCTCAATGAATTGGTTATGTTTTATTGTTTGTGGAAATTGGGAATTTTTTCCATTTTTGACACTGCATGTCTTTGTTTCTTGTGTATGTTTATATCTGCCACTTTGTGTGTGGGTTTGTGCATTTCTTATTTAGTTTGGGCAATAGTTGTATAGCAATATTATATATTCAGCTTGTTTTGATTAAAATGCATTTCTTTTTACATTTTTTAATTTTTTTTTTTTTTAATCAATTCTTGCTGAATAATTTCATTTTACATTTTATAACAGATTTTTTTTTTTTTAATAGAATACTAACAAAGAATTACAATAAATTAAAAGACTTGCAAAATCTATTTCAATCACCGAGGATTAATTTCTTTGTAGTTCACGTTAACATCTATTTAAAAACAAAAAACAAACCAGTTGATGCTCCAGAAAATCCCTATTTAAATCTTTATAGGAAAAAAAAAAATGTGCTGGCAATTTTTAAAGTTTTAATGATCTAAGATCTTTTCATTATCCAACAGAAGTAATATTAAACATGTCTTATTGTATTTAATCGTGTATAATAAATAATGTTACTTTGTATTCTATACATGACGAAGGTGAAACTAATACTTAATCTTAACTAGCATTGGCATAAATCCTTCTAAAATTGTTCTTCATGCTGAAAAATATTTGAGTCCAATATAGCAGGCATACTACAATTTAAAAAAACAGTTCTTTTTTTTTTCCCTATTTAATATAATGAAAACAGTCACATTCTTTTTCCACATGAAAAATCTCTTACTTTTGGTTTTTATCTTTTATCATTTTCCTCGTTTGATGTTTTGCAAAGAATCTTAGGCTTCTTGATCACTGCAGAATTCATAAATTGTGAAATTACAAATTCCTAGTTGTGATCAACCAGTCCAAGTCATTCCTAGTTGTGATCAACCAGTCCAAGTCATTCCTAGTTGTGATCAACCAGTCCAAGTCATTCCTAGTTGTGATCAACCAGTCCAAGTCATTCCTAGTTGTGATCAACCAGTCCAAGTCATTCCTAGTTGTGATCAACCAGTCCAAGTCATTCCTAGTTGTGATCAACCAGTCCAAGTCATTCCTAGTTGTGATCAACCAGTCCAAGTCATTCCTAGTTGTGATCAACCAGTCCAAGTCATTCCTAGTTGTGATCAACCAGTCCAAGTCATTCCTAGTTGTGATCAACCAGTCCAAGTCATTCCTAGTTGTGATCAACCAGTCCAAGTCATTCCTAGTTGTGATCAACTAGTCCAAGTCATTCCTAGTTGTGATCAACCAGTCCAAGTCATTCCTAGTTGTGATCAACCAGTCCAAGTCATTCCTAGTTGTGATCAACCAGTCCAAGTCATTCCTAGTTGTGATCAACCAGTCCAAGTCATTCCTAGTTGTGATCAACCAGTCCAAGTCATTCCTAGTTGTGATCAACCAGTCCAAGTCATTCCTAGTTGTGATCAACCAGTCCAAGTCATTCCTAGTTGTGATCAACCAGTCCAAGTCATTCCTAGTTGTGATCAACCAGTCCAAGTCATTCCTAGTTGTGATCAACCAGTCCAAGTCATTCCTAGTTGTGATCAACCAGTCCAAGTCATTCCTAGTTGTGATCAACCAGTCCAAGTCATTCCTAGTTGTGATCAACCAGTCCAAGTCATTCCTAGTTGTGATCAACCAGTCCAAGTCATTCCTAGTTGTGATCAACCAGTCCAAGTCATTCCTAGTTGTGATCAACCAGTCCAAGTCATTCCTAGTTGTGATCAACCAGTCCAAGTCATTCCTAGTTGTGATCAACCAGTCCAAGTCATTCCTAGTTGTGATCAACCAGTCCAAGTCATTCCTAGTTGTGATCAACCAGTCCAAGTCATTCCTAGTTGTGATCAACCAGTCCAAGTCATTCCTAGTTGTGATCAACCAGTCCAAGTCATTCCTAGTTGTGATCAACCAGTCCAAGTCATTCCTAGTTGTGATCAACCAGTCCAAGTCATTCCTAGTTGTGATCAACCAGTCCAAGTCATTCCTAGTTGAGGAGATAAATATCAGGAAATCTACATTTTTTTAAATTGTCAATTTCCAATTGAGCTTTCCTAAATTTGATCAGTTTTAAAGTAACTCCAATTTAAATTCATTTTCTGAACTATCTACATTAGTTAAATCCTCAACCTCTCATAGATATTCTGGTTGGATTATACTTGGGCTACATAGCAGAAGTGTTTCACTTCTTAATATCTAGTTTTGATCATTTCCATTGAAACAGAATGCATTAAAATTGCCCCAAAATGACAAATGCATTCAATTTTCCTCCTACCTATAACAGTAGTATTGAAGTTGATCATCAGCAAAACTAAATTCACCTACACCACTTTGCTTCAAATTCATTATTACTATCAAAAATCGCCTGCAAGGCTTATTGGACATTTATAAGTTTAAACTTGTTTGTTCAGGTGTTGAAATTCTCTTGTCGAGCAATGAAAAAATTGACAAATAAATTGCTAATTTTGAAGTATGCTGCTACATGGAATCTGTCTTTTTTGCTTGGTCTGATTCAATTGTATCTACTTTGTTTTGGCCAATTGGTCATATTGGATTCAGTTGTAAACAAAAACGTGTTTGGTCAGCCAGATCTGGTCACTCTATCTACAAAAGTTTTAACTTTTGTATTATGTTTTGACACCCAAAAATTATTGGTTATATAAAATAGAAATATTTTAAAAGAATTTAAATTTACATAATTGCAATTAGAACTGAACACATTAAAATAACAAAGCAGAACAAAAGAAAATTACATACTTGTAAAATGGTAATATTGAAAAGAAAATAAATTAATAAAAATAAAAACTGCTTAACCTGTTTGTCATTCGATTTTCATCAGAGCTTAATCAAGAATGGGGAAACATCCATAGCAAGAAAAATCAACACAACACCTCATACCAGATGTTATATAATAATAATAATAATAATAAAAATAGAAATAAATCATTTTATTAATGAACAGATGTTTGTATAATATGAAATCTGTCCATGTTACTGATGAGTGTTGTTTCAGGATTCTTTTTCAAAAGGTTAGGAAAGAAAACACCCATCAATACTGGAAAGAGCGATAACACCTACTGGAGTTGAGAAACTTGTTTTCCTGAAAATTTGCTTTAAGATTTTATGAATTTCAACTGAAAGCAGTACTGGCTGCTTGGTCAAGGAAAGCCAAATGTTTTCTTGTAGGGAAACAGCTAATATTACCATTTCCTTTTAACAATAGAAAAAAGGACTGGGCTATCATCAATGACAATATAGTTTCAATGATTAAATATCATTTCATAATTACATTAGTATATATTGTAATTTTCTAATAGATTGGGTTAATGATAGTGTATTTGGCAATGAAAAATTTGGTGAAAGTTGTTAAATTGCTGAGAATATTTACTCAGTTTAAACTAATCTAATGTATATTTAGGAAGTAATAATTCTTGATGGTTTGTATAGGGTCTTTTAGCTATGTATACATAAACTTAGCCTGTGAAGAAGGAAAGGTTCTGTAATGTCCAGAGAGAAGAATTTATGGACAGTATTTCTAGCCTGTAAGAAATGTTTAAATAAATGTTTATAGGGTCTTTTTTACTTATGTATACATAAAATTGGTTTGTGAAGAAGGAAAAGCTCCATAACGTTTAGAGAGGCATTTGTTGACAATATTTGTTGGCCTATAAGAAATATGTTTAGATAAATAAAAAATGATGTAAATTATGTACATGGCATCCATTGCACTGGTATTCTGATCAGAGGATTATCTACTAAAAATTAAAAGTAGACAACGATAGGTTTTGGATAAATTGTAATAGTCATTATTTCTCCAAATTCCCTTTTAAATCATGCCTTTTATCTGCTGGCAAATATAATGAGGTTTATATTTAGCATGGCTTAACTTGGTGGATTGAGGTGTAAAAATGATATGTATGTGATTATTGAATTTCAAGTAGAAATCAAGAACAGATTCCAGGCTTTGTTGATTAACAAAAATAACAGACAAAATATGAATAGCTAACTGTAAACAATAATTAGAGAAGCAGCAGTGATAACAGGGAAATAGCAATAACAAAAAGAAATAACTCAGTCAGCACTGATGAAAAATTGAGGAAGTATGGTCATAAATACTAAGAAATAAAGCTGAAAATGTACAAATGAAACTTCTCATAAAAAAAAAAGCTGAAAAAGGAAGGTGAACTTGGAAAGAGTAGAAGACTCTATTAAGAGAAAAACTTTGCATATGCTTAATCCACAACTATAACAGACAAACAGTAATTTCTTGCATTGGTAGACAGAAATGAGTAAAGTTTCTAAATGTATGGATAATTTGTTAAAAATAACTGAGGACAACTATGGAAACCTGTATCCTTTGAAAATCAAATTAACACCAACATTCACTCTGGCAGTTACTGGTGATATTCCTGAGAGAACAGATACAATAAGATTTGTGCTTTAAAATACAAAAAAAAGTACCAGCTGAAGATGGCATAGAAACAGACCTTTCAAAAGATGCAGGAAAAGAATTTCATATAGGATTAACATAACTATTTACCAAGTCCATACAGAAAAGTAGCTCAGAACTTCAGTTAAGGATTAATAATCTGACTTTATAAAGAAGGAGTTAAAAGGAAATAATAAAGATCTTGATAACTATCACATTACTATTGAAGATCTAAAAAATATTCTCAAAAGTACTTGCAAACAAACAAATTTCTTATATGAAAACAAATCATACAAACAGGTGGGTTTTAGGAGTGGCTACTGACCATCTACAATTAATAGATCAACTGACTGGAAACAGAATACAATAAACCAGTTTGCTTAGTTTTAGTTGAGGATGAAAAGGCAGGTAACTAGGTTGAATGTTTAACTGTTTTTAACTCACTACAGGTCCACTTGATAACAGTGACTGTCATTTTTTTCAAAGACTGGCTTCACTGAAACTGTTAAATAGTATCTTCACTTGTTTGAATGAAAAATCCGGATTAAGAAAATTAAAGGGTGATAATTATGATTACTTTTTTTTCAATATTTAATTTATTTATGCATGTACCTTGGAGAGGACAGAGATTTAAATGTCCTTTCTTTTTTCTTTTTTTTTTTTTTAACAAAATATTAAGCAAATATAAATGAAGACTGAGAGTGATGAATTTATGGAGAAAAAGGTAAAAAATTTTTTAAAATAATATACATAAAAAAGAAAAGAAAAGCACTATTCAGATATAAAAGTTATCCCCTGACCTCACCTTTAATTTTCTAACTTTTGATTTTTTGGAGAAATGTACCATTTGACAAAGGGAAAATTAAATTTCAGTGAAGCCAGTTTTTCAAGTAAATATTAATATTTAATTTTAAACCAGCTGAACCATAATTTATTCTCCTTAAATAATAAATCATTATTAGTTCAAACCTGTTAAGTCTTTTTCAGAATTTCTCTCTCTCTGTCTCTCTCTCACACACACACACTGCAGGATGTACAGATTTAAATAGAATCTATAAAATCTATGTTCTGGTTATTAGTTTTAATAAGAAAATGGTGACTGCAAATGGGAGTAACACTAATAATAGATGTTTCTTGTTCTACATATTAATGAGCCAGTTTATTTTGCATTGCTTAGTGTGTGTACCAGATTTTCCAATTGTGGACTATTTGGAAAATGATTTTGCAATAATTGCACTGGGCCTTGTTATTGTAATGGCCTTTGTAAATGGTACATGATTAATTTATTGATTCAGCTTAATACTCGGTGCCAAATAGAAAGATTGTCTTTTCATGATATGGTCAGGCATGTGGGATTAGACTGCCAAAAATACTGACAATAAAAATATCTCTTTCCCTTTCTCTCCTCTGTCTTGTTAATTAAATTTTCCTTGTTTCAAAACTGGAGTAATTTCCTTCATTAAATATACATGCATAAAACTATTCAAAGTGTACTAATGTCTCTTACAGTCGCATTTTAAACTATTTGAACTAATTGCATTGTCATCATTTGTCTGTGTTTGTGCTTTTTCCTTATCAATAAGGATATTTATCTTCATACATGTATGCACAAACATTTTGGTTTACAGCTACATCATGTTGAAACTGGTTACCGTATGATAACTGAAGTTAAGCAATGTTGAACATGGTCAGTACCTAGATAGGTGGGATTACCAGGTTCTGTTGAATGTGTGGGTGGTGTAATGGATAATGGCTTGGAATTGTTAATCAGTTCCAATTCTAATTGGGTTTGTTATATTCACTTGCACACAAATACCCTTGGGAAAAGTATGAATCCACTCCTTGGCTATGGGTTAATTAGTAAAACTTGTGTCAGTAAACCATTATCATCTCCAAAAAGTCATATAAATTTTTCAAAATATTTCTATTTTGATATTAAATAACCCATAGAGGTTGTAACAACCAACTTTAAAGGTGGGGTGGGGATCTTGTTGCTGGTGAAAAAAAAAATATATATATATATATATATATATATACTGACAATTTGTCTTTGAAGAAATATACCAGAAACATTTTTAGTCAGTCAATAACATATTTTTGCCTTTTGTAATGAAGGCACCATTTTAATCTTGACTCTTTCTTTTTGTTAAGTATACTTTTGGAATATGGTTTTCTTGAACTCAAGAGTCCTTCTGTATAGTTTGCTGTCTTTCATTTTGATGAAGGAAAAGAATTATGTATATTTGTAGTAATACATTTAAATGCAATCAAGTAGTATTGTTATCTGCAAATAATGATAGGTTGTTGAATGGCAAATCTTTCATGGCCTTAATGATTTCCCTCTTAACTTCTTGTAATGTTCAGTGCAAGAATTGCTTGTTTTAACCTTTATCACTTTGTATATGATTTCATTTGTGGTACAAAAAGTTTATCCTACCATTGAAGGTGACTCTGATCCCTGAACAATAGTGTGTTCAAATTCCATAGTTGTGTTGTCATATTCTGCTATGGCAGCAGAAAACCACTTTGAGTAAAATTAGCAATAAAGATACTGCAAATGAGAGGCCTTGAAAAAGAATGCAGTGGAAAGGGAAGTAATATTAATAATGCCAAATATTAAAGGGTAATAGAACTTAGTGTTTTTTTGTTTTTTTTTTTAATTGTTCATCTTTTTCCTATCCACATGTTCTATGATGTGTGATGGAGAGACTTTCCTTTTTTGTTGTTTTTTAATATTTTTTTTTTATTTACCCAATATAAGGCAAAAGAGCCATTCAATGTAGAGGGCTACTAAATGGTCTTGTTGTAATGGCATACAAGGAGAGAGAGCAAGAAGTGCATATTATGAAGATATGTTGGATAGATAATGGTTGATCTTTGACATGAAGAGATCAAGGTTGTAGTGATTGGGGAGGCATCTTCTCCGGAGTTCATTCCACAATGCAACATTATTTGGGGGATGGGGGAAGCTATCAGAGTGGAACTTCCTCCTCACCAATGGAATATGAAGGGAATGAGGATGTGTCAACTCTGTGTATATGGTATGGAAGGTCCTAGCAGTAAAGTCTGAACTGGTGGAACCAAGACATATAGTTCACCTGAACATCTGCTATGGAAGTAGCGATATAGTAGCAAGTGGATAGCAACATTTCATCTGTATGAAAGGGGTCATAGAGGGGGAAAACAATTCATCACTGTCAAGGCTGGAAAGAGAGGACTGGGCACTTCCAGCCCAGATATGATAGCAATACTCCATTTTTGGTTTGATCTGTCTCTTGTAAAGATAGAGCATGGCAAAAGAAGTTGGATACTTTCTGGAGTTGTACAGGGATCCCATCATTTTTCTGGATCTTTAGCAGTGGATCGTATATACATGTTCCACCTCCTTTTGTTTTTTTTTTTTATTATTATTACTGGAGCAATTTATAATCTGCCCACTTTCAGTTTTCTTGACCTGTTGAATCTTCCTCAGAGCACCATGTCAACCATACATTTTGGGAACCTGTATGTATTGCCATCAGCTTGGTTATCAAAACTGCTGGAAGGAAGTTAAAATTGACAACAAAATACTCCACTGGTTAGAATTCAGAATTGTCTTTCTCTTACTGGTTAATAAGTAAGACTATAGAACCTTGTCTGCTCTTCTGTTTTATCTATACTTAGGAAGAAAAGTTGGATTCATGTTTTCCCTAAGCAACATTACTGTGAAATGGACTCAGCTGGGATTTGAACATAATTCACTGATTCCATTTTCTCTGTTAACCATTATGCCACCTACATCACCTTGATTGTTAATTTAACATCAGTAAATCAGCTCTGCTTATGGAGTTTTGTATTAGAAAGGTAATTGTTAAAAGGGAGTTTGATAATTAATTTTTAACTCTGTAAACATTAAAGTTTAACTCACTTTACTTCAAAGATGGGAATGAAACTCAAGTAATTGTGTGCAAGACAAGCTTGTTAACCATTACTCTGACAATAAATTTTGAGTATTTGTGATTTAAAAAAAAAAAAAAAAAAAAAAATTTATAAATTTAAAAATTGTTTTATTGGTTACTTCTCTCCTTCCTCTGTCTTATGTCATTTAATTTTCAAATTTTGAATGCACTTTGACAGATTTTTAAAAAAATATTTCCTTTTGTTTTCTGATTGTTGATTTGTCAAACTCTTAAACAGCTTAATCATTTTTGTTTTTTGATCCGATTTAAGTTTTATAAATTGATTTTGATTTAAAATTTTAATAGTTTCAATTTTAGTTTTGTCCTTAGTACATAGGAATATTTTATTCTTTATTGTATGTCATACTAAAATGATCTTTCTGTGTACATTGGTGAGATATTGTATTTATTTGGACAATATACTTGTGTATATTACCTGAACTCTAAGTTGGTACAATATAAAGATTAGTGATTTGTCAGTAATACTTACCAAAATATCTAGAAATCTTTCTTTCTGCACTTGCAATAAAACACATTTATTAATCATTTATATTTGTTACTTTAATGGTTTTTTTAAGACTTCAAGTGATATTCCAAGATGAATTTTAAATCTCTTCTCAATTTGAAGTAATACTTCAATTCAAATGAAGTTCAGTTTTCTTCAGTCAAGGATATTAGAAAATTGCAGTATTTTTCTTTGTCATTTTAGTTTCTTTTATTTTTTTTCATTTCTTTTATTCCTTATTTGCTTTGTCATTTTTTCCTTTTATTTCTCCTTCATTTTATATATTTTTATTTCATTTGTTTATCTTCATTTTGTTTTAAAATTATCTGATAAAATAAGTTCTCCATATTTTTTATTTTTCTATTCTTGATCAACAAATTGAATTTATTCATCCATGAAGACAGTGATTTCTCTCGGCTCGATAATTTACCATTTTATTTCATATTGATCTGCAATTATGAAGTCACCTAAATAAAATCAATCAATAAACTTAATCTCATTAGGTAATGTTATAAGTTAGCAAATCAAACTAACTGACACAAGTAAGAGACAAATTTATTAAAAACAAAATCACTTAATTAAACCACAATGTCAATTTTCTTAAAGAAATCTTCACCCTTTCTTTTCTTCATTTCAAATTTGCCAGTCTAAGTACAATGACATTTTGGTCAAGCCACAATAGCTGTCTTTTGTTAGTGTGCTTGCATCTATACAACTGCTTATTACATTGCCTTTGTGTACTCTTCCTTTGTTTGCCTGCATGTATATTTAAAATACGTACATCTATATTAAACAAAATGTCTATGTATTGGTGTTTTCATTTAAAATTTCTGCTTTTGTTATCCGTTTTTTTTTTTGTTTTTTTTTTTTACAATGTACAGTAGAAATATAAATTGAAATATTTAGGTGTCTCTAAAAGTTGTCTCCCCTGTTTTTTTTGTTTTTTTTTCTCTTGTCTGTTTTATTTGCATTGTCATTTTTGTTAGCTTTTGTTTCTTATGAGTTTTTATTTTATTTTTTTGTCAATGGAAAGAATTTGGATTTTGAAGCATAGAAATTTGAACTTGCTTGGTGTTGGGGTGGAGGGATGGAATGATCTCGATCATATTGACTCTGCATTGGAAGAAATTTAAGCTGAATAAAGTAAAAGACTATTCTGCTTGTACAATGGCTTAGAAAAAGCTCTTAAAATTGTAAAAAAAAAAATTGTGTAAACTCTACTTTCTACCTAAAAATGTAAAATTTTTTCCAATTTTACCACTTCATTTGTTTTTACTTTTTTTTTTCCTCACATTTTCTATAAATTTAATGAAAGCATAAACAAATAACCATTTTTGTTTGACTGACACACGCACACACACACTTGTCTTATTACTTCAAATGTTATTTTTAGTGTATACCTGTGTTTGAGTAGACACCCCATTTTTTTTTTTTTTGTTTTTTTTTTTTTTTTTTGAAACAGTGTGTATATGTCTACTAGCTTATGTACTTGAGCAAAGGAAATGTGCTCTCTAGCCAGGTTTTGTAGGAGAAAGAAAATCACTGTTTGATCTGGCATGCTTTGACCGATTGGCCAATGTCACAGCCCAGCAAAAAGAAAAAAAAGTCTTAAACACAGGTATCCATTAACAATAATATCAGATAATAATTATGTCAGATTAAAAATAAGTATATTAATTCTTTATATATATATATATATATATATATATATATATATATATATATATATATATATATATATATATATATATATATATATATATAATGATGGTGTTGTCTCTTCATAGTGTAATGGTCTGTAAGCTGGACTTGTAGATCATTAGTTGTGAGTTTGATCCTCACTGAGTACTCCAAACATGT
This sequence comes from Acanthosepion pharaonis, assembly GCA_903632075.3. Taxonomy (NCBI): domain Eukaryota; kingdom Metazoa; phylum Mollusca; class Cephalopoda; order Sepiida; family Sepiidae; genus Acanthosepion; species Acanthosepion pharaonis. The sequence continues at coordinate 3,024,564 of CAHIKZ030001369.1, read as the reverse complement.
GGACTTGTGCCAAGACCAGCTTGCTTAGTAAATAACTTTTGGATTATTTTTGTAATCTCTTATTTATATTTAAGAGGAAGGAATATTTACCTATGCTAAGAGAAACATTTGGTAGTTGAAGTTTGAGGAATGTTCTGCTTGTGAAAGAAGATAGAACAAATATTAAAATGTAGTTTGTAATAATTTATTGAAACAATGGCTTTAAAAGAAGAATCTTTCAATCTTTTTCTTTGCACCGATTGTAAATGTGGCACTTAGTATTCACTGCATCTATCTCCAATACGCTTCTTATATATTGCATTGTTCACGTCTTCAATTCATCCTTGTGTAATGTTCTATTGTTGTTGTCATTCTCTTGTGTTTGCTGAAAACTATTTCTGTGCAAATAGATGTGCCTTTATTGGCAGAATTTCACTTCATTAGTAAATGTGGGAGCATTGTTAACTTTCCATTGTTATGCTACCCAGTGTAGATCAGACATGTAATGGGATGTGAAGATATATTGTCATTATGGTGAGTTTGTTAAAGGTACTAGCATAATATGGTTAAAGAAATTCTGAAACACTGCTTGAAATAGTTGTAGAAGCTGGCATTTATTGTTGCTTTTATTTTGTACCATTTATTTTTCTAAAGATTTCAATCCCACAGAAAAAAAAGCCTTTCAATTGATGTTTTTTATTTTCCTTATTTTTTATGGACATCTAATATGAATTTTTTTTTTTTTTTTTTTTTTTTCAGTCCAGACTTTATTTTTCTTCATCAAACATCAATGAATGTATTTTACTAGTTTTATTGCAAAGTGTTCTAGTTTTTGTCTACAATACTTTATGGAATACAAATTACAAAATCTATTTCTTAGTATCTGGTTCTGTTGCATAGTCAGACTCTAATGTCAGGGTGTGCTGGAGGAATCACTTCAAAACCTATTGCTGGGGATAACAAAAGATCAATTATAAATGTGATTTACTGTTTAAAGTCAGATGAGAAAAGTTGCTATTTTATTAATGTTTGTTTTATATTTAAAAATAAAAAATAGAGAAAAACATAGTAAAGCAATATAAATATTTCTAAATCATGTAAAGTTAGATTTTCCTAGGGGCTAAAAAATGTTGTGGACATTAAAAAAGATATTTTGTCAGAAGGTGAAGGTGGAAGAAAGAAAAGGTATACTTACCATAAATGACAAGTTTTATTTTCTTTTGTTGTTGAACGTATTGATTACATTTCCTTGATTAAGCTCTGAAGCAAGAGAAATGAAAATCAGTCAGTTTTTATTTTAATTTTTTTTTTTTTTTTTTTTTTTTTTTTGTCATTTTATACTTTTTTTTGTTTCTTTCATTTTCCTCCTCTTTGATAGAATATGTCTGTTTAATGGTCATAATATGAAGTTCTTAAAGGTTTAATATGAGTAATATGTTTAAAAAACAAACTGCCCTGAGAATTGGTGGGGAGGGGAGGAAAAGAAAAAATAAAACCAGTTTATTCAGTAAAAACAGCTGTTGTACACTTGCATGTTTTTTAGTCTACCAACTGATGTGTCTACTTAGATTTACATCTTGGTCAGCCTATGAACTTTTCAGTCAATCCTCATATTTTTGTTACAAATAGCAGACAAATGATGTCTTATATTTTTAATAAATTCTTCTTGTTAGCAAACTACTTTCCATATTGTTGAAGGTATGAAGGAAATCTTCATTTTTTTTTTTTTTTTTTTTTTTTTTCATGTAGGTTATTGTTATAGTTTTGAGCTTTTGACTGGCTTCAATCATTAACAAGAAAGAAATTAGATGCTGGCTCAGTTCTTAAACAAGAACTGACACTGTGTTTGTCAATTCCTTTACAACTTCAACACCAAGCTATGGAAACTAATCTCCCAACAAGGAAAACTTATTAAAAATATATATAGTAAACATAACTTGCATTATCTTTAGCAAAACTTGTTTAAATGACCATTGGTTGCCAAGATACAGCCAATATAGTCAAGTGTATTAGTATTAAGCACATGATAATTTGCATTGTACATTATAAATGATGGTCAAAATGCAATAAGTAGGATCAAGGTTATTTAGGGAAAATCTTAAGATTAATTTATTTCGAAATTGTTATTTACAGATTGTGACTGGCTCACTTTTTTGTGTTTATATATGATGGATGCTGAAAAGTTCTCGGCCAGACCTTTTCCCCAAAGTGTCTATTTTAATGACCAAATACTAGATTTTTTTTTTTTTTTTTTTTTTTAAGAAACTTTAGAATCAATGTGCCAAGTTTGTTAATCTGGTTGAATGTGAGAATATGTGCATATGTTTTAGTCATTTCCCTCTTGGTCTGGCTGAGAACTTTTCAATACTCTCTCATACAAAACACTTCATTATCACTTTTGTTAATTTTCTTACTTTATTTTTTTTCTATGTATTATTTTATAACTATCTTTAATTTATAAAGCTGTCTAACCAATTACAATTTTCACATTCATATTCTTCATACACTTTGTTTGAAATACTGAATTTGTATCCCCAGCATTCCTCACATACACAGAATTATGACTCGGTGAATAAAACACTTTATCGCCATTTAAATAATTTAAAAAGCAACAAAAATATAATAATCAGACAGACCCTGATATAACATGATGCTTCAGGAGGTCTATTCTCCAAAAACCTGGTATTGTATTATAACGGAATTACCTTTGAAAACCATACACTCAAAAAAGTTAATGCTTTATTTTTTTGTTTTGTTTTTTTGTTTTTTTCTTTTAATGTTTTTGTTTTTTCTTTTTTGTTTTAATTAGTTTGACATTGTAGAAAGAAAAAAAGCATTTCAAAGTGATAGATTCTATTTTTACATCACTCTGTTTTAAGACATGCTTTGCAGTATAAAATTTTCATAAGAACCACTTTAGCAACTGCATTTTGAGATTTTCTTTTCATGCGTGATGTGCTGGTGTTAATGTGGTGAGTATTTTCAGTTTGCCGCACACTGTATATTATTCACAATAGAACTCTTACTGCTATCTTTAATTCATTTTTTTTTTTTTGTTAAAGAAACATGAAAACTGAAAAATGGTTAAATTTTTCATAATTTTTCTTTTTTTAAAATGAAATTGAATTTTGTGTTACATCATTCTGCATCCAGGTTTGTTTGTAATTTACAAACATATTTTCATGACTTCTGATCTGTTTCTATGGAGATAAAGAAAAAAAAAAAAACAATAAAAAAATAATAATAATGAAATTAAAACTCGAAAACGAAACTGGGTTTTAAAGATCTTTATTATAAATAAAGATTGCTATGGGCAGATAATTGATATAATAATTTCATCTAAACTGCTCAAAATGTTTTTTGTAGAATAACAAAATTTCTTATCAATAGCAATTTTTGAACACGTATGTATTTCTCAAATATGATCACAGTGACATCATGATTTAAAGATGTTAATTATCTGCTTTCATTAAATTATCTGAGGTAATTTTAATTTTTTTTTTATTCTTTCACAGCCCATGTACGAAACAGACCCTTGTCACACAACCTTGGCAAAGGTAAGTCTCATGTCATTTAGTAGTATCTTCATTGACCTCTCTGTAGATCATGTGTTTGTTGAAGTGATCTCTTTTCTCTTGTCTTCGACATGTGTTATTGTTGCATTTGTTTCAACAATGATTGTTAAAGGGCTCATTTGCAAATCTGAGATTGCGAGAAAGAAAGGTATTTTTGTTTTATCTTGAAATTGTGAATTTTTGTTGTGACATGTCGGACTCCCTTAATATTTGAATTGTAATCTCTCAGACCTTCTCAATTGAAATTTCTTGTTCTCCCAACCGAGCCAAACCAGCAAATATAACTCTAGTATTGTTTGTTAATGTAGTTTAAAAAGAAAAGAAAAGCAGTGCCACTTAAAATTTCCTCTGGGTTTGCATTTCAGTAGATGGTTTCTTTCTAAAACTCCTCTTTGTTGTTGTTGGTGGTGGTGGTGGTGGTGGTGGTGGGTTTTTTTTTTTTTTTTTTTTCCTGGATCATATAACAAATTGATTTTCTAGATGAGGTGGATGGGAATGAAATGCCAACTTGAAATTGCATATATCAAGTTTTTCATCACCAAACTTTCAAGTAGATTTATCTGGTTATCCTAGTCACTTTGACACCCTGACTCCACCACGGAAGCTCTTAAAATTCTTTGCCTTGTTAGATTCATTTTTGATATCTTTACATCCATTATCCTTGGGTGTTTGTCAAACTTGAGCAGCACCTTACCATTTTGGCTACAGAAACTAACCAGAAGACCTAGTACAAAATTTAATCATAAAGCTATCTACTTCCTTATCTAGTTTTACTTCTAAGCCATATTGTTTGCTTACATCTTGATAGAATTAGATGTATTTGGTGGTGCTGAAAAGTTGTTAGCTCAACCAAGAAGCCCTTCCCAAAAGAATTTAAAAAAAAAAAAAAAAATCTTATGTTTGATCATTTAGTCAATTTTGAAAAGTTGCTTGAACTAAAAACTTTTCACCGTAATATTATTAAGATGGATAAGCTGAAACATTGTCATCATTTTTTTTCTTTGTGTTGTTTTTGCTTTCAATTTACTATAAATTGACTGTACTTATGCACGTGTGTGTGTGTTTTGAACAATAAAAAAATATTAAAAAATTGATATTTTCAGGCTCACAGGGTTGTATATTATTTTTTTTTTTTTTTTTTTTTGTTTCATTATTTCAATTAGGTTCCTCATCTAGTTTTGGCCATCATCAGGAGAGAAAAATCCCTGCTTGTTAGCAACAGTAGTTGGTATATACAGGAGTGAATGATTATCTCTGAAGAAAGTGAACTTTATCTGTAGTCTTTTTTTTTTTTCTTTCTTTTTTAATCATTAATTTTGGTCAGTCCTTGTATTGGTTAAATGGCCTCTTTCAAGTTGTTTTTAAAATAGAGGTTGGGAGATTCCTGAATCTCAGAATTCCCTCCTTGGTCATTTTAACAGTTTTATTGGTTGCTGGAAAGGGGATGTATGCATGTGTATATATTTGTGTGAGTGTGTGTATATGTGAGACTTCAACACCTCTGCAAGCATGTCTGTCTTGTGTGGATGAGAAATGTGGATAGGGCTTGATTTATGGGGTTATATATTAATTCTGTGTTGTTAAATTTGTGGTTAAGTTTCTCTGGGCAAAGTGTTTTGAGGTGCAAAACCTATTTGTCTTCATATTCCTCTAGTATTTTTCTGAGGTTATCTTTTCTGTCTATTTCTATTTTTTCAATTATAGTGAATTTTGCATGGCTTTTAGAATCATGTTTTTCTAGACGGAAATGCTGTTCTACAGGTAGTAATCTTTCATGGGGAGCCGACTTGATCCGATTCCGATAATTATTAATTCTGCAGTGAAAGGGCCATTCAGATTTCCCCACATATTGTTTCTGACATAGTGTGCACTCTAGTAAGTAAATTATGTTACAATTTCTACAGGTAGAGTTGTGGTAGATTTTGAAAGTAGATTTAGTGACTGAGCTAGTGAACAAATTGGTACATCTAATGTGATTAGAACACAGGCTCCTTTTGTTGTTACGTGGTTGGGAAAATCCTGTTGTTTTTATTCTTGGTCCATTCTGGGTTATCTTATTTGAAATTTGGTTACTACCTATAATTTCCTTAAGGTTCTTAGGTCTACAATATGCTAGAAGGCTGGGTTGCTCAAACAAAGTTTTTAGGTCTGGTTTAAGATGTAGTATTTCTCAGTGACTATCTGAGATAGTGAAGGAAGAGTGGTGTTGAAAGTGGTTACTAGAAAGATGTGTATGGATTTATTTTTAATTTTATACATTAGGATGTCTTCTCTAGGTGTAGAAATTGCTTTATTTATTTGTTCTCTGATTAGGTGTTGTTTATAGCCACATGTTGTGAAGAGATTTTTAGTGTGTTTACTTAGCTCTTCATTGTTAGAACATCTCCTTCTAAATGTTTGTAAATAGGGAAGGTTCTCCTTGAGATGTTTTGGGTGGGGAAACTTAAAGTGTAGATAGTTGTGGGTGTTGGTGATTTCGGTGTGTAGTGTTGTTTGTAGTTTTCCGTTTTTATCTATGTAGATGCGGGTGTCTAAAAATGTTACTGATCTTGATTTTTTTTTGTGGTCGAACTTAGTGGAGTTGTGTACTATTTATGGTCATAAGGAATTCAGTGAGTTTCTCCTCATTACCTGTGTGTATGAAGATATCTTGCATAGAATATGTAGTCATTACCGATTAAGGGATAAATATGGGTCTCCTCAAATTTTTCCCATGAAGTTTGTGGCATATAATGAAGCTGCAAACAGTGCCCATAGCACATCCTCTTGTAGGTAGTGTTTTCCATTGAAATTGAAAGTGTTCAATATAAGAATATGTCCCATAAGTTTTGTGATTAGTTCTGTGGTGGTGGTGGGAGGGTCTTGTTTTGTTCTTTAGTAAGTGCTTCTTTAAGAGTGTTTAGTCATTTGATGTTTTTGATGTTTGCATAAAGTGATCTTACATCCATGTTTACTAGAATTGCATTTTCTGGCAATGTATATGCTTAATTCTGTTTAGTAGGTCTGCCGTGTCTCTGATGTAGGATTTTACTTCCTTAGCTAGGTATGTAACGGTCTGCATATTTAGATATTTTAGTCGTGTGGCAGTTAAATGATGAAATGACCAGCTTTCCTGGATTGTTGTTTTTGTGTATTTTGGCAGGGAGATAGAAGTGGGCAGATGAGATATTAGTGGGTGTAAGTGTTCAAATTTCCTTGTCAATTAGTTTATTTTGAGACACACACACACACACACACACACACACACACACACACACACATATATAGGGCACCCAGTAAAAAAAAAAAAAGCGGCAAATTTATTATCACTGTTTTATCTTTCAGGAATAATTGATCTTGAATAATTATTTTGAATATTCATGACCTTGAATAAAGCTACTGCTTCCTGTTTAACATGCTTACAACTTTGTGTTGAATATTCAGGCAAACATTTTGAGAATCTGCAATAAGTGTTTACTATGTACATGAATCATGATAAAGAAATTTCTTTCTGAATTTACTGCTTTCTTTTTTTTTTTTTTTTACTGGGCACTGTGTGTGTGTATATATATATATATATATATACACACACACAAGTAAAATGTCTGTCATTTAGTTGATTGGTGTTACCTTCAACATTCCAACTGCGGAGTTTCGTAGACAGACCCATCAGTCCACTCATCAGTGGATATCAGCAATTGACTGCTCATACATCTCAATTTTCCTTTTTTTATATGCACTTATTGGTGCAAGTTTTTTCTGTAGTGTATATACATACATATAAACAAAAGAACTCCACTTTTTTTAATTTTCAGGAAAAAAATATGATAAATGACATTTTTCACTTTATCATTTAATTACCAACAACAATAAGAATGTATTTCACCAAAAATAACATTTTAAGGCAGTCAAGTCTTGTAATTATAATACTCAATATAAAAAGTTGGAGCATTAATAAATAAATTTTTTTTACTTATGACTATCTTGACTGAGTTTCACTGAATTACATCTGCTCTTCAGAAGACTTGTTGGTTGTTCATAATTCTGCAAAACTCAAGATTAGACAGTAATAATTGAATAAATTTATTTTTTTTTGTAGGAATTTATTTGTGCTTATTCACTTGTGTGATGTAGAAAAAGAAATTGCTTTGTATTTCATTATTCTTTAAATTTAATGTTTTATCGAGGAAAATGAAATATTAGTGGTGGATTTGCATTGAACCCTTTGTACAGCATTTTTTTTTTTTTTAATTTTATTTTGCACATACTCAAAAGGAAAAAAGAAAAATAATATAAATCACTTTCCCTTTCTGGATTTTGGAAAAAGCATGTTCACAAATATGCAGTCTGGTATATGCAAAAGTTTACATAAAAAAAAAAATCTGTTTTCAACTGTGTATCATGGATTTCATTGTCAGTAAAAAGAGAACTAGAAACACATTATCTGTAGCAGAAATTTCCATCATTGGCAGTCAAGCTATAGAACTATGATCATGCATCATTTGCAGTTAATGAATTAATCCAGTTCTAAACAATGTTGTCTAACTTTGCTAAGATTCTTTCTGATTCATTGCTGCAAAGGTTTCCTCACTCTCAGAAGTTCAGGTTTATCTCTTATACACAGTGTATCATGTTTGCAGTTGGCACCAAAAGATGCACTTTATTTATAGGAGCCATAGCTGGGGTTAAATCAAACTAGCTTAGAATAATATTATATAATCAATGATATAAAACAAATGTGGAATGATTTGCAGGTGCATTTTAAATCTACATTGGCTGCTGTTGCCAATGAGTTTCAATGTTTCAAATTATACCAACCTGTACAACAAATTAGTAACATTTTTTTACAATGATGGTCACTCTGTACAAGTCACAAGATCCACATAAGCTAGAGATTTACAGAGGCACAGCTTATGCAGATATGTGTGGAAGATAACGATTAACCCCAGACTTGAACAATCTAAGACTGCAGTGATCAAGGAAGCATCCTCTTGGGAGTTGGTCCTAGTAAGCTTCTTAAGTGGAGCCTTGCTCACCAACGGAACACAAATGGAATGAGGGTGCTTTGCCACAATGTGTGTAGCATGGCAGATCTTAGCTTTGAAGGTTGGGACTGGTGGAACTAAGGAGGGTAGTTCATCTGAACACTCTCCATGGAAATGGTGATAGAGCAGTGAGAACCTTGTGACATCTTGCTTGTGAGAAACGCGCTACAGGGTGGAAAATCATTTATCGTCCACAAGAGATGACTTTGGACTCTATCGAGAGTGGCAAGTGAAGATTGGGCAGCATCTGCCCCATTTTTCAGCTCTAGTAAAAGTAGAGGACATCAGGAAGTCAGATGCTTACTGAAGCAGCACAGAGAAACAACCCTTTTTGCAGTATCTTTAGTACCATCAGAACTAAATATCACTGTTGCTTTTAAAGTTTCAGAATATCTTGTTTGCTTTATATTTCTCTACAAAAAAGTAATAATACTGTGCCAGAAAATTTTATTTGTATGCATACAATATAAACAATTATTTAGTTGGTATCTGAATCCAGTTAAGTAAATGTTATTGATTTTGTTGAATACAGTGCTCAATATAGTGAGGCCAGAACTACATATATACTGTAATGTTAATTTTTTTGTCTTTTTTTTTTTTTTTTTTTTTTTGTCGTATTTTTTTCTCTTATTTTTTTAAATTTTTTGTATTATTTTTTATTTCTTATTAAAAATATGACAAGTATACATGTAACAGTAATTGTGTGTTTGCTTACTGTGAAGCCTTTAGTTCTACATATGCTTGTTGTATTTCTAATAAAATCTGAAAAATGTGTCATATGACATGTTGTTGCATCTCATATTGTAGAAATTCTTTATTTCTTATCATGATGATATCTATTTACAGGCACTCATCTGTCTGATGATCAACTGTCAGATGGTACTCCCAAACTCCGTCCAAGCAAAAGTCATGGTCATTATCAATCAACGGGGAATGGCCCTAAAGGTGTGTATGTATGCATGCATATATAATGGCATATAATAATGACAAAAATTGTGTTTTGTTTAAAAAACGAATAAAATAAAAAGTCAACCATGGAATTTCTGGAATAGAATACTCTTAAAGCAAACAGTTTTTGTAATTAAAATATTCAATATCAGGAGAGAGAACATTATTGGTAGCAAATCAAATTAAACATTCTACTTATTTTTCTACTCAGTTTCAGGAGGCTTGATAATATTAGTTTTACTATCAACCCTCCTGATGAGTGGATTCATCTATGTGAAACTCAGTTAGGGCCAGATAAGTTACAAATTTTATATTTTTTTTTTATATAAGGTCATTTACCACTGGATCTTTTTTGTTTTTAATGAAAACATCTTCAGAGAATATAAATACATTGGGGAAAAAAGACAAATTTCTTCCTAGGTTAAAATATAAACAAAAATATTAGGCTGATAGAAAAGTTTCCAGCATTTTTGGGAGAAACCACATTTCTTCCTCAAAATTTATAGTATATTTATTTATTCAGTCAACAATGTACTTTATCCAGCTTGACATCACCTTCCATCTAAATGGTGTATTCCATCATAAAAGAACAATCCCTGTTTTAATACAGTGTATCCTTCAAGAAATTTTCCTTGTCATAAACATTGTCCGGGCAATAAGTGTTGCATGGAGCAAAACAAGAATACTCTGATTACGGAACTTTCCATTGCAGCTACATGATCATTTACTTGAACATGTTTGCAGAATAAAGGTTGGAGCTCTTATGCAGCAAACTCATTTCCTGGCTTAGAAAAAAAAATTCTTTTCTCTTTCAGTGCATCCTTCAAATGAGCCAATTTCTCACTGCTATGATATGGCAGTGAGCAATTGGGTATGATGATAAATTACATCTGGCAGTAAAGCCTCTGATCAGAAGATTATAGATTTTGGGATGCATATAACCGCATTTTGTCCAGGTTCCCACAATTTAGGATATTGAATTTCTTTTGATTGTTGGTTGGTTTTGTTAGGCAGCATATCAACCTCTATGGGTTATTTTAATGCTGAAATGTAAATATTTTTGACACAATTTTATGATTTCAGCTAAATACATTTTGAATGCAATTGCATGCCTGTGACTACAGATAAAATGTATTGTTTAAGTTTTGCTTTAAATAGGTATTGTTGGTAATTTTACTATAAAAATGTATTTTTATACTTTCATAGTGTTTTGTTTTTGGTTGGTGGTTCATTATTTGTCCATAGCTGGGACCCTAGCAGGTGCTACTACCGTGGGTCACAGTGGACCCGAGAACAACAGCAATTAAGAGGCGGTTATATGCATCCCAAAATCTATAATCTTCTGATCAGAGGCTTTACTGCCAGATGTAATTTATCATCATACCCAGGACTGAATTTCTTTTAAATTCAATAATGAATTTCAATTAGAATAATTTGAAGACACCTTGTCTTGCATGAATATACCCTTTAGCTTAAAGCGTCATACTTCTAACCTGTACCATTCAAAATACATCTTGTTCAAGATTATAAAATGATTCTTTGCATTTCTCTTAAACCATCAATTTTGAAGGGAGGCCATAATTTTTCTATATATAATACTCACCCCAGACCTTACTCCTCCTCCCACATGTTGGTTGAATATTTCCATAAAGGTGTCAACTTCCAGCACAGTCATCAGTTCCATCTGCTATAGCTCTATGTTTAGGATTAAAATTATTGTTGAGAAATCCTTTTCTTTGCCCAATTCACACATTTCTCTTTGTGATGTTTGGTTGCTTTCATGTCTTCAGCCAATGTTCTTAACATTCCATTTATATTTGCAACATAAGCTTCTTCAAATATTTTCTTGCTAGTCATGCCACTTTTTAAAAAAATTTTTTTTTTTATTTTTATTGTTCTCTGATAGCTGAAAAAAGTGATCAATCTTGTATTCCCATCACTTAACTTTTAAAATATCTTGTTTCTTTTTTGCAAACTCTCTACTTTAAATGGTTCTTGAGCCTTGTATTGGGTGAACAGTAAGAAAAAAAATTTTCTTATAACACATAGTAGTCTTTATATATCTGAAATTAACAAATAACTATAACTATATGTTATTATATATATAAAATTACAACTCGAAAAAATGAGAATTTAATGTATTTTTAGGTCAGCAGAACTTCTGCCAAAAAGTACTCAATAGATAACTAGACTTATAATATTCAATAAATCAATGGATTTGTCTGATTGACGCCTTCCAGTTTCATGTTCAACATCTGGCCTTGACAAGCTTTTCAACATGAAACTCTGAAGCTGGCTAATCCATTGAACTTTTGTTGGTTTATTGAATATGTATATATTATTTCTAGAGAATTAATGGATTCACTTTTAATTTGGCATTTTTATTACTTTAAACATTAAACTGACCAGTCACAGAGTGCATCGCAGTGTAGCAAAGTTCTATTTTCCATTTTAAAGAATGCACATTCCCTTTCTCAGATTTTTCTCAAAAGACCATACTTCCGAGTTTCATATCCAAAAAATAAAGAATTTTTATTACTTCAAATCTTATTTTTAGTGGATACCTGTGTTTGAAATAGATGCCCCATTTTTATTTTAAGCAGTGTGTATTATGTCTAGCATCCATTTATTTATCAGATCATTTATTTACAAAAATATTTTTTTTATTTACATTATAATACAATTGTATTAAAACTAATGCAATGCAATATTTATTATTTACCAATTTATAAAGAAATATAAAAACAATTTTTTACTGATAAATTTATAAACATTTAGTAAATTATTAAAATATGTGAACCAGCTATAAGGAAATCCCCATTATTTACCATTTTATGAAGTTGGCTAATTGCCAATCATTCCAATAAACAATATAATAAATAGTGTAAATAAACAATTTAATAGTCTTTATTATTTTGTTGTCAATTCTCAAGAACAAAGAAAATGTGAAAATTCACTTTCATATGTTAAGGTTTTATTAAAATTCCAATCATTGCTTTTTAAAACAATAAAGATTGCCAAGGAGTGAAGGTAGTTAAAATAATAGCGGTGTCAAAGGAAAAACTGTCCTTTTGACACACTTTTTTTTTTTTCTTTTTTTTCTTTTTTTTGTGGGCATGAAGTTTAAAGATAGTCAGTTTGTGAATATAGGTAGCATATTAAGTGTGTATTCAATCCCTGGACCAGATAGTACAGACTCTGTGTAAACAAGAAAGGCCAAAAAAAAAAAAGACCGTGAGATATCCCTAAACATAGACAGCTGAATGCAGGCAATCTATTCCTGTAGATTAAATAAAGAGTTTAGTTTGAAATTCACAGGCATCTGAAGAAGGCTGCAACCAAAATATTAAGATAATAACAATGGAGATAAAGATATTCATCCAACTGTAATTAATATAAATAATTAATAAGAACAATAATTTATTTCCAGTGATACACTGACACAAAAGATAAGTATTTTTTTCTGTATTCAACTTTCTTTGCCCAGCTTTCTTTGCAAGATATAATTTTATTACTTGTCTCTCTGAAGTCATAAAATAAAGTAGCTTTGCTTTTGGTGTTAATATTGGCCACAATAAAAATCATGATCATTTGTTATAATATTAGTGAATTGTTGTTCCCTATGAATCTGAATCTTGTGAAGAAAAGTTTTCTCACTCAGATTTCTCCACTTAATTTTTTTTTTCCATTTTGTATTTTTATATATAGACCCAGTGGAGTAACAGATAGTGGCTCTAATTGAGAAATTGGAGAACAGTTTGAATTCCAGTCAAATTCATTGCATTCACTTATGTGCTTATTACATTCACTTATACCTTAAGAATGGTATGAATCCATCTCGTCTCCCCTCAATTATAGGTAAATAGCAAGACAGACTGAGTCCTATAGCCTTGGTTGGTGACTAGTCTAGGAGAAGAAAAACTCTGAATACAAACTATCCTAGAGAGGGTTGGTTTATCTTGCCCAGGAAACACTGGCTGCAATACATATGGTGCTTCTATGACCTGAATGGGTTACAGGAATTGTGATTTTTATATCCTTAAGGACAACAAAAGATTCACAGTTAGCACATATGGAGAGAGAAGGGAGATCACCGCCCTCTGTGGGTTCAGGTTGAGATCATAGACAAAGAACACCATTGGAAAATTTGTAAACTTAAGAAATCGGTACATATCCTAGGCCACAAAAATCTCCTGAGCCAACCAAGCATAGAAATGAATACAATATGGGAACCAGTAATAAGGAATGCCAGGGAAAAGTGATAATAACAGCAAAAATTGCAATATGAGCACTGGTAAAAAATGGTTGCTGAAGATATTACGCTTATAATACCCAGAAATTCATACACAAATGTTCTCAAAGACACATGGCACTGTGGATAAATCCAGTGACAGGACCCAAAGAGCGTGAGTTCAATACCCAGTTAAGGCAATGGAGAACTTTCAGAGGGAAATTAACAGGAGATAACTGATAAATGACATCCATTAAACATGGCATGTGGAACTAGAACAGTCTACCCCAGTGAGCGAAATAAAGGGTTCAGTTTGACATTCCAACCATCTGAAGAAGGCCGGAGTGTACAACGGCTGAAACATTGTAATAAATATGGCAACAAAGATGAGGACAATAGTGGTTTAGCAATTCAGTTAACTGTAAAAATTAAAGAATTATATTTGAAGGTATTAATTAAAAATTTTAATTATTTTTTTATTTTTTTTTGTAGGAGCTTCCCATCAACTTACAGGAACCAATCCAAAAGTATATGGCAGTCAATCACCAACTCAGAAGGCTGGTATCCAAAAACAACCTTCGACTGGCCTGCATACTGAAAGCAAGATGCATACTGCAGATGACCAAGAATCCCAGTTAGCCAACACAGAAAACACGAAAGCTAAACAAGAACACAAAGAGAACTCTGCAGGAAGTGAGGATCAGAATGGCACTGCAGTTACAATTGATGGCCACAGAGGCAGTACTGCTGCTCCAACTGCTACTGGCACTGTATCTAGTTTACAGAATATGACATCTCCTCAGACAGAGACCGGCTTGGCAAAATTCCTACAACAGTCAAATTACATCCTAAAAGAAAAGGTTGTGGTTGCCAGCCCCACTGACAATGCGCAGGGCCCCATTGTGGCTCTTGCCCTTGGGCTTTCCTTCACGACCATGCTGCTGATTTTTGTGGGCTGCCGCCTGCGTAGGGTCAAGCGTAGGCTTCGAAAAGGACGGGCGCTCCACTCGAACGAGGCAGACTATCTCATCAACGGCATGTACTTGTAGGACCCAACAACAGGCAGGAGGTTCACCTCCAGCCTCTAACTCTGACCACACACACACACACACACACACACACACATAAATTTGGATGTTGTGACTCTTTTTGTAGTCATGTTGGTATAATCATGATTAAGATGACCTTAAGCCTTTGACCAGATATCTAGACTTTGGACAAGGCTTTTGCAACACGCACTACATTCATATACTTATGAAATTTGCAATAGCCAAAAACAAAATATTTACACACATTCACACACTTACAAGGGTGATTGTTATAGTTCTAACACTATCAGTCACCAGTCTTATTGGTACGATAGTAAAATGAACAGTCACGCAAGTCTTTCCATGCCCTAGGCCCATAACGGGCAATACATACATATCTAGATACTTACATCTTTCCTTCACTCTATCTTTATATATATATATATATATATATATATATATATATATAGTTGCATTGCTGCATTGCAGTGAGGTCTTCTACCTTTTATACTTTTTCAACACTAAATTGCTGTATGATATTCATTTTTCTGTCAATTGTAGGTTCAGTTGTCTGTATGCATATGTGTGTTGATTGGTCAGTCTGTATATTAATGAATCTTGTGTGGGTATAAATAAGATTGTATGAATGCATGGATATCTTGTCTAGAAAAAAGTTAACTTTTAGGAGAGACTCCTCTTCCTCATTTTTTGTTTCTCATCTCCTTGGTCTTCCTCTTCTCACTTTATTCTCTTTTTTTTTTCTTCTTCTTCTTTCCTCTTCTCACTTTATTCTCTCTTTTTTTTCTTCTTCTTCTTTCCTCTTCTCACTTTATTCTCTCTTTTTTTTCTTCTTCTTCTTTCCTCTTCTCACTTTATTCTCTTACTTTCTCTATACAACAAACTCGATATTTCTGTTTTTCCTTTATATTTTCACTTGCTTTATTTTTCTCTTTTTATTTATTTATTATCCCCTCTTGTTTATTTGTTACTCCTCCACTCTCTTTATTCCTCTCTTATCGCTATCATCTTTCTTCCATATCTCTCTCTCTCAGTTACATTATATCTTTTTTTTCTCTCTTGTTTCAATTTTTCCTCTTTCCCCTATTCTTTCACTCTCTCTCTCTCTCTCCCCCCACTCACTTTCTCTCCTCATTACTTTTCCACCATTCTCAGTACTGCATAATTTATATCAAATTTACTTTTGTCAATTTCTCTCTGTGCTCTCAATATGCTACTCACTAATGAATTGTTATTCTGGAGGCAGACCGCACAAGCTACTTCTGCTTCCTACTGCAGTACCTACTTACCTATCTACATTTTACTTTTGTATTTGGTGTCTACAAAGAGAGACTATAGCTTTCTCTTTCATTCCCCAATCATGTTTCCTGCTGCATGTTATTTCGTCTAACAAAAATCCAAAATCTTTAATGAAAGATCTTTGAAAAAAAAGCTGCAATTATAGCTTTTAAACTCTTTCTTTTTTTTCCTTTTCTTTTTTTTTTCCTTTTCTTTTTTTTTTCCTTTTCTTTTTTTTTTCCTTTTCTTTTTTTTTTTTTTTTTCTTTTTTTTTTTTTTTTTTTTTTTTCCTTTTTTTTTTTTCCTTTTCTTTTTTTTTTTCCTTTTCTTTTTTTTTTTTCCTTTTTGTTTTTATGAAAAATTAATTTCTGTTGAGAATGAGATCTTGTTAGCAAGGACATCATCAAGGATTCCATAACACAAAGAATTTCTCACTGACATTCCAAGCTGGTTATTTCACAGCTGTTTTTTGTTTTTTTTTTTGTTTTTTTTTTTATCTTTTTTTTAAAGAAACAATGTAACTGCAGATGATGACAAAAATAAATCTTGGACACAATAAACCAAGCTTAGCGAGCTATGTTAAAAAGAAGCTATAATTATTGCTGTTGAATTTTCTTAGCAAGGATGTATTTGAGAATAATAGTGAGCAAATAAATTGACAAAGGTGGCATTTCAATGATGTTCAAATAAAAAACAACAGGTACAATAAATGGATTTTTTTAGGACTTCAGTAAGCCCAAATCAGAGGCAGAATGTCAAAAACTTAAAGTGAAAGGAACATGAAATTATATATTATTTGAAAGTGCTCTAAAAGAAAAAAACAAAACAACTTATTCCTAAACATACATATATATATATATATATATATATATATATATATATATATATATATAACAATTTTGATGAGAATGATACATGACTGTCAGCATTTATTTAAAAAATTCCAAATAATTAAGTTCATGAAATTTCATGCTTACAATTTCTTGCAATAAAAATAATGTCATAAAAAAACATAGTAATTATTTTGATAAAACATTTAGCCAGACTCTATATGAATGGCTGATGATTAAGGATTTTTTTCAAAGAATACCTGCTATTTTTTTTATTTATTTTTTTTTTTCATTTTTAAACTCTAAGTGATCAGGATCAGTCATTCCATGGTACAGTTGCCTATTAATATTAAAACAATCTGAATTTTAATATTGGTCTGTCAGCAAAAATTAAAAGTCGGTGAAGATCTTGATGTTTTAGTGTAAAGATTATATCCAGTACAATCTGGTTTGTGACGAATTCTTACTCTTCCGTGCCTAAGTTGAGGGGCATGAGGGTAGAGATTTTTTGAATTCTTAGTTTGGTAGTGGTTAAAATAATTTGGTACTTCTATTTTAACACCCAAGTTGAGTGTGTCTGCATGAAGTATAAAATAGAAGTATCATAATAAGTGGATATAGATTGTTTAAAAAAGGTTGACAAACAAATCCTGCCTCTCCCCTCCCCACTGTGAAGCACAGGAATGTATGCAAGGAAACCTTGATTTATCTTTATAAAGAGAAATTAGCTTTATCAGGAGGTTGTGTGTGTGTGTGTATGTATGTATGTATATATATATATATATATATATATATATATATATATATATATATATATACATACATACACACACACACACAAAAAAAAAAAGTAAAAAGGTTTGTCACTTAGCTCATAGGTGGACACATCTGTCCACTCATCAGGGATTATCAGCAATTGACTGCTTATACTTCTCGATTTTTCTTTTTTATATGCACTTATATATAAAATTTGTGCCAATCATATATATATATATATATATATATTAGTGCTTTAGACTGTTCAGCTACAGAGAATGTTACGTCCCACCAAGCTTCAATTACCCTTTTAAAGTGATTAATTTTATTTTTAATCCAACATTACTCTAAATGTTGCATATGTGCAAAAATAACATTTAAAATAATCAGAAATAATGTCTGATTAAAAAGAAAATCTACCAATTCCTTAGAGATTACTTCGTTTACATCCTGGTTATGAAAGTAAAAAAAAAAAAGAATTTTTTTAAAAATAGTCAGCAGATATGCACTTTTGAGAAGATGATATGCCCTTTTTAAAAAGGGTAATTGAATCTTGCTCACACACACACACACATACACTTTTAGAAGTGACCTGACTTACTTTACAAAATATTCTTTCTACAATAGAATCTTAATTCCTATGGTAGATAAATAAAATCTGATAATAGCAAACCGTGTCCTAGTTATGTCAAAATATATTTGCTATACATATATATAATCTATAATCTTATTAGTATACTTATATACTTGAAGCCCATGGTATGACAGAGTGGATGCAACTCTCTCCTCAAATATATTTAGAGCAAACAAACTATAAAAATTAAATGAATTAAGCAAAAATATATACTTCAGTAATCAATGGATTAAATTCTTTTTATTAATTTGTTTTCCCTCTCTGGATTAGATGGCTTTGGAGGTATTTAAATTATTTTTTTATATTTTCAAATTATTAAGGTGTTCTATGTCTGTCTATTTTTATTTCTATTTATACCTTTTGAAATATTTTTGCAAAGCATTTTTAGTTTAATAAGTTTTTAACATGAAAGTTTTGATGATTTAGTCAACTGTGTTTAGCAAATCCATGGGTGATGAGGTCCTGTATTTTCTAGGTATTGATCTCCTAAAGACGCTGATATGTTAATCAAGTATTGTGGCTAATAAGTCCTGACTTATTATGATTTATAAATAAATAAAATTATTTAAGAATGTACAAACATCTTATCTCTTTCTCTCCCAAAAAATATTAAAAAAATTAAATAAAAATTTATCACTTATAAAATAGTGATATTTTGAATTCACACATGATTAGCTTTCTGTTGGGAGAGAGCAAAAAAGTTTTCTTAGATTTATCTCCCTTTGAAAGAATCGTTGCAAGATAAAAAAAAAAATATATAAAATTCAACTTCAAATTCAGACGTATTTTATCTTACTTTTTATTCTGCTTTTTACTGTTATCATTCCTATCTCTGTCCCATAATTTTTGTTACATTTTTATGCATATTTCATACACTAAATGTAATAACTATTCTGGAACAGAGGCGGTAGTTTTAATTTTCAAATCTAAATGTTATTTTGTTATTTGTATAATCAACAGCATAGACAAGACGTAATCAAAGATTCATCGTTAGAAATCAGTAATCGTTTTTCTTTTTTTTCCACTTATTTTTATTGCTTTGATATTTTTGTTAAAAACAACTTAAAAAAATAATTGGCTATATCCCAGAAAGTCCCTCGATTTTTCTACATTAGTTGTAATAGCATATTGGGGTTTATCATGGATTAATTTAGTTTTTGATTTACAGTTTTATTAACCCTTCATTGCATATACATACACACATGCTCAGTGTGAAAAGAAACTAATTATTTGTATATAATATGCATTTTTCACCTTATTTTTAAGCTTAAAAGTTGGGCAGATGTATTATACATGAAGACTAAATAGTAATTTTTTCTCCAGTCACATCAGAGGGAGAAATAAAGGAGTTAAGTTCAAATTCCAGTCGAGTTTGTTATATTCACATGTGCAAAAAACCCTTGGGAAAGAACAACTCCACCTCTTCCTCCTATTCCAGCGAGGAGTTAAATAGTGGGACTTGTATCTGGAAAAAACATTATCTAGAAAAAAATTAATGCAATATTCTCTTGCAAAAAAAGAATTATTCTTGCAGTTCAAAATGTTTGGGCTTTAAATAACCTACAAAGGTTTGATAAGCTGTTAAAAAAAATCTCCAGCTACATACATTGCTGTATTTGGGATGATATGGTCAAAACAAAGCTATATCTATGGTCCATACTAAGAGTTTAAATCACTAACCAGATAGTACATTTAAAAAAAATTATTTGCTCATATAGATATATTAAGCATATTTTAATAAGCTTTACTGTTGTCCATATCAAAGCTCAACATCATCATAATTTCATCAATGTTGTTATTGTCTCATCACATGGCCCTTGTTTCTCTTAGTGGGAGCTAATTTTCAACACAAATTTGTTGCATTTCTGTGTGGACATTTTTGTTTGTACTTCAGAACATAACAAATTCTGAAAGATGCGATATACAGTTTCTATATCCAACTAAGAGTGGCTAATTGACAAAACTGGAAAAACAAACTTCTGCATTATATGTTTTGTTCCTCAAAAGGTCTTCAGACTAATAAGGGTTTTATCAAGGGAATTTCATATGTACTGGGGTTCAAAATACAACAGATGATGATTACAGTTCAACATTGAGATAAGCAAAAGATATAGGGGACGTTTAGCTTTAAATTTAAGTTTTTAAAGATTTTATATATTTTAAGGTATGATATATTTTAGACATCTGACCATAATCAGTTTTCTACTGCTTGTGTTTTTTATTTTTATCATTATTGTTTTTAAATATTCCACATTGTGATGTCAGTGGTTTTGTTAGGAAAGGAGATATGTTGTCTGATCCGTGACATAAATTTATTATAGAAGACTCTGAATTAGGTGTACTTTCAATGCTTCAGTTTGAATTACTCTCTTTTGGATGTAAACAATATAAATTTTTTATTTTTAGTTGATATAAACTGGATAGAATATTGAACAAATGTTAACTTTAACTGCTACAATTTTTTTTTTTCTTTTTTTTTTTTTCTGAATTTTGTGGCCCTAAGTTAAGAGTGCATATTATACACAAATAATTACAGTAACATTAAATATAGTGTAAATTAATCTATGAATTTAAAAGGAGACTTGTATCCCTAACTACATGAATAGATTTGATTTTAAGAGCGATTTAATGAGATTTTGTAGACTTAGTTTTATATTGGCAAATTCAGTGAGATCAAATTTTTGAGTGCATTAACATTACTCTGAAAAAATTTTTTTCATTACTCCCTTCTTAATAAGAAAAACTTGATCTTCATTTCTGCTTATACTTATTAAACATCTCCAACTTGTACAATTTTTTTTATTGGCCCCAGAGTAACTTTAAACATCTACTGACCCCCTGAACGATTTTGTTGACCCCTGGGGATCTTCAGTAATTTTTTCTTCTTTGTCTTTTGGCCAAAAATAGAACAGTGTGAATTTCCTCAAGACTAAATAGTAACACCGGAAAGCAAGTATTATTGACAGCAATGTATGGAGAACAAAATGAAGACAAAGTGCAAATTTCAAAAAGGGGGATTTTATGTAATTAACATAATTTGAAGCTTAAGTAAACTAGCAAAAATATCTCTTTTGGCAGTGAATATATTCATCCAGCCTAAATACAACAACTGAGGTATTAAGATATTCCTAATTGTTAATATTGGACCTGATGGACCCAGAGTTTTGAATGAAGGTATTGGAAATGATATTGTATTGTTGGTGCTGCACATTGACATAGTCACTGGAAATTCTCTTCTTGACACATGGTGTCAACAAGAGTCCTCGCAACTCAAGAACTTTTCAAAGAATCCTTGTAGAATAAAGGACAGCAGTTTTCTGGAGGTTCTACAATCTTGGTCTCACTTCCACTTTCTCCCAGAGCACTCTTTTCAAGTGGTATTCCAAGTACGCCCATTATTACAGGAATTACTTCATGTTCCATAGCTTCAACTTCTTAACCAGATCTTGGTATTTTCATTTTTATTTTATTATTTTAATATATTTTGGTATTATTTTTTTTTTATTATTATTATAATACCATCACCTAGTTGTGGTAATGAGGACTGACTCAGGTCACCAATGTATTCTCCTAAAATATCAATCAGATCTTGATAATCCTGTTCAAACGTGAATCAATAAAGACTTGAAAGAAATAGAATCCTGCTGGTGTCAGTAGGTTGACCGAAATGTGCTTGAAGTATAAATCAAAAATTGAACTCTATCAAATAGAACTCGTAATACTTAAGGTTGACTTAAATGGATTTGGGGGTATTTTGAATTTGGTGCATTTTGTATATGCATAGTACTATTTCATATTTGTATACCTTGGTTACTAAATGTATTTGCTTAACCAGTTTTACAAATGATTTTACATGTATAAGATTTTTTCTTTTTGGAAAAATTACCATCCAAAGTTAACAAAGCTCACTTTTCAGTGATTTTTGCCACTCCAGATATGTTCTGTAACCCACCAGATTTGAGACTTTTATTTATTTATTATTTTTTATTCTTATTTTTTTAATTTTTACATTTGATAAATGTCCCAAAGGAAAGAATCATTTTTAAACATGATTGCATGATGGGTGGCTAGATAATCCCTATTGCAGACACCTCAAGCAAATTTGTTTCTTCAACACTCACAGAGCCAACCTGTAGTTTATATTGCAACTATGCTGAACCGATCTTAATTAGAGAGTGTATATTCTGGTATGATCAGTAGCTGAACAAAAAAAGTTCACAATTACGGCTTTCTTTAAGATCAATGGTTACAAATAGCTTTGAGTAAATGAAGCCTGTAGGTCTTAGTGAGGCCCATCCTTCTTCAAACCTTTTGGACAGGTCCTACAGAATCACAAAGAAAGAATTCTACCAAATGACATCATTTGAGAACTTTTATCAGCTAAAAATGGATATCATATGTAACTCAAAGAGAAAATAATGACCTACTGTATATACTTGTGTATAAGCTTACTTCATGTATAGTGCGACCCCCCTGAATTTCTTTGTGAAAAACCTGATTTTTTTTCATATAACTTGTATATAATGTAACCCTAGCTTCTAAGCAATAATAGTAGGCCTACTGTAGTCAAATATTGCAATACTGGGCATCATCCTGGACATATTTGATAGCAAATGCATGGTCTTCATTTTTATTCATTTTGTACAAAGCTACCCAGAGAACATAGGTTACGGTCATCAAAAATACATGAATTCTAATCCTCCAGAAAAAATGCATTCTTTTTAACCTCTTCAAAAAAAAAATTACCTGTGTATAGTGTACCCCCTACTATTTTTGTCTTTTATGTAAAACTGATCATAACTTACACTATACTCAAGTATATACAGCAATCAAAATGTTGGCATTCCACACTACTTGAAACAAAAGATTAAAAAGGAAACCCCCATTAATACTGGAAAACACAATAACTGAACTTGAGCAACCTATTTTCCTGAAAAATTATTTTAAGGAAGAATTTAAGAACTTCAACTGACTATAGTACTGGCTGCTTGGTCAATGAATTGATTGACCAAGGATTGGGTTAATTTATGGTATGATTTTCAGGTACTTACAAAAATTTCTACATGCTGGAATTATCTCCCTGATATCTGATGCCTACAACTTATTAAGCAAACAGTATCATTTGTGTTGTTTTGAATTCAAAGAGACGACACATTCAAAGTTCCAAGAAATTGATGGATTCCAAGCCTAACTGAAAAGCTGCAAATATTGCTTAAGTGTATAATAATTCTCATTTGTCTATGTGGGATTTAGTATACATATGAAACCTGATTAACCAATAAAAATCAAGCAACACTAAAGTTAGAATACTAGAATTTCTTTCTTTCTTTTTTTTTTCCATATTTCATTCTGTGATGAAGCTTTAATAAAAGTAAAACGTTTGATTGATAAATCTTTCCTATTTATTCTTTATCATAGATTTTTAAGTAGTCTACATCTGTTTATCTTGTGACATGATAATAGTACCCTGTTTGGTCAAAATCCAATCTTGTGATCAGTGGCTTAGCAGTCTGATCTTTGCATAGCAGACTCTTCTGCAAGTGTGGCAGATGAGGCTGGAATGTGGAATAAAATCTATGATTGTTCCCTGTGCTTCCTGTCTTCTGCCCCCCCCTCCCAAACACTCACTCCAGCTGTTGGTTTCATTTCTCTTGATGTTTAGTGTAAGAGATGGATTTTTCTTTTTCTCTTCGGAGGACAGCAACAAACATGAGGAATTGAGATGTCATGTTAATGAATATTTAATAAACAGACTCATAATGTAAGCTAACATGCCAGTGGATTTTTTTGTTGAGATGCCTGAGAAAGAGAGGGGGATGCTTTGTTGCTAAGTTTAAGGTCTTCAGGAAGGATTGATCTTACTAGCCACTACTCCCTAATAAGGTTCCTCTCTTATATACTCAGATTTACTTAGAAGTGGAGCAAAACTTTGACTTAAAGAAGCTTGTTAAGCATCATGCTATGATGATGCCTGATTTTGGCATTGTGAGCATTTAGAGAGGAGCAAGTTCTTGTCATGGTCTAAATCCACTACTCTCTAGCAGGGTGTCAAAAGTTACTTATTTAGCTTACTTTGGTTTGGAAAAACCATGGTTCATGAATTGGCTAAGCAGACAATATTTCCTCTTTATTCATTACTGTTTGTTTGTTGTTGGTATATATTATCTTTTAGATGTATTTATGTAACAAAGTGTAATAGTAAGGTCATCACAGACCAAGTTTAGCAAGTTCAACTCTCAGTGGGTGTCTCATTAATATACCTTTCTACAAGGAGGAAGCTAAACTTAAGCAAAGTTCAAAGGTTATTAAGTTTCTTGATGGATGAAAACTTGTATTAATCTTTTATATCATCTACTGTGTAGATTAATATTAGTAATTAATATAGTTTAATAATAATTTGGACTAATATTGATAATTAATACAGATTAGTTAAGAGTGCTATATAAAAAAAAAAAAAGAGAGAAAAGAAAAAATGTTAAACAATATTTCAACAGAATGTCTGTCTTCTTCAAGTTATATTTAAACAATTTTTTCAAGTATAAAAATATATAAATTTACAAAAAATTATAAGTCTTTGTACAAACGTTACTTGTCTTGTAATGAAAAACAGCTGTACTGGTAGTGAATGTGTCAAAATGAATGAAATGCTGCCTGTGTGAAGGCATGCAACTGAAATGTGCTTAATGTGATGGTGATCTTGAAATTTTCCATTAATTGATTAGTTACTAAGAGGAATTAATCAAATAGCTTAGTATAAATCTTACGGAACTCTCCAGTCATTCTGTTTATTCTCTCGGGCCAGGAAGTTAATAATTTGCTTACATAACTATCCTCATGCATTTTTAGGGGTCGACAGGTTGGTAGATTCTGAATAGTTTTTTAGAATGTCCTTTTTTTTTTCTTTTTTTTTTTTTTTTAAATACAGATTAGTAATAATGGACTAATATAGATGAATAATAATAATAATATAAACTATTTTTTATGCCAAAATTTTGCTGGAGACTTGGCTAGCCTTATGACTAAAACAGGGTTACTAGATTGGACTTTTAAAGGAAGCCCATTGCTACCTGCATTTTTGCTTCTTGTGACTTAAAACAAGATCAATTACAAATGAGAATAGTCAATTCAGGATTTTGTAGCGCCCAACTTTGGTTGATGCCATTCTAGCAACTCTGGGCTGAACAGTTTGTATTTGTTAGTATTGGTAGAGGCTGGTGTTCAAACCCAGGTAAAAGCAAAGATTTCAAGTGCTGATTTTCTAGTCAACCAGGCCTTGTTCTCTTTAAAGACGGGTATAACATAATCTTCCTCGCCCATTAAGCCTTGTAATAAGCTCTGCTTATTAAATACTAGCAGTAGAGCCCAGGGATGTAAGAGATAGATCAAGTATCCACCATCATAAAGACTGAAAAATAAAATTGACAAAGATTATTGTTTAAGATTGACGGACACGCATGTCTTAATTAGTTTTTTTTTTTGTTTGTTTATTTTTTTACGAATTGGTCAAACTCAAACAAAAACATTGTTTTCAATCATTATGAGTCTACCGATTGAATAGAATTTTATTATAAAAAATTGTCTTGTAAATGGAATTTTTAAAGCATTCTGAATGTAAAAATAAAGAAAAAAGTGTGCAAGACAATACGAAACACTACCTGCCAAAATAAAGTGAAGTTTTGTTGAAATCAGTTGAAAAATGTAGGAAATCCGATCCCATATATAAACGAACACACACACAAAAACAACCTGGGTTTTATAATAAGTATAACTCGATATGAGTTGTCCCTCTTTCATTCTCGAAAGCGATGCTGCTTAATCGTGTTTTCAAATTGATTTTGTGCAAAAACAATTGTGTTTTTCCAATTTTTGGTGCTGTCAGAACCACCGCAAGGTAATTTTATGTAGTCCTGTGAAGTTTTGTTGAAATCGGTTGAAAAATGTAGGAAATTTGATCCAATATATAAACGAACAGACACACACACACACACAACCTGGGTTTTATGATAAGTATGATTAAATAATAACTTCTGTCCTTCCATGGATACAATGCACATCTACAACTTTCTGGATAATTGCTCTCTGGTGGGATCATCTATAATTGCCAAAATCTATTGTTTTTGTTTTATAGACATAGTTTATGACCCCTCCACCCGCCATGTCTATCTATCTTTGTACAGCTGCAGGTGACGTGGTTTTGAATTCAGAATATCCCTTCTCTTACGTTAGTTTCTAATCATGGCGAGAGAGCCTGCAGTTTTTCCCTATATCTCCTTTCCTAAAAGAAATACTCCTATGATCATAAAAAAGTTTTTAAAATTAAAAGAAAACAGTTAAATCAAAACTTTCTATAATTTGAAATTAATGAATATGTAAATAATTTATTAAAATAAAATAAATAATAATATTAAGTAAACAAAAAATTCATCAACAACAATAACATTTACTTTTGTTTATTAGGCATTAAATTACATCAATTAATGTCCTACATAATTTACCTTGATTTTCACCATTAAGGTTAAAATTTTTTTTTTTTTTTTTTTTTTTTTGCGTTCTTAAATTAATATTTTTACTTCTGTTTATAAATCCATATCACAGAATAAAATCCTTATACTTCTTTTGTTGAAAATCTATCAGAGGACAAAAAGTGCTGGTAAAGATAGTTTTCATATTGTCTTCTTGCAGATATGTTTTTTTTATTTAGAACTGTTTAACTTGTAGCTGGAGGGAGAAGAGATATATTCATACCTTTCCCAAAAGTATTTGTGTGTAAGTGAGTAATGAACTCAAATGGAATTTGAACTCAAATGGAATTTGAACTCTATTTCCCATTTAACATTAGTATATAGTAATAATTCAGTTTGAAATATCTGCCATGTGAAGGGCTTAGACATTGATTCTAAGCTTGGGGGGGAGCACTTGATTCTCAAAGGAGGAATTATAATCATATGTATAACAGTAAAAAAGAAGAAAAAGATTACCATATTGACAATTCAAAATTGGTGAGGAATTGGTGAAACTTGGTATTGAGAGAAATATGATCTAGGCCTGGAAAAAGAGAGATAGAAAAAACAAAAAAAAAAAAAAACATCTTCCTTGGAACAAAGATTAACTTAAGACTTTTGAATTATTCTTTGGTTATTAAAAAGGGAAAAAATATTTCCGAAAATGTTCTCAGTTAAACTTGACAAAATGGTTGAATGAAATTAAAGAATACTGTTAGTAGAAACTTCCTACTTTTTAGTAGAAAGCAATGCAATAGATATTAAGTGTATCAGACTCACTAAGCTGTTTAGAGAATAAACTGAGAATTTCTACTGTTCCCTCATAGTTTTACATAGTATAAAATCTAGTATCTTATGTACCAAAATTGTGTCATTTACCTGTAAAAACAAAGTTAACCTATACATGAAACATATAAATTTTCTGATGCAAAACCAAAGGTTGATTTACATGTGTATCACCAACCAAATATTCAATAGTTGCAAAAAAATAAAAAAGACAAAAAAAATTACAGTAACCTATCCTATTTGAGTTGAATGAAAATGTTCTTTT
Source organism: Acanthosepion pharaonis (assembly GCA_903632075.3). Lineage (NCBI taxonomy): Eukaryota > Metazoa > Mollusca > Cephalopoda > Sepiida > Sepiidae > Acanthosepion > Acanthosepion pharaonis. The sequence goes on along the minus strand of CAHIKZ030001369.1, from coordinate 2,996,711 downwards.
TTTTTTTTTTTTTTTAAAATTCCACTTTCAGTATAGAGATCCATATCAGATTTAATCCATTTCCTAAATATATATTTATATAATGAATAAAGTAAAAAAAGGACAACTGAGGTAATGCATTTCGTCCTCTGATGAACTTTTCCATTTGTGTGTATTCATATTGTCCTTTTACAAATAGATTTTTACTTATATATAAAATTTCATATATATATATATATATATATATATATTGGAAATTGTGGCAACATTTCCTTCCTTTTTCATGGAAGAGCGCTCATTGCTGGTGAACCAGAAGTCATCTGTGATTGGACAATAAATTGCCAAGAATCATGGTGTGTAGTTTTGAAGATGGAAAAAATTTCGGCTGGGTCACCATGAAGAGGAGGTATGATGTTGAAAGATGCAAAAACCCCTAATGAACCTCAGCTAGAAACATCACTGATGATGTGTACTAAAGCATCTAATAGATGTATTTTATAAAATATTATTAAAGATAAGACATTTTGTGTTGATTAATTTTATTGATCAACTTTTCCAAATTGTGAATAATCCTTCTCAGATGAGGAGGAAATTTCATTAGAAATTGTTCACATCTTAAATGTATATAAAAAAAATTAAACACACACCCACATATCACTATATTCGCCAGTTGTACGAAGCTTACAATTTGTCTCTACTTATCCTGATGATGATTTAAGAAAATTGAAAGCTTGGACCATATTTCTTCTGAAATGAACGTTGGACAATTTTTGATGGAATTTCCTCCTTATCTAAGAATATATATATATATATATATATACACACACACTTGTTCAAATTAACTGAAACAACTACTTTAGTTTCCTCTCTTTCACCATACAGCAGTTTTAGATTCACTGGAGTGACGGTGTAATCAGTTTCTATTTTTTCCTCAGATTACGTCATTTGCAGTGGTGTGCAATAATATGAATCTATTTTCAGGGTATGTGATGAAATTTGTTTGGTCTTGAAAAATATTGCATCATCTGTGATTGCATCAGATTTTTATCATGCCTAGGCACTATTGTATTACAGTTCATTAGTTGTCCTATGGACATTGTCTGCAATGGACGTTACTGCAAAGAAGCATACAAAAATTTGTAACGCTGAACAAACACACTAGCAAGGCTTACCTGTGAGCAAATCAAAGTACTAGGCTGACTTGGAAACTCTCCTGATTTAAATCCAATCGAGAATCTGTGGTCAATCTACAAGGAATGACTTTGGGGAATGGACATATGAAGTATTAACATGTGCATTGGTTCATGTTTCATTGGAAAAATATGAATAAAAAGTAAATAATAACAGAATTATTCATTTTGCTTCAATTAATTTACACAAGGGTGTATATATATATATATATATATATATATATATATATATATATATATATATGTGTGTGTGTGTGTAATAATTATAAAACAGTTATTGGTCAGAGTTAAATTAGACCAGGAAATGGTTGTATTAAAAGATGATCAATATACATATAAAGAAAATAAAAATTTAATATGCAGAGCTTTTAAATTTCAAAAATTAGATCAGTCAATTATGCTATCATGGTTGCAACCAACAGGTATCCTCAAGCCATATAGGCCAAAAGTTTGTATATATATATATATATATATATATTTTCATTTTGTTACTTTGTGAGTGTGCAGTGGACCCTTTCCCAGCTTTCAATGCCCACCAACCAGATTGGGAATCAGAATACAACATGGGGTAATTGTTGGCTGGTGAGTGGAAAACTTGGGCAAGGGTTGCACTATATATATATATATATATATATATATATATATATATATATATATAAAACAAGGGGACACTGAAAAGTTTTCATCTTGATCCACTTAAAATTTGAACAAATATCTGCATGAACTAAAAAGAAACCCAATTGCCCAAGCATGTATTACACATGGCAACATAGGAAGATAGCTCTAATTATCTATTGAGCACTTTGGCCTGAAAAATATTTTAAATTCTCATAATTTTCACATTTTTTTAGTTGTATTTTTATTATTACTAATTTTAGATATATAAAGATTTATGTGATTTGTAAGAAATATTAAACCTCAAATGATACTGTTATTGTGACATGAATACATTGATGGAAATTGCAGAACAGTTAGGTAAGGATCATAGAACAACTGAAAAGAAATTGAAAATATTGGCAAGATATGAACAAGAAAAAAAAACTAATAGTGTCACAAAAAGAATTTTAGATTAACTTAAAAGGTTAATAAGCTAGAAAAGTGAATTAACCAGCAAGAAAATATTTGAAGAAGCTGATGTTGCAAATGTAAACAGAATATAAGATCCAGAAAATTAAGAACATTGGTAAAAGATAGGAAAGCAACTAAACTACAACCTTTAAATAAATATCATAAAGACAAATGTAAGTTGGACAAAGAAATACATGAAAATTGATTAATGTAGAGCTACATTGGTTGAACCTGATGACTGGGCTAGATGCTGAGCTCTTCACAGAAATAGCCAACCAGCATGAATTAGACGATAACACTGAGGAGGTGGAATAATGTTTTGGATGATTATGGTAGGCACTAATATTATTGGTCCTTTAAAATTGATGATAAGTACAAGAAATTTCAATAATTCACAAGTCATGTTTGTTTTTTTTTCTATAAGACTAAAGTCTAGCTGAGCCATCAAGTCTATCCAATGTAGCTCTCCATTCATCAGTAAAACTTTCTGTTGACAAATCAGTTTTCAATTACTTCATTACTTAAACATTTCTCTTTGTGATGTTTATTTAACAATGGTAGCTAAGTTACTTTCATATCTTTAGCCGATGTTCTGCATCTTAATCCCTGTTTGCATTTGCAATTGCAGATTCTTCAAATATATTCTGGATTATCAGTGTGTGTTGCTGGGTCACATGTACATGTGTTGCTGTACGCACTAATTATAAAAGTCAGCAGCAACCGATAGGCAACATGTGGAGGTGTGAATCACGCCCACACAGCATGAGCTAGGATTAGAAGGTTATGTGTGAAAAAGTAAATTAAATTTTGTCTTTGATTTTTGTGCAAAGTGTAAAAAATCAGTTTTTTTTCAATTTTTCACCTTCATGGTCGTAATTTTCTCCAGCCAATTTGAACTCAAAATTGGCACTGAAGAATTATTTGTCAAACAAAAAAAATTTCATCAAAATCGGATGAAAACTGTAGAAACACATAAACAACATCTGATCACACACACCCACACATACATACATACACACACACATTTTGAGAATTATAGATATAGAGATATCTGAATTTTTACACACACACACACACACACACACACACACAATATTGATTACTTCCAGGTGCTAGTCTATATCAATAGTCATGTTTTGGATCTAAGAGGTAGTTCTGGTTTGCCCTTGACGGGAAACAGATTTGTCTGTCGTGTGGTTCTGATGCCACTTGTTCATATTGCCAGCCACACACTGGAATGTGTAGATGAGTGAGGAGTTGGTAGGAGAAAGAGCTGATCTATGACATCGACATAGCTGTCCAAAGTGTCACCTACCTATCCACCCAGGCAAAGCCCTAAATAAAACATCTACATATAATTTGAGAATACTTACCTGGCACATGCCAGGGAAGTTTAAAAAATATTAAACCCAAGCCTCAGGGTACCTTCCCCCCACGCAGTACCTCTTTCAGGAGGTGGCTGGGTTTATTGCCCAGCATTGTTTTTCATTTTGTGAGCATGCAGCAGGCCCTTTCCCAGCTTTCAGTGCACATGGATAATATCAAGAATCAAAATACAATGTGGAGTAATCATTGGCTGGTCAGTGGAAAGATTGGGCAAAGGTGACATTATATGTTTACAATGTAATAAATTACAACATACATATCATGTATACTGAACATTTTATGAATATCATTTAATATGAATTTCATTGTGAAATCTGACATAAAGTATCAAATCCGTTTATCATGATTATGAGTTTCGTAACCCGCCATAGAGACACCTCATGTACTGTGGCTATAGCAGCAATAGGTGTTTCTAGAGCAAAACCTGTCAGGCTGGTTTTGAATTGAGTTGACCTTCTCCTACACTGATCGCCTTACCAAGGCTAGTGCCCAGTCTGCTCTTCTGTTTAACTTGTAGCTGGAGAATATATGCCTTTTCAAAGGACATTAACATGATGTAAACCAAAGAAAATCAACACAAATTTGAACTTGGCTCTGCACATTTAATATCTGCACTGGATTTGAAAAATCTAATTGATGAATAACTTTTTTCAAACCTGTTAACTGTTATAGCTCTTTCTAGTAGTGATGTCCCAAACTTTTGTTTTTGGTAGTCTACAAAGTTAACAGCTTCTTTGGCTATATATAATCTTGGCTCTGTTTGCTTATCTACTATCTATATTTCTCATGTTGTCTGTCTGTGTGTCTGTCATGGGCATTGTTACCTCGCCTAAATTGCATTTCTCACCTGATTTCTATGCGGTTTTCACCACAAGTTTGCAAATGGCTGCCTTAAGGACATGACGTAGCCCAATTTTTCAGTTTGGACTCAGGTTCCGAAAAAATCGATAATCGAAAAAATCTGCTTGCAGAAGGAATTATTGCATTTCAACCAAATTTGACACCCTCTTAGAGTCTACCTTTAAAAGTGTTGTCCAGAAGTTTCATGACCACGGACCCCTAAACAGCGCGGAAAATAGATAAAACTCAAAAGCCGATACGCCCAGATTGCACCTGAACTGCATATCGGTTTTTAGCAAAAACCGATCGGATTTATGAGGAGGCCATTTGGAGTCACCATGTGAAGTTTCAACTCTGAGCGCCCCCCAAACAGAGTGCAAATGGACAATTGGTCAACCCTTAAAAATGTTTTTCCGGTTGGGTATTTCCTAAATGCAGATTAATTTAAGGTCACACTATGCGCGGGAAGAAACAGGTTAGTGCGTGCAGTGCTGTATGAGTCGTACAATTTTTGAATCAAGCACAGGCAATGCTGGGCCATGCTTCTAGTTGAGAATAATATCCTTCTTAACAAGAATTTTTGTCCAAGTCCTATAAAAGTTCTTATTTGTAAATACTAATTTGATTTAGTTAAAAAGATTAATTTAAAATTTAAATTCAGTATGTAGTGAACTAGATTACCAAGTCAAGGCTAACATAGACTCTATATTTGAAAATATTCAGTGTTATTCCTATTTTCAGAATAACAACTTGTATCCACTAATATAGGTACAAAGTAATAAATATGATTTTGCAGAGGACATGTAAGAAGGAAAACAGAATCTTTTATCATTTCCGACCAGAACAAACTCATCAGAAATAATTAGGTTAAAGCAAAAATTGTGACAACATACAGAAAAATAGCAAATGTCATTTTTGTAGAGAAACAGAGAAGACTATAAATTACATTATAGGCGGATATAGCAAGCTGGCATAATGAGCATACAAAAGTAGGCATGACAGAGTAGGAACAGCTATATACTTGAAATTTTGCAAATGTCTTGGGTTCAACTGTGTAAAGAAATGGTATTGGCACAAGCTAGAGGCTGACTTAAAAAATAAGAGTAACATTTTCTGGGACTTTCAATATTATTCTAGTCGTTATGAAGTAGTAAAAGAAAATTTGCCATTTTTTTAGATGTGATAGAATGAAAGCATTTGAGGTGGGAAGAGGAATACCAGGGTAAATTATGTTAGAATTTTGAGATGAGGAATCTTCATTATTACATACCTTGGTATTCAGGCAAGCATCTTGGTGGTTATACTCAAAAACTTTTGGTTTTTGTACCTTCCCATTTTCCTAGGATGTCTATTTATTTTACTTGGTAACCTTCTTGGAATTTTGAACCGAACCCTTTATTCAATCCACAGGGATAAATTATTCTCATTCTACTTTCCATGCTTAGAGGAGATAACACATATTACCATTTCTTATTCACTTTTATGTCATGTGTTTTCAAATGAACCAGAATAAGTGATTTTTAGCACTACCAGACCCAAGAATGTTTTTATTAATGTTTTAATCCACTAGATTGCAGATCTTTTTGGACAATCCAGTGGAAATGAAGAGTTCAGGCTTTTCCCACAAAAACATTGAAACTGTTATCCCAAAACCATTAATTGAGATATCTACTGGGCAGTAAGACGCCTGTCATCCAAAATCATACAGCGAATGGTATCAACTTGTTCATCAGTGGTTGAAGTTTTTGGACAATCTGACCGAGGGTCATGTTCTGTTCTGCCTCGCTTGAATTCCGTAGCCCACTTCTTCACAGTTATAAAGAAAGGTGAGTCCTTGGCAAGTATCTGTACCATCTCCCCACAGATTTCCTTGGGTGTCATACTTTTCTTTTGCATGTGCTTTATGACTGTTCGAGCTTCTGTTTTGAGACTAGATGTACAAGAGATCCAAGGAAGGATTGAAACTGTCTGGACATGTGTAGTAATATATCTGTATTAATCTGTCTATATTTCTGAGAGGAGGTATTATGTACACTATTTACATTATTCGGACTATTGTCCTCATCTTTGTCACCATATTTATTACAAAGTTTCGGCCCTTCAGTATCTGTCTATATTTATGAGATGAGGTATTATGTACATTATTTACATTATTCAGACTATTGTCCTCATCTCATATGTTGCCATATTTATTATGTTTTGGCCCTTAAGTATCTGTCTATATTTCTGAGATGAGGTATTATGTACATTATTTACATTATTCGGACTATTGTCCTCATCTTTTTGCCATATTTATTACATTTTGGCCCTTCAGTATCTGTCTATATTTCTGAGATGAGACATTATGTACACTATTTACATTATTCGGACTATTGTCCTCATCTTTGTCGCCATATTTATTACGTTTCGGCCGTTGTACTTCTTCAGGTGGTTGGAATGTCGAACTGAACCCTTTATTTCGCTCACTGGGGTAGACTGTTCTAGTTCCACGTGCCATGTCTAATCGATGTCATTTATCAGTTATCTCCTGTTAATTCCCCTCTCCAAGTTCTCCACCACCTTAACCAGGTATTGAACTCACACTCTTTGGGTCCTGTCACTAACGCTTTTATCTACTGTGCCATGTGTCCTTGTAATAAATATGGTGACAAAGATGAGGACAATAGTTTGAATAATGTAAATAATGTATTAATCTGTTTCACATTCCTCACTACCATGTCTTTGTCCTTGAACTGTACTGGCTCATTCAAATATATTCCTTGCTGTCCATAATCCTTGTTTTCTGTCAAAGAAAAAATCTGCCAGTTTTTATGTGTGCTGCAGTCAGTTATATAGATTTTTCACACTCACCTAGAGGCATTTAATTAGTCCTAAGGCACTAGGTAATTTACTTTGCCATGTATGGCACAGGCAATTTTGTGCCTCTTTCGTTGGGTAGATAGGTAATGTTCATTACAATATGACAATACTAAAGTCTTCAAGAATACTAAAGTAAATGCTGTAGATTTGAGGAAAATTGCTGTTACTAAGATGACCTTTTCACCAACTGATTATTACTGTTTTTGATCACTGCAAATCTGATTGATTTGATTTTTATGGCTTATCAACCTTTCTTGGGTTATTTAAAGCTGAAACATATTTCAAATTGTAGGAGGGTGCTTACAGTGCACAATGTTCACCTGGTTTGAACATATGAACACATAAAATAATAACAACAGTTGTAACATTGCTGAAATCACTGGAATGAAGAGTGGATGAATTAGAATTTTAAAGAAGGCTTGAGACTGTTCAGTGCTGATAGGTCTTCAAAGAATATAAGGAATTTGCTTGACACAATCCTCAAAGATAACCACTTCTTATTTGGTACAACCATGCAAATACATGAAATAATAATCACTGCACTTGTATGTTTCCAAAAACACTAGAATCATGGCTGGTTGAATTGGAAATTATTTAAGCAAGTCTTGAGACTGTTCAGTGCTGAGAGGTCTAAGAATAAGAACCATGTTCTGTAAGCTTGGATGTGTTTAGAGTAGTGTAATGAATAATGGCTCAAAATTGTTAATCAGAGATCCTATTTTCTTTTCGTTTTGCATTTGTTATATTCATATACGTGCAAATACCCTTGGGAAAGGTATGAATCCACCTCTTCTCCCTCTAGCTATGGTTAATTAGTAAGACTTGTATAACTATTATTATATTCCCCTCCCCATCCTGCAAAAAATTTACAATCTATAAATATCTTCTGGCTTTAAATAACCCGTAAAGAGTTGATAAGCTGTAGAAAATGAATCATTCACTTATTCAATAATATGAGAAATGTGCCTGAATCAATCTTTGAAGACAATCAGTACTCATTTGGTAGAAACATGAAAATGCATGAAATAATAATAATCAGTTTACCTTATTCTGACAAATATGATCATGAAATGAAATTTTTAAATAAAGTTTACATTATTCTGATTAATATGATTATGAAATGAAATGTTTAAATAATGTTTACCTTATTCTGATAAATATGATCATGAAATGTTTAAAAATTGACAATTTAATAAAATATATATGCCTTATGTAATAGAATATAAAGTTACTAGCCCCATATGCAACTGGCTTGGGATTCAGAATTGTCCTTCTAGATTGGTTGTCAACCACAACTAGAGAGCCCAGTCAGCTCTGCTATTAATCCCTAGTTGGAGGGAGATGAGATGGATTGGGCAGCTTCAGCCCAGATATGGCAGCAATACTCCATTTTCAGTCTGACAACAGTGTTCATTATATATCTTATTCATGAAAGCAATTAAAAGCTTTTCTAATTAAATAAGGTCTTAGTTTTATTGCATTTTTTTTATTTTATGATTCAGAGCAGATTTTTAGAAACTTTAGTAACTGTGTTACAAAAAAAAAATTGATGATTTTTTTCTCCAAGGTGTTCTGTGTATAACTAATATAAACATTAAGCGGTACAAAAATTAATTTCTTGAAATTTCATAAAATTAAATAATGTTTTTACCAAGATTTTCTAAAATAATTTAATTCCTTTAAAGTCCTGAAAATTTCATTAAAATTCAACAATTATTTGATTTTTGCAAGAATTTCAAAATCAATATGTTTTTCACTGCAAAAAATGATGCTAAAATTTTCTACACGTGTTGGGTCTGCTGATATGAGAAAAACAAGATTTTTGACGAAAATTTCACATGTTCTAAAAAGGGACAAAAAATATAATTTAATAATCAAAAAATCCTTTGATCTTTCCTTTTAATAATAATATAAACATTTTGATGATAAAACTTTGTTTTTATTAAGTTTGAGACATTTTTTAATCATAGCATGCTCATTTTTTAGTGGATCTGTTGAGGGACCTACTTTTATGATCGTCTGCATCTTAATAACTTCTATTACTATAATTGGGTTTGTCATGTCTTGAAAATAAACTTTAAAAAATCTATATAAATTAAGAAACAAACAAATTAAACTGATTTAAATTATAGTAGACACATTTGTAGCGGACCGTGTCGGCGATGTTGAGTAGAAGTAGAAGAACACAAGTGGGTTAAGATTTTTCCTGCAAGCCGGTCCAACTACATGAGAAAGTTGGACTAATTAAGTCCAAAGAAGGCAAAGAAAAACAAACACAAGACCGATAAATATATGTAAACAAATATATGTATTAATAGCAAGAAAGGTTACAAGTTACATGGACAGTTACATGGACAGAGTGTCTGTGGTGAATATTATGTGTGTGTGTTGTGTTGAGTGTTCGTACATACGTATAATATTCTTAGCGTGTTCCCAGCATTTGGGAAACGCTGTATCTGTGAGCGTTCACATCTGTGAGGTGGTATAAGGCTGAAGCCTGAGGAAAAAGAGATTTACCTCAAGGAGGTGGCCCAAAGGCCTGAGGGAAAAAGAGGAAGAGGCGAAGGGTCAGCGAGTATTTATAGCCAGGGGAGAGAGATCCCTGTTGAAGGGTTAGGAGCTAAGGAGGAGCTAACTCCGACACATTATTCAAACATATTCTAACAATTAACCAGTTTCAGACAAAATAAAAACCTATTCGTGTTGAAAATTATTCATTAATATGCTCGCTATTTCATTTTTTGTCTTTTTCTCAGCTCATCAGCTAATTTCTGTGAAGTCAAGGTTTGCATTGGTCCAAATAAACTTTCACATAGGCTCATGAATTTCTTTCCGTTTTTTTCCTCAGCTCGCCCAAATTTAAAGGTAGGTAAAGAGAGTTATTATTATTTCATGCTCACCACAAGAATAACAGTCTAAGTTGATGTAGTAAGAGGAGTCATTAAGAAATCTTTTTGTGTCTTGCCTATTTTGAAAAACTGTCTTTGAAAGAAGAAAGTGAACTAAAAAGAAAATTAAAAACAAGAAATAAACAATTAAAAAAAGAAACAAACAATTTTTGTAAAACACCTTAACTATTTCTGAATTATAAAATTTGGATTTATCTGTTTTCTTTCTTTTTCTTTGTGGACGTGTTGAATATTTTTACAAGATCAAATTTTCATTCCCACAAAGAGTTCCAAGTAATGTCTATCCTGTTAGATTTAATTGTTCTTGGGAAATTATTTTGGTTTACAGAGTCAAATCCCCACTACAATGTCTTATTCTTTCCATTCTATTTTATTCAATTATTTTTTTTACTGAATTTCTTGGTCTATCTCTTACTGACTGCTTTGTTTAATTTTTTTTTGATGAGACATGCCTTTAATTTATTATTCTCTTTAAACAGGTGTTTCATATGATTATTTTTCTTACATTTTTCCTTTGTTCTCATTATTTCAAAGAATTCTAATTTTTGTCGACAAATAAAGAACAATGTCCTTTTTTGGATAATGGTACCGACCCTTGAAATGCTTTCGTTTTTCTTTCTGCTATCACCCTTTTACCTCGCCGATGATGTCATGGCATTACGCAATCTCTAGAAATATTTTTTTGCCTTCTTTCCTTTTCAGCCTGAATCTCTCTCTTGAAAATTACACGACGCCCAGCCCTGGGAACCAAAAGCAAAAATACAACTTTAAAAAAAAAAACAGCAAACAAAAAAGGGGCAGATAACTTTTTCTCCAGCCGGAGTCTTTGGGTGATGATCACGTGATCCCAGCTGACCAATCACAGGCCCCAGCGGCTCTCACTATAGGGAACAATATGGCGGGTCTCAGCGAGGAGAGAGGTGATGTTCCTCTTTAAAATATCTTTTGTAAACTAGAAGCCTACTCGCTTTTTTTTTTTCCTGAAGCAAAAAAAAAAAAAAAAATATAATGAGACGAGATTTCGGCTGACTGAGGCTTGCTTCTTTTTTTTAATTTTTATTTATTTAACCTGCGACTGTTTCGGAACGTGGTTTCCCTGTGAGATGTGCTTTTTGGACCCTGTGTAAAAATGAGATGACCCATAGCATCATGAATCACCAACATCATAAACTGTTTTTTTAACAAAATTCCAAATTATTTTTCTATTGTCGTCGTCTGTTAAACAAAGAAGGGCCACAAATGTCCTTCTGAAAAAAAGTATATATATATATATTAAAAAAAAAAAGTAAGTCTAACTTTTGTTTAATTTAAATTGGGAGAAAAATTCTCTTTTTTTTTTACTTTTAAAAATTAAATATCGTGTGTAAAGTGAGAAAATAACATGGCCATAGTCAGTGTTATGAGAAAAACAATCTTTCTATGGGTGATCAGAAATGTAATATTCGGTAAACCTGCATATAAAATAAAATTTAATTTATTTGCTTTATCAGATCTTAAGTATTTTAAAATAAAAAGAAGTTATCTTATTTTAATTATTTTATTATTAACATTAGAATTTGTTGTTTATTACCTTTCTTGACAACCGTAATTTTCTTTTTTTTTTTTTTTTTTGAGTTTAGGCTTTTAAATTCAGATTAATTTTCGTAGATAAAATTAAATTATACATATCGATAAAAATGTGAATCAGTTTCAATTATTTTTCTTTTCTTTTTTTTTTTAAGAACGTATTTTTCTGTTTTATGTTGCCACTTTTCTAGACCTTAATATTTTTTCAATTTTAAAACAAGGTCATTTTTCATTTTCTGAAAATTAATTCCATTTTAATTTAGTTACTTATTGTCTTTAACTACCGCCACATTTTTTTTAGGATACGTAATTTTATAATTAGACTTGTGAATGTGTTTGTATAAATCTCAGACAAGGATATTTTCGGGTTTTTTTGTTTTTTTTAAGAAGAAATCTCAACTTATTTTCTTTTTCTAAGCCACGTGAAAAAGCTACGATGAAAGCAAACATTGAGAAACCATTTTTTTTTTTATTGGTGATGATTTGAAATTACACGGTCGTAGCTAGACTTTTTTTTCTAATTTTAACCTCTTATTAACATCACATATTGCATATAGTAATTTTATTTAAAATAAAATTAAAATAATTATTAAACGTGGGAAAAAAATTCACAAATTTTCATTTTGGTTTAAAAAAAAAAATCACGACACTCGTGCACTGACTTAAACTGTAAAGTTTTTTTTTTTTTAAAGATCGGGACGAAAAGATAAACAAATCTAAAAAAGTAATAGGATATTTTTGAAAATTGTACATTTTTTTTTTTTTTTTTTTTTTTTTTAGACTAGTCAGTGTACATAACAAAGGGTGTCTGATACTAGGGCAATTTTAATTAACCTACTGGAAAATTAAACTGGGGGCTTATATAATTTAATTTTAAATTACCTTCTGAGTAATTAAGATTTAACATCGCCATCATGCGAATTTAATAATATTTTTTAGCTTCTAAGGGTATATAACTGAAAAAAAAAGTTTCGGTTTGGAGATAGCTGATCAGTAGTATTTGCATTTTGAATTCATTTATTTATTTACATTCTTATTTTTCAAGATGTTATTTTTGTGTAGCTCTTCGGTGGATACAAGTGTATGTTGTGTTCTTCAGAAGTCGCGTAGTATACCCCCCAAACTAAGCATCTCAATATTAAACTAACTTAAGACTTGAAGAAATTTTGTTAAAGCAGTTTTCTTTGTAAAGTAAAAATAAAATACAGTGAAATAGTAAAACCAAAATTCTAAAAACAGTAACATTTGTTGAAGAAGGCCAGCGAACATTGGCTGAAACGTTAACAACAAACATCAACTAAAGAATATGGAAGGGAATCGGAAAATGTGTGGAATAGGAAAAGGTTATGGCTTTTCAGTTGAAAATTCAAGTACACTAGTTGAAATTTTCATACGAAAGTAATTTTCAATTTTTATTTGAGATCTTTTGTTTTCAATCTGTTTGTGACTATTTTAATTTGATATGAAAAACAATTCTATTGAGACATTCACTGTGTTAGTTCCTAAAAGTTTTTTTTCTAACAAATCTCATTGTGGAGGCACACAAGTCAAAATGTAATCAAATGTTGAGATTTTAAATGGGAGATATCGTGGTTAAGGATACATGTTTATGCCCCCTCCCATAACATAATCAAAAAATACTTCTACAATTTCAAATATGACAATTTATTATATATATCTACGTACATGCCCCATGTTTCCACTGACTCAGTTAAACAAGATCAGCTTTTATATTGTTTATAATGTGAATAACTAGGAAAACAAATCACATATTTGTGACTAAATTTACAAAACTTATTGATTCAATCCACTTTTTCTTCTATATGACAATATTATGATCTATTTAGTTTAAACAAAAAAAAAAAAATCTACAAGTAAATTTATATTGCAACTTGGATAACCAGCCAAATTGGTTATCCAAGTTGCAGATTCAAATCTGACCACTGGCTACTTGTATTATTTTGAGTTAGTTCAGAGATGTGGTTGTCCATTTGTTGGTCAAGTCTGAGCTAATTCTATTTGTGTACTAAGACTAATAGCCAAGACTTTGTTTTTTTTATGTATGCATTCACATTTACTAAGTTTTTATTCTCTTAATCTAATATTTGATTTTCATTTCTAGATCGTTGTCATCATTTTATCCACTGACATTGTGAGCGTTTACATATATTGTGATAAAACCAATCATCCTGAAACTTAATTTAAGAATAAAGTAACCAAAAAAAAAAAAGAAAAAAAAAAAAGGACAGTTTGTAAATCCAAAATGGGACGAACCAAAGCTTCATCAGGTAACAGTAGTCATGCTGGTCATACGAGCAGTCCCAATAATTCTGACATCAGTGCCACAAATAGCACGGCTGCTGCAGAGATCAAAGTTAAGGAAATTCTCAAAGAACTTTACCACCTTATCAACCAAGTGCAGGTAAGTTGAACTGATAACTTATTTTTCCCTACTTTACATGGTTTAATCTAACTAAAACAAAGCCAATTAAAGAAAACCTATCTGAATTTTCTTTTGCTTAGTTCAATGAAACCAGCAAAAAAGAAGAATGCACAAAAACTTTGGAATAATAGTAGTCTTTTTATATATATATATATATATATATATATATATATATATATATAAGAGAAGGGTCTTCTGTGTTAGGAGAGATAATTCTTCCAAGTAAGTGGGATGTAGTTTATCACTTGCATTGAGATTGTATACAAATTTTATTTGATTTTAGGACATGTAAAAGTTAATATTTTAATTTCATACAAACATTTTCATGTACATCTGTTTCTATTAGCAGTACTTTTAGGAAATTCATGGAAAAAATATTTTCAGTGTTATTTTCATGCAATACAAAGCATACTTGATTTTTACATGTAATCATTTTAACATGTGTGTCAGTATTAGCTTACTAATTTTTTTTTTTTTTTAACTTGGTTATTATAAAGTTGGTTTTAGGAATGCTAAATTTTAAAACTTCTAGCATCTGACATATAAAGACACACAGCTGATTTCATTTGGTTTCCCAATGCTTTTGTTTGTTTTTAAATATTCCATATTGTGACAGCAGAAAACTTAAAAGGGAAATGTAAGAATCTGGATGCAAATTTCACCATGGAAGATTTACAAGTCAGTGCTTCTCTATATATTTTTTTTTATCTTAGTTTAATTACATTCCTTTAATTGAAGCAGCAAAAAAATTTTATTTTAATTTTGGTCAAATTCATTACTCTGAGTTGTTTTGTTGCTTAATAGGACATAAATTTGTGGCTAGTTTAGATGCCAAATCCCTTTATACCAATATTCCTGTCAACAAATGCTGGTCTTGTGAGGCAAATATCATTAATACCACATTGTTCAAAACCTACTGAATTGTTTCATTTAAAGTAGAATACTATATAAAGAATACTTTGAAGGCTTTGTTCAAAATAACATTCACTTTGTTTAGAGGTGTACAATTTGACAGGACATACTAACCTATTGCGTTGCATGATAATGTCAGACTTTATGAATCAAGCTAATTAAGCTGAGTCATATTAGTAATAGTTTCTGTGGAATTGCCATCCTCATCTGTAATTCTCTATGTTTGTTGAGCTTTTTATTTAATGAAATACATTTCTTGATGTTTAAAGGTTTTTTATCCTTTAAAATTTTTTTTTTTTTATGAAGTTATTTTTATTACAAACCTCTTAGTTTGAGGTCCAGAGAATCAAATAGGGTCAATTTTAATGTTTAAAAATCTGTTTTATTTGTGCAATTGAGATTGGCCATTGTATATGAAACAACTGATATAAAGACCAAGCTATACTGTTGTAAATGTGGCTATAACATGACCTGGTTGTTGTATTAACAACAGTTTGGCTCTTGTACTCTCCAGCCTTCTTTATGTGTCTCTGTCATATTCAGTAATCTTGAAATTTCAAACCAGATCCTTTATTCAGTCCACAGAGGCACAGTGTTCTCATTCTGTGTTGCATTTCATTAATATTCACAGGTCTTTATTCACCTTTGTATCACTTGTCTTTTTTTTTTTTTTTTCTGGACCATAGTGACAATAAAAGAATTTCAGCTCCCAAGTCTTGTAGATCACAGTATTAGTTAAAACATTTGATTCCCTGGTAGTTGTGAGTTCAATCTCTGAGTCTTGTAGTGCTGGAAAGTTGCATACTCTGATTCAATGGGAGAAATGGTCACACAACATAAGAGTGAATAAGGCTATTGAGTATTAACTCTGTCATGTCCCTTAAGCATGTAAAGTGGAATGAAAACAATCTGTTCTTGTAGATTGAATAAAGTGTTCAGTTTGAAATTTTGAGAAACTCTGTACAACAGATATCTGATTAGGGCTGGTGGGTACAACATTCAAAATGTTGTGAGTATAACTGCCAGTTTGAGCATGCTGGTCTTAATAGCAAATAATCATTTCACTCCAAGCAAGGTGTTAATGTCACTAAGATGCAAGGAGTTACTGAGAGTGAAAGAGAATGAGAAGACTTGAAAGGACAATAAAAAGAACTGGATTCAGAAAGACAGAAGATGGAGAATGACATTATATTGAAAGAATGTTGCATTGAAGAACATGGGAGGCAAGAAAGCAAGATATCAAAAGTTCCACAGGTGAGAACTGTGAAAAAAGAAACTTAGAAAATGAGTTATACTTACATCTTGCTATTTCAACAGTAAAACTATGAGATTTATTTATCAATCTAGTCGTATGCTTAAATTCATGCAATTGAGGTACCAAGGAAGAGAGCTCATTAGGACAATTGCCATGAAAATATTTATAGAAAAGACAGAGGGAGGCCATATCATAGTGGTAACAAATTGACAAGTTGAGATATGACGTTGGGACTTAACACTACAGACCCTTCATTGGATTTTGTCAAGAATCTTGCGATATACTGGGTGTAACAGCAAAATTATCCATCCCACAAAATGTTTAATATCTAAAAACCACTAAACTAATTGAGTTTCTTTTTTCCAGGGTTTAGATAAGGTGTTTAGCCATCTTGACACCATTTGTCATAAGAATCACTGACAAACCCTTTGAGTTATTCAGCTAGAAAGAGAACAGGTTAAAATCATTTTGTGTCAGCCCCACTGTCTTCCCAAATGAGCAATGGCGAGAGGGAAAAGATCATTCAGTCCTTCAGTAATGATATGATACCAACATTCATACTCTGGCTTCCATCTTCAAAGTCCATAATAATAAGTTTAAAAAAGAGGGAACAGTAGAGAGGAAAACAGGACCAGGAGGTCACAACAGTCAATTAGAAAAGCTTCAGCTCAATCTATAGGCCGTTTGGCACGTGAAAGAGTAGTTTCAGCTAGTTCAAAGAGCAGTGAAAAAAGACTTGAAAATGAAATCATACGTGAAACCTGTGAAGCACCTTGTTGCTCCAGAACAGAAAGTTAGAAGGTTAGAGATGGAAAAGATCATCTTGAATAAGTTGGAAAATGATCCTGAAATTATATAAAATGTATGTATATTTGAACTTTATTTTGATCCTTCATGAGCTGCTGATCCTTAGCTATGATTAATTAATAATTAACATGTCATTTTTGTTTATGATTGATTTCATCACAATTCTTCTGTTTAGCTTAGTAAATTATACATTCTTATTGCTCAATATAGACTCCAATAGTGTTATAAAAACCTTGGAATATTCCAATAAGATATCTTAAATCATTTTTAATATACAACAGTTCAAAGCTTAATCTAATAATTGAACAATTTTGCTGTTACATCCGGTATAGCAGATGCACCAGACCAGATATGGTAGTAATGTTCAATGAATGGTAGATTTATAAATGTGCAAGATGGACTCTTGTTAGAGAGAATTGTCTGGCATGACATAGTGAACCAATTTTCCCAGATGTAAGAAATGTTATGCTTTTGAGAATTTGAATACAGTTTTTATTAACAAGTTTTATATTTTACTCTTTCTTTTTTTTTCTTTTAAATTGCATCTAAGATTTGTCATTTTAACATGTTTTATTAACAGCCTTATCTTCAAAACAGCTGTTTTTGATGTCAGTTTGTGAATGTGTTTATTAATTTTCATTTTGTTGGCATTCATAATTCATTTACTGACAAGACTAAAATTTCTGCTTAGGTCTCCGTGTGGAGCCAGTTTTATTTCCCACTCTAGTCACTAATTTATCTGAGAAATAATGCAGTAAATTTGGAAGACAGCCTTTAAGTTTGTCAGTTGTGACTGTGCCAAAGTTTGGAATTCCAGACCCATGGGTACATGGGTGGGTAAATACTTGTTCTCTTGTTTCTTTTTTCCACTTGCAAATTCTATGGGAAAAATTTGCTCTCTTCACACCCTGTGAATGCATTGCTGTCTAACATTCACTTTTTTAAGGCCTATAGAATTTCTTGGCCCAGCTGCAAGACTATCCTTCCCAAGGCTAAGGGTAGATAAATTAAACTGGGTGTGGGGTACTCTTGTTTTTTTTTTTTTTTTTTTTTTTTTTTTTTTGTCTGCTCCTAGGCAGATGCCATTCTTCAGCACTTGCTCTCCATCTAATGACTCTTGTTACTAGACAATGTTGGCTGTGGGTGGTTTTTCTCCACTGCAGAAGAAAGGGAATATTTTAAAGAATGTGTGTGTGGTGGGGAATGAAGTATTAAGTTAAAAAAAAAAATAAGTAGATAGTATTCATTTGTATTTATTTTTTCTTTTGCTTGCAAACAGAATTTTTTTCTTAAGCCCAAAAATAATGTTAGCAAATATGTTGAAATCTCTCAAATCCTGCATAATCATTTCTCTTATATCTTAAGTTTTAAGAGTTGGTGAAGAATTATTTATTTATTTTTTCTCCTCTCCCATCTGGTTACATTTAAGTAGTGTATTTTCATGGCATTTTATTGTATTTTAATATTGGACTTTTATGAAAAAAAAAATGGGTGCATAGCAAAGTTAACATTTTGACACTAAAACCTGGGTATGAATCCCACTATTATTAATTTGTCAAGGCAGCAACATTGGTAATATCATCTGGGGAAGACCATCCTAGCATGCCACTCCATTGGGAAGTGCCTGAAAATCATGCTTTGGGTTGATACATCCCTCATGAATGAAATTGAATAGTTGAGACTGTTTAGAAGCTCATGATCACAAGGCATCATGACTCAGGGTTTGAACATACCATTCTTGTTCAGTTACTGATTGTGTGAAATTGATCTCTCTTTCACAGAAACTGTAACTAAGGTCTGTTCAGCATAATTGCAGTATAAACAATAGGTTGGCTCTGTGGATATATTAGATATGTGCCTGAGTGGGCATCTGCAACAAGGATTAGCTACTTGCTCTAGTAGATGGGCATGTTTTGAGACAAGTGGTCAGCCATACTAGTAAAGAATCTCCTACAATATATCTGGAAAGCATTCAACCATTTAATATTAATGAAAAATAATAATCTATTTGATACCTTAGCCCTCTTCAAAGTATTCCCATTGGGATCTTTTACAATTTGCATCCTTTTCACTTTTCAAAATAGTCTGAATATTCTCATTCAAGATCATTATGTTCTCTTTAATCTTGTCCACACTCTGAAATTGCCACCATTTCAAAGGTGATTTTTATCTTTGGGTAAAGCCAGAAATGTTAGGGGTCCAAATCTGAACTGTAGTTGGAAAGTTAACATTTCTAGTGATGTAATTGAAGAGAGGGAAGAAATCTTTACATGGGACTTGAAGAATGGGCAGCTGCTTTGTCATACTGAATGTATACCCCCCCCCGTTCACATTAGTGGCACCTTTGAGAGCTGAGTATCTTTTTGTTGCCAAGTTATATTAGGGCTGTACAATTGGCTCTTGAAATACTCAAAATGGCTGGAAACCTTCCAGACACTGTGTATACTACAGGCCAGTCAGAATTTGGGGGTATTTTTAACTGATCAATCTGCTCACCTGCCAAGTTATCCATTACTTCTCATGTCTTAGCAGGTATTTCACTTATCTTGAAATTGCTTCGTCAGGAAATAATCAAATTTTCATTAAGTTTTTTTTTTTTTTTTTTTTTTTTCTTTTTGAGGAATCCATTTCGTGCTTTAAGTTCCTTGAACTTTCGCATATTGTTTATGTGCCTCCAAAATAGAAAAGAAGAGGAAAGTCTATTTGGGTAAAGTGCCCAAAACTCCCCAAACTTCCAGTAACGGCAACTAGCTTTTTACCCCTTGAAATAAGATGAGTTTCTGCTGTGAGGAAACTGCTTTTGATTTACTTATTGAACAGCCAGAGAATGAAACAACCTCTTAAACTTCATTATTGAGAGATTCATTTTGGAGCAATTGACTGAATTTTTTTTTTTTTTTTTTTTTTTAGTGCTAATTGAAACTTTGTTTAATTTGAATCTTGTCATTGCTGACATTCTTGGCCATCAATTTAACCTGACTGAGCATTTTCTGCAACAACACTTAATGAACCTCAATGATTTTCTTATAGTGGTAACATACTGTATATTATTTCTGGGATGAGGAGTTATCATTATTTACATTCAGACAATTATCCTCATTCTTGTTATTGCAACATTTGGGTCTTCATCGGGTGTGTATATTGGTCTGGCTAACCTACAGGGAATTCTGATCTGAGCCCTTTATTTAATCTATGAGAGTAGCCTGTTCTCATTCCATTGCCCATGTCTAGGGATATCTTGTCTAGTTCTTATTAGTACTACTCAGTTATTGCTTACCCTGTTTCCACGGAGTCCAAGTACAGACTGCTCTGCCAACTAACAATTACAATGTCACCAAATTCACAAACCAACACTTTAATCCACGAGGCTATTGTCCCGTAGTGAACTTGGATCTTTAAACCTAACTTGTTTGCTGATTAGTGCTGCTGCTGAATACTTGATGTCATTTGTCTTTATTCATTAGTGTCTAATATATCATTTACTTCTATGCTAGGTCTACTAAGGACATCCTCAGCCTAGTATACGGGCTGATTCTTTAAGTTTAATTCTTTAGAGTTCTTCCTTGTCCAGTATTTTCACTTCATTCCACAGAAGCTGAGGACTACTCTTTCCCCTCCATACATGATCAGCCATGCTCAGTTTCATTGTGGCACCCCTCACTATGGAATTTTGATATTTTTCCAGCCTTTTAAGGGTTGGCTTCTTTCACCTTTATATTCTTTGCTACAATTGCAAGGAATGGAGTAAACATGGTTCTTGGTTATATTCTCCCCAGTGTTAAGCCTTTACTTGGCAGAGATTTCTCCATAGAGTGAAGCTGCTTCATCTTGTCCTGATGTTGTATGGACTGCAGATCTTCTGGACCTTTTTCCAATAAGCTCTTGTTGTGACAGTTTTCTAGTATTCCTCCTTGACCCTTCTGTTTCCACCTGCAGACACTGAGGTTATGTTTGCAGGGTAGTTGTTATTCTGATGGGTATGCTTGATCCTGATCACTTCTTGTTGGTATGTATCTGGGTTGACACTTATAATTTTTACTTGGTGTTATAGACATTGGATGATCCTTTTCTTCATACTGTATGGATTGTGAGAATTGGAGTCGAGGTATTGTCCAGTGAAGGTTTTCTTGTGATATACGAATGTTTTGAATCCATTCTCTATGCATGTTATTAGTACATCCAAGAAGTCTAGCTGATTATTTTCTTCTGTTTTGAACTGGATTGAGGGCCTTATTGAGTTCACATGATCCAGCAATATTTATACAACTTCACAGTATGGGCAGAGTATGAAGATGTCATTTGTGTATCTCAGCTATACTGTTGGCTTTAGTGGTGCCGTTCATATAGACATTTCCCCGTAGTATTCCATGTATATATTCACCATTAATGGTAACTGCGGTAGACCAATAGCCAAGCTATTTTTCCTGTTGGTAATGCAGACTGTAGTTAGAAGAATGTTGTCTATACACAGAAGGTTAATATTTCTATCAGATTATCTATTGCAATGTTAGTACGTTCTCCCGGGTGGGGAGGGTCTGGTTCCCAGTGGAATGAGAACAAAATGGTTAAGTTCTTAATTCCCTGTAAGTTACCCAGATTGATATACACATGAGGGAATGTTGTGATAACAGCAGCAAAGATGAGGATAATAATACTGTATATTAATTAAGAATTCATATATCATTGACCATATTTGATGGTATACAAGTTGCATCATATATGAAGCACTCCCAATTTAAACATCTGCTAGAGAATTCGAAATGTCGGCTCATGAAAAGTTCTTGCCTCTATATAAGATGCAAGGCAATCTTTGGTCTGTCAAATGCAGTATATATTAATAATATAATTATTGTCATCACTTACAATATCCTAATGTCAAGGCAATTATTAATTTTCCTGCTAATAAAATTCTAGAGTTTATTATGAATAGAAAGTTAAGAAAGCTGATCTGAATATCCTAGAACTAAAAAAAAAAAAAAAATCAGATTCTCAATCTTGTAAATATTGAGAATAGGTCAAACATTTTTCAGCCAAATGATTTTATTTTCCCTAGGTTTTGTTTTGCTTACAGAAGCCTTGTGTTGTTATGCTGAAAGATGAGTCTTTCTATTCACAAAAGCTGTATATTTTTTTTATATAATGCGCTATTGAAATGTTTGAGTTGTTGACAATTCTGGATTTCATGATATTTCCTCTAGAACTTAAGTCACTCATTGTGGATGATGATGAATGTCATTCTCTACCAGAAACATATCAAAACTATCCATAGATGAAACTAAACTGATAATCATGGCTTTTTATATTTGTTGCTATCATTTGCTCTAAAAATATGAGAAGCACACAAGCATTTCATTCCTGGTTAGTAAACCATTGAAAATAGTGAAATGTTGTGTTCAGTTCTCTGTTTAAGAATTTGTGGATAATCAAAATTTCCTCTTTAGATTTCAATTTGTTAGAGAGACTTGGGTATTGTTAAACATGATGTTTTCTGCCTTTTTTGCTTCCCGGCAGAAAGAACAGAGCAGTAACATTGGTGTTATTAAATATTCCATAATAGATTTTTATAAATCTTAAACTGCCTGCAGAAAAGACCTTGGAATATTTTGGGTTCATTTATAAAATTAGCTTCGATCAAAGTAGAAATGCCAATATACCCTACAAGTATCAAGGATTTTTATTGAGAAACTTTAACAACAAAAAAAAACATCTATTTTCTTTTAAGTGACTGATATTTGTAGTCAAACCTCCAGGCTTATTGTCTTTCAGTTTACTGCTCAACTTTCTTCTGATTTAATGTATGTCTTGGCTTTTCCTGAAATGTCTATTTGTATATTAATGGCTTTTTCTTGTTTTTTATTGTAGGAAGAGCGTGCTCGTGGAGAACACAATCTAACAAATATCTCAAAAACTCATGAACGAATGCAGCAAGAACAGAGAAGTAAACTTCTTTCTTTTTTTTCCTCTTTCACTTGGTGTTCATTTTCTTTTTAGTTTTAAAAATTCAACTTTTCATTAATCTATAGTAGTAGACAGTTTAATAAAGTAAAATTTTAATATTTAAATCCTCTGAAAAGTATCACCTTATCTCATTATCAACATTAGCACTGACATTTTTAAGGACAGCTAACTTGATATTTGAATAAAAACCTGTACCAAAGTGAAGGACAATCCTATAAACATTCACTGCACTTTCCGACCACATACCAACCTCAGTACAAACCTAGGAAAAGCAGGCTTTATGGTTGGTTCTCTCTATCCTTTTGCCAGGATGTGGGTCAGGCTGGTCCACTCTTCTGACCACCAAAGAACTAATTAGGGCATCTGCTTATTACAAAGAAGGAGTCGTCTCACTCTTTCTCTGTTGCTGTTCCAATGTATTGTGAACTACAAACTCTGTTGCACTGGAAGTATACAATTTTTATTCCTAAAGAAGAAATTAAATCATCCAAAATGTTCTCTCAGTATTTATTAATTTTACATGTAATAACCAACATTCTGTGCCAACCTCCAAATTGATCAGTGAAAAAAATCATTTGGCTGAAGCAATTTTTGTGTGTGTGTGTCTGTGTCCTTGGATGCAGAGCATGGCCTAATTTGGGATTAAATTTGCTCTTTGACTGGCTATAATAAATGAAGAAAAAATTTTATTTTTTTTTCTTCTCATGGAAAGTGTTTGTAAGCCAGTAGCCATATTACAGGTGTCAGTTGGATGTGTAGTGCATGTCATAAAAATCTACTGTACAATGAATACCTTTTCTGGTTTCATTGGATGTTTCTTCCTAGATTTATTCACCTCTACAGTGGCACTATCCTAAGAGAACTGGAGACTCCTACTTATTATTAGTGGATGTAATCATAACAATCTCTTTGTTGATGGCTGACTAGAGGATTCTTGGATAGTAGACAAAAGCAAGAAAAAAAAACTATCAATTGCAAGAAGACAAAGTGTAGTCATCAGCCCAAGATGTGAATTACAAATTGGAGATGTCAGTATCAAGCAGGTGCAGAAGATTAACCCTTTGCCTGTCCAGGGCATTATCATGTGTACTATCCAAACATTCATGCTTGTTTTCAGATTTGAAGGTAACTCATTTGGCAAATAGAATGTGCTGATATATAGTGTTTCACATAATAAAAACCTGCAAACATACAAATTCTAAGTTATTTACACTATGCTCTGTGCATCATTTGATCCAAAGGTTATAATCATTTCAATAAAGTGGAAAAATAGATGTCTTTCATTTGAGGCCTTACATTATCAGTCAAGTGTTCTGTGGTCATATATGATGCATAAAATATTAGATTAAGCCTTTCCTAAGATGTCCTGCTAAATAGTAGGTGCTTTTCTTAAGCATCCTTAGTTTTACAACTCTTTTAAAATCATGGCTCGTGTGCACCACATATGATACTCAGACGTTGAAATCACATATCCTGTGCACCACATATGAGAGGCAAAGATAATAAACATCTTGGAAGTGTTTTAACAGGGGATGGAAAATACAACACCAGGATCTGAACACATTGGACTAATAAAAGAAGCATTCCAAAAGCTATGCCAAGTGCTGAGAAATGGAAAAATTTTGTTATAAACAATGAGTACTGGATTGTTATGTGATGTCCATCCTCTCGTATGGCAGTGAATAGTAAACAATCTCTCCATCGATGAGGAGGAAACTGGAGGTAACAGAAATGTGGCTCTAAAGAAGGATACTGAGAATTCTATGGACAGTGAGTAAACATAA
The DNA here is from genome assembly GCA_903632075.3 of Acanthosepion pharaonis. Taxonomy (NCBI): domain Eukaryota; kingdom Metazoa; phylum Mollusca; class Cephalopoda; order Sepiida; family Sepiidae; genus Acanthosepion; species Acanthosepion pharaonis. Next base: position 2,971,755 of record CAHIKZ030001369.1, on the reverse strand, counting down.
AGGAAATCTTGAAGAAAATGGCAACAGAAAGAACACTTATACTCAAAATCAAGAAGAGATAACTAAAATTCCTTGGGTGCATAATAAGGAGGACTTGGAAAACCTCATGGGGCATATTGAAAGCAAGGGATATAGGGAGCTACTTATCTGATGAGGTGTGAATGGATGGTAGAACTGTAGCCTTAGCAAAAGGAGAAAAATGCTAAGAACCACAAGGTAGAGGAAATTGTGAAGAGCCATGATTGTCGGTCCTGAAGAGACGTGGCCCATAGAACAACAACTTTTCTCTATTTATGTATTAAAGTTAAAAATCCTCAATCCCTCTCTATTCAATCAATTCAAAAATCCTGACATCTACAGCAGATAAGGTTGAATGCTTTGCTCAGAAATTCTCTTCCAACTCAACACTCTACTCAAATGGAGCACCCACACCTGATTTCCCTTCTAGAACAGTGTCTCTACTGAGTGATATGCGCATAACCCTGTCACGGGTCTCGGACATTATTTCTAATAATTCAAGCAGAGGTGACAGGATCCCAGTTGTCGTCCTAAAGAAATGTGCTACTGAACTGGCTCCAGTTTTGCTGATTCCTGCTTGTTGGAAGTCCTCCTTTGTAGTTCCTGTTTTTAAGAACTCTGGAGAACCTTCTGACTCCTCTATTGCCCTATTAGTCTCCTACCGTTTTTTGGCAAAGTATTTGAGGCTTTAATCAATGCTGAAGTGCTTAAACATTTTACCTCTCACAACCAATATGGTTTCCATTTTGCCAGGTCTACCACTGCTATTCTAATGGCCATCACTGAATATGTATATCAAACTTTTGATAATAATTGTGAAGTTTGAACTATGGTTCTAAATACCTCAATGGTGTTTGACAGGGTTTGGCATTCTGGTCTTCTACATAACTTCCATAGATATGGCATTACTTGAAGTTTGATTTAATCCAATCATTCCTATCAAATTGTGAAATAAAGGTTGTTTTGAATGGGTTCACTTCCAGATCCTGAATACAAACCTGGGTGTCCCGCAAGGTCATATGCTGTTTCTGATCTTCTTCAATGATCTTCCTCATGTCATCAGTTCCCCAAATCGACATTTATGCTGATGACACTACCATTTACTCTTGTTTCAATAGCAAATCTGTCAGTTAACCTGGCTGCTGCTCTTGACAAAGACTTCCAATCAGTGGTTAACTAGGTCAGGAAATGGCTTGTAAATTTCAATGCTTCCAAAACAAAACTGCTCTTATTTAACCACCATAGAGAAACTTTCCTACTTACCATTAGCATAGCTGATGCTAGACTCATGGAGAACAACATACTGTGTCTTCTTGTCCTCACATTTTCAACTGACTTGAAGTGGAACAACTACATTGAATCAATAGCTGCATCTACTGCAAGGAAAGTTGGGTCACTGTATTGTGCCAGAAAGTTTTTCTTGTTGGTCCATCTTGCACATTTACAAATCTACAATTCGCCCATGCATTGAATACTGTTGCCATATCTGGTCAGGTGCTCCTGCTACTCATCTCGAGGTTCTTGGCAAAATCCAAAGAAGGATCTGCAATGTAATTGATCTGACTAGCATCTCAACTTCAGTCACTTTCACACCGACGTGGGGTAGTTTCCCTCTGTATTTTCTACAAATATTTTTATGGCTACTGCTCTGACAGGCTTTTTTTCCCTGGTACCCAGACTACATTAGTTTAAGTGTGCTACTAGATTGGCATCTCAGTCCGTCCCACCCTTTTACTATTTAATTAGGTAAATGTAACTGCCACTTCTACTTCACAAGTTTCTTTTCTTGCACTTCCTGCCTGTGTGGAACTCCCTTCGGTTTCCTTGCTTCTCTGATAACTACAATCTTCAAAAATCTAAATGCAACATCAATTGCCATCTATCTTCTTGAACCCTTTCCTCTGTACCCACTATACCCAGTTTTTTCTCTCACCTTCACTCTCTGTAACCCCCTGCATACTAGTGGCATTCCCGCCTTGCTTGAGTTGAAATGATTCGGAAAAAAAAAAAAAATCTTTAGTAAGTCCTTCAGGTTACAACAGTCGTGGCCTATGATGATTTGTGGTTGCGACACAATCTCCGTTAATCTTGTTTCAACTTATGCTCTTTGCCTTGTACAGAGATAAGGACATTTTCTTGTTAAGCTATAAGTTGGTGACTTCCTGAGTTTCCGAGTACTGCAAGAGAGTCTGGATCTTATTCTTTGCCATCTCATCTACCAAGAACCAATGACATTATTGATAATAAATATACAAGCAGTTTAAAACCATTTCATTTTATGTATTTATGTCCTCCGTGTGTCTTTTTAGTTCTAATTATGTTAACGTATATCATAGAAATATGTTATGTCCTAGATTATTACTTTACCATTGCTTAAGCATAGGTGAGTGATGTAAGTGCTTACTCATGGAAATTTGCAGGTACGTTCCAACTTGCACACATAGAAATGGAACTCTGTCGTAACTCTAGGACCATGTATACTTGATTTGATTAATGAATGTCCTGTTTCCTGATACTTGGAAGTAATGTACACAGTTGACATTTCAAATTTCTGCTCAACTTTTATTTCATCTAACCCATTCAAAATTTTTAAATGACTGATTTCTAATTTCCTTGTTCTTTCTGGTAACACCCCCCTCCTCCACGTTTTTTTTTTTTTTTTTTTTTTTTTTTTTGCCAATGTTTTTAATTCCTGTTTCATTAAGAAAAATAACAATTTAATTTTTATTGAAAAATAACAATTTAAATTGTTTTCTCTTTTTCAGTCACGCCCTATTACAAAAATAAACTGAAAGGTTTATACAACACTGCCATGCAAGATGCAGCTGCTGAAGCAGAGTAAGTAACTAATGTCCAGATCCTTCTTTTTAGGAATAATTTGTTTGATCCACAAATAACCTTTCCAATGTTTCCAAGTGCTGGAAAAATCTGTGTAGATTAGCATCCATTGTCTTGTAATGAAGAAGAAAAGATGTCACACTACATTTTTCATAAGCGTGGTATATATTTCTTGGTTTGCATTTATAATCCCAAAATATATCCAATTGAATTGGTATTAAAAAAAAAAAAAAAAAAAAAGATAAAATTACTTTTGCATACTGAAAACAGGTTTTTAGACTTATTTTAGTCTGTACATGATTGGGAGGGGCTGATTTTTCTATCAAGTGGTGAGGATGAAAGATAATGGATTTTTTTCTTTTTTATAGTAATTTTTAAATTAGTTATAGTTTAAATGTTTTTTCTGGAGTTTTGATTTTATTATTTATTTATTTTTCCTTTTTCAATAGCATAAAGTTTTATCCTGAAAAATAATCACTCATAACAACATCAGAAAAAGGTGCTCATAGCACATGTCGTAGAGCATTAATGCCCATACTTTTTTGGCCTACAATACAATAAAAATGTTAAACATGTTTTATACACACACGCACACACACTAAGTATAACATATTTACAATATATGTTTGTGTACCTTGCATAACAGCATGAACCTGTATGGCACAATACAATTCTCTACATTTATGGCCATTACCTTATTCTGATCACTTGCACTGTAAGGAATCGGCCAGGGTTGCATAGTCTGGACAGTGGCTGCTGATGGCCGTCCTCAGTTCATCAGTCATGGTAGAATGGTATTTGAACTTAATAATCTTTGTGTGGGGAAAGGCTGACTTGCATAAATAAATTGAGCCAAATAATGCAGTCAAGAAGGTACCACATTTCCTTAGATTTGTGTAGTTTTTCCTCAGTGAGCAAGTTCCATAACTTCAGCTCAGTTTCAGCCTGTAGTGTTAAAATATCATCCTCCACTCCAGAGGAGTTCAGATGAAACACTGTTGCAATTTTTGATATGAGTGAATCAACTTCAGCATCTTCTTGAAATGGGTTGCACATAAATGTAGCAACTAGCTCAAGTAAAGCAAAGTCTTGAAAGCGTCTGTCAAACTTTGACGGACAATTGTCAGTCTGCTGTGTGTAGCACTCACGGTCAAGTTGCACACATGACTTCTGTTATGTCACAAGCTATGACACAAGATTTTGAAAGTTTCTCCAAATCATGGTACTGCAGTTTTGTCTTGTCTTTGCAGCTCTAAATTAAGCACATTCAACATGTTTGATCAGATCAGTTAAAAATGCCAAGTCTAACAGCCACTTATTGTCATTTAGTGGGTTGTATTCTGCATATTTATCTCTGGACAGAGCTTCAAAATCTCTGTAGGAATTTCCCCCTACTAAACCATCTCACATCAGTATGTGTAGCAACAACTTGGAGTGGTTGCATTCCACCTTCTCCAGATGTGCACAGAACAGCCGACTTCAAAGAGATTTGGCTTGAACAGAACAGGCAATCTTCATTGCCACATCCTTCATCTTTCATGTTTAGCAATTTTTCGCATAATGCTTGTTGGTGTATTATACAGTGGTAATTAAGGAAGTTGGGGAATGCATCATCATCTATGCTGCTGGCAATAATTCCATTTGATGAGCCAACCATTGAGGGAACACTGTCCATGGTGATTGACACCAATTTGCACACTGGGAGCTGGGTTTTCTTGATAAAGATTTTGAAAGACTGAAAAATGTCCTCACTCTGCTAGTGTCCCTTCATGGGTAGTATTGTTAACAGCTCCTCGTTTGTAGTCATATCTGTAAACACCATCCAAATAAAAATGAACAACTGAGCTGTATCATTTACATCTGTAGACTCATCCAATTGCAATGAGAAACACTCACAGTCTGTGATGTTCTTCAAATCCTCAGCCATTACTTTACAGTGCCATGTAACTGTATTTCTTGATGACTGGAAAGCTCTGACTGATGATAATATCGCTGGTTTGTTTTTAAAGTCCTGAAACAACAGGTCAGCTGCTTCTACAAATCTCTCTTTTATCATTTCTCCATCTTGAAAGAACTTTTTGTGTTTAATGATGGTGTGACTAACCCTGAATGAGGCTTTGGTAGCTGCCTTCACTTTTAAGGTCAGCTGTGAGAAAAATGACTGCTGTCCTGACAACTGTGATTTTAATTCCTTCACCTTTTCCTTTCTCAGCTTGCTTTTCAGTGTCATAGTTTTTATGAACAGTCTGAAAATGTCACTCCACATTTCTTTTCTTCGGAATAGCAATGGTAGATTGGCAAATCAAACACATTTTGAATATGACATTGTGAAAAAAAATCCTTCTCTCATTCCAAATGGAAATGGCACATTTTTGGTTTCTTAATTTTAAATATTTTAAATATTTTACAGAATTTTGTTAACCTTTGCTTTACTGTTGTTTTTTTTTTTTTTTTTTTTTATTAATGTAAGTTGGCTAACCAAAAAGGATTTAAAAAGAAAAGTTTTATTATTATTTTTTGGGGAAATGATTTAAGCTGGTAACTTTTATGCACCCCTTTTGTTATATAAATAATAGCATGTTTATAGCTTTGTCATGATAAACTATGAGTTGGCAGATGTGTAGTTATAGATGCTTATCCTCATAATCAAGTAGACAAAATTTTTTATATATATATAATTTTTTTTTATTTTTATATATATATATATATATAAATTTTTTTTTATATATATATATCGAGAACAGTATTGGGGGAAATAGTACGACAAGTGAAAAAATGTTTACTTGTGACATGTTTCATTCTTCAGGATTTCATCAGATTAAATTTGATATGTTGGTAAGGACTACATATGTGCATTACAGTGGGGGTTGCTGGGAATTTTAGATTATTTTTTTTTTATCTGGGGTCGAATATGGATCAGAATCCAACAGAATAAGATTAAGAAAAAATAGGAAACATTTATCAATATAAAAAGCTTCATCAGAGAATGAGATACAGAGAAAAAGAAAAATTCTGGTATTTTCACTTTAATTATCATTGGTTAGCCATGTTTTAATGCATGTAAAGCCTGGTTAAGGAATGAAAATTGAACAACACAAAGGTAAAAATACCAGAAATTTTTTTTTTCTCCATATCTCATTCTCTGATGAAGCTTTAATAAAAGTGAAACATGTTAGATTGATAAACATTTCCTATTTGTTTATATATATATATATATATATATATATATATATATATATATATATATATTTTGTCATTTAGCTAATTGATGTTATATTCAACACCTCAGCTCCAAAGTTTTGTAGATGAACCTTTTTGTAATCATCCAGTACACTCATCAGGAGATTTTGGCAGTTGATTGCTGTTTTTCATTATCTTTATGCTAAGTTTGATGTAATTAATTGATGTGCTAGTTATTGATGGTAAGTTGTTGTTCTTTTTTGTTTTGTGCTGTATTCGTGTATGTATGAAATGCGTATGCATTTTAGTAAATGCACATAATAAACAACTCCTAAGGCAGCATAACAAGTCACACTGGAGAAAAGGATCTCGATGGCAGATCATTTATATTACTTTCTTTATATTCTGGCATACATTGACCTATCACTACTACAAGTTTCATGCCCTTGGAGGCAATCTTCAGGTATTTTACTAAATTCAACTGGCAATATCTGTTTGCTTATAATTTTATGATATTTTTCCAATTTATGAGTAAATTGTTGCATATTCAGACTAAATGAATTGAAAAATTACCTGAAGGTTTTTTCTATTATTTTATTCTTTTTTAAATTTTTTAATTAAGATTATTTTTGACCGTTTCTGATTATCAAGAACATTAATATTGTTAGTGTCATAGAGAAAAGTTTTTATTAACTTTATCCTGGCATTTTTAGGGATGCTAAATTTCAGATTTAAATGTGTTGATGGCACCAGGGAGTTAAAATATTAAATATTTTATATGCATTTTAAACTGGGACCAAACTGTTATTCTACTATAATTTTGACTCACATTAAAAGGCAGAAATTGAAATTTTGTATTTACCACCCCAAGAAAAAAGAAAAAAACACATCCTATATCTACAAGACTATAAACAGTTCACAACTTACTCTGGATTATAGAAACTAGTTTAAGGCTAAAAGCATACAAATAACTGCAGAAAACTAATCCTGTTATTAACTAAAGCAAACTTATACAGAGCTTAGAAATAACAACTATAATTTAGAAAAGTGATAAATTTAATTTTTATTTTTAAAACAGGACTGATTGCAATGCAGTGCTTGATTCTATTCACAACACCACAAATAATTTAAAAAAAAAAACAGAACAAATGAAGACACCACTAGCCTCCATGAGACACAGACAAAATTATAACAGCCAACAATGCTAAAATCAGATCCCCTACACCTCATAAAATGTTGAATACATGTCACCATGGCTACCTATATATGGCTTTCTGTAGAAACACCAAAACCAGGTTCAACTCTGTTCTATAATTTCACAGATGCTTACTTCCTGTATATCATTTACCCAAAACTTTAAGCCAGACTGACTTTACCATACTTAGCAAATAAATCTGTAATTTCACTAACATATTTCTTCAAATATTGTACCTAAATAAACTTATTGCAATCCAATATCATGGGTTCACCTCTTGGTCCTATCTTATCTGATTTCTACATCAATCACTTAGAAAACAATCTTTAATAATTTTGTCAAACTAATAATGTTTGATATATTGATGGCATAGCTTAACAAAAAAAACTAGATGAAATAAAAACAAAAAAAAATCTTTAAATCTTTATGGAAAATTTTGCTCTACACTTATGAACGTCATTAATAAAATCCTGTTCCTTGACATTTACGATACTTAAATAATCACAAACACATGACTAAAAACACTTGTCTTTAATTATCAGTGAACGTCCAAACAGATGTAAAATAGCTGTTATAAAGAACATGATCAATTGAGCTAAACTAATTTATTTTCCATGAGCGTCATTCTATAAAGAATTGAATAAGAAAAAAACGTACTTATTAACAAATTCCTTGTCGATGAGCAAATAAAATTAGCTTGAAGGAATTTTTCTGAAAAATTACATAACCATGTTGATATAAATAAAAATAAAAACTTCAATTATTATTGTAACTAGATGTACCCTAACTCTGAGATGGAAAAGCCATTAAGATATAATTTGCTGGTACATATCACTTAATGATCACAATAAATACCTTAGATTTATTTACTATAAAATGGTTATTGCATCTAATATAATTGGTACCAGTAACTCGTAACCTGAAAAATTTGTCTTATATAAAAACATTTATGAATTCTTGTGTCCTTTGGGTAGTTGCATCTTCAACATTAATAATAAAAATTATTTTGCTGCTTACACAAGTGCCACACTCTTTTCAGTCTTGAAGGTTAATTTGTCACTTATAGAAACTTTGTGGAGATAATCATCACATAATGAAAGACTTTAAATACTCATAGCTATCATTATACAAAAGAAACATCCTGCATTAAATGTCTTTGATTGTGAGATGGCATTTTAAAATCCATATAAAATTGGCCTGCACAATAAAAAAAAAAAAAAAAATAAATAAAAAACATGAAGCGTCACAAGAGCAAATTTGTTTGATATATTACTGAGTGTTAAAAGAAAATGGCGCAGATAGACTAATGAATCCCATAGGAGGTATGTCTGAATCAAAAACATTGTGTATTGCTTTCAGTAAGATATTGCAAGATTCAGAAAAATATCAGGAGAAATGTCCATGCAAAGAAAAATAACATTACCCAAAATCCAAAGAAAAATCAGAAATTTGTGCACAAAAAAATATTTGCAGGTGCAAAACCATCAAGATGAAAACAATCAGCTCAAGAAAAATATATCTTGACAAACATTTCTTCTGGCTTTTAGTGAGATGAGAAAAACTTAAGGTGATAAATTTGATTAACCTTTTATTTTTTTCTACTGTAACATGTTGATTTAATGTCAATGAAGCAATAACTTTGAAATAAATAACAAAAAACAAAAAATGATTGTAAAGGAGAAATTATTTTCAGCAACAAAATGGATTTAAAATTACCTAGAAAGGGAAAAGATTATAAAATTGAGTATTGAGTTGGCCAATCCCACCTAAAATTTGTTGACTAAGTCTGTCTGCCAGTGTTACCCTTTTTTTTTCTTCTTTTTTTTTTTTTTTTTATCTTTTTGAAAATTTGTTTTTATTTTCATTGAAAATACATGTTTTTTTTTCTTTTTTATTGATCTTGTTCAAAATATAAAAGTAAAACATATACAAATTGTGCCCAAGGGTTTATGTTTAAAATGTTGAAGATTAATTTATATTGTATACTAGCAAATATAACTGGACAACCAACTAAATTGGGATTGCACACATTCCCAACTGGAAAGATGATCTGTTCATTTGCATATTTTTCCCATGGACCTATCTACTTGTACCTCGTAAATAAAACTTTCCAATAAATCTTTTAATAAAAAAAAAAATTCTTCTCTGGAGAAGAGAGAGAGAAAAGAAAAAAAAGTTAAATACATAATATAAAAAGAAACAGATTTTTTTTAATGCTCTCTGGATTTTGTACTTAGCCATACTGACACTGGAGCAGATTGATTAACCATGATGACATTTTGCTCCCAATAAATTTGTATTAGAAAATAAAAGGCCCATTAAACATAACTGTCTTTAAAAAAAATAATTATCAATTGCAAATATAAAATAGCACCATTTAAATTCTGTGGGAAAAATTTGACAAACTCTTTTGTGTGTGCCACACTACCTGGCCCCCTTGACAGTAAAAACAGGCTGGAGAATGACCGCAAGAGAAAAAAAAAAAGGTGGGAAGACAAAGATGTGAAGGAACAGGTGACTGATATCTTCAATAAGGAATGAAAGAAGAAAAAAAAATACCAGATGTGGAGTTACAGTAGTTGTGATAAGAAGTAGACAAGATGTTTTTATAAGGTTAGATTTTCCTAACCTTGCACTGAGACACACTCTCTTTCTTCAAAAAGAGAAGAGAAATGCCAATTTCTTGTGTATTCTAACCCCAAATTTCCATCACTGATGCATGAGGTCCAAAACAAGAGTTGCAAACTTGATTTGAATCTAGTCTGGACAAAACCAGTAAACTGGATTTTCAGTCTTGAGTGAGATAGAAGCAGATATACAGAGAGAAAGGGGTGAGAAAAATCCTTTTTCTATAGAAAGATTTAAAGGGTTTAATTATATTCAAAGACTAAAATATAATATTAAATAAAATACTGGTTAATTAATGCTTCCACAAAATTGAAATTTTTGTATGTAATCAGTTGCCAAATTTACTTTTGAACCAAACAGGCCACACTAATGTAGTCTCACTGCCTGTATTTTGTGCAGGCTTGATACAAAACAGTAAATATTTTCTCACCATTTGATGCTTACAGGCTCTATGAAACTATTCTATACAAAACATCAGTTTTATGTTGATAGTCGTTAGGTTTTCAAGTCATGTCTTCATGTGTCACTAGGTGTCATGCCGTGCCCCCCCCCCAAGTATCTTGTCTTCATGGGTCAGTTTTTGGTGGTGCATTATGTTTTTATTTTTATTTATTTGTATAACCACAAAAACCCAATACTCTGATAATAGCTTATTAAAGCTAAAAGTACTTGGAAAATATTACACAATTTATGCTATATTACAATTTTCCTTGGAAACTATAGAAAAATAAAAAAAAAATCTAACAATTTTTGTTGTTTTTTTCAACCAAACAAGCATAAAGGAAAAAATGTTGCCCAAATATACTGTGTGTGAGATATATATATATATATATATATATATATATATATATATAGTAATTATTATTATCAATTCACCCCAAACAAGGGTTTACTGGGAATGAAAGAGAATGAAAATACTTTAGAAGAGACTGGAAAGCCAATTGTAAACTGGGGATAAGGGATAAACCTTTACTGTTAAAAAAACATATCTACTCCTATTCTGTGTGTGTGTGTGTTTTGGAAATCTCTAATTTCTTTGCAAATTTACATAGATGCTATATTATGAGACAATAGTGATGAAACTTAATATCTGGAAATGGTGTTTTAAAAAAAAGGATTGCTGTCCAAATACATGCAGTGTATCTTCTTTTGGAAGATGTGTTCTGAATAAAATAATTAATTCATTTCTGCATTAATCAGAATTGCAGATAATAATAATAATGTTTAACTCTGCTTATGCCAAAAGCATCTGTATTGCGTTTTATACATGATACAGTATTTTGCATTTTGATTTAGAGTTTCATGGCTAACTTAAATAATTTGTTATACAAATAATTTCTATAGCAAAATAAAACAATTTTTTGGTCGAGGGGAATAAGTGTGTTATTCTGAAAATTAAGTCTTAAATCAATTATTCCTATTTATCAAATCTGGAATTTTTACCAATTCTCTCTAAAATTACTTTCTAGACTTTACCATCATGACCTAAAACTTCCCAGCTGTGGTTATAATGAATATTTTCCGGTTATTTAAATTTTGATCCGTTGGTGGTATAGGGAAAAAATAAACAAAAAACAAAACTTTTTATAAAATTATATTAATGGTGGTTTTTGTTTTTTAATCAGTTCACTCCCACTAAGGTGATAATGTCACTAAGATGCAAGGAGCTACTGGGAGTGAAAGAGAATGAAAAGACTTTAGAAGGAACTGGAAAACCAATCTTAAACAGGAAATGAGATAAAACACTACTCCTGTTCAAAATACCAGGGAGGTTTGTGAAATGGACGATTGGTGAACCTATCTACTATTGATGGAAAAAAAAATAGTAAATAAAATGTGAGGGTGTAAACCAGACAATAGATGAGCCTATCTACTTCTATTGAGTGGGGTAGTAAATAAAATTTCAAAGTTAAGGCAGAGGTGTTAGAGCCCCCCCTTCCCCAATGAATTTTAACTACTTATTTGCATTTAAACATGCCACCTACAAATGAAAACAATGATTCTGTTAGGTTGGTGCTAATTAGGAAGTGGAATTATCTATCTGGTTACATCCCATTACCCTCCAAATCCTGTGTGTGTGTAAAATACTTGTTTTACATGACTTTGTTGCTCGATAAGATTAGTGGATTTAGTAAGAATTAAATTTAAGAATTACTTGATACTGTTTAAGGGAACATACTAATGATCATAAATGCTTTTTGGATATTTATTGGGCTTAGCCCACATTTATAGAGTACTGATATTGGTAAAGGGAAAAACACTTTAAAAAGTTTCATTTTATTTATAACTCTTCTTCAGCAATCTGCCTGCAAGAAAAATAAGCCAAAAAAAATGGTAGGTCAAAAGGATGGTTTTCCCTTGACACTTCTATTATTTTAACTACCTTCACTCCTTGGCAATATTTATTGTTTTAAAAAGAAATGATTAGAATTTTAATAAAACCTAAACCTGATGAAAAGTGAATTTATACATTTTTTTTCTTGAGAATTTACAACAAAAATATTAATCTCTTTTAGATTGTTTATTTACAAGAATTTATATTTACAATATTTTAAAAACTAATAGAATTATATTAAAACTAATGTAATATTTATCATTTACTACTTTATAAAGAAATAAATATGAAAACAATTTTTATTCATAAATTTATAAATATTAAATTATTAAAATATGTTAATGAACTCTAAGGAAATCTTTTTCCAATTTTATAAAGTTTGAATTGATTGGCCAAATAAACAATAGTGTTAATAAGCAGTCTAATAATGTTTATTATTTTTGTTCTTAATTCTCAAAAACAAAGAAAATGTATAAATTCACTTGCATATATTTAGGTTTTATTATAATTCTAATCATCACTTTTTAAAACAGTCCCCATTGCCAAGGAAGGTAGTTAAAATAATAGAGGTGTCCAGGGAAAAAACATCCTTTTGATACTTAGTTTTTTTGTAGGCACAAAAATCATCTGCTTTCATTAATTCCATTATTTTCTTGATTTCAGATTGGTACGTCAAGCTTTGGATAAAATCTCAGAAATCAAATCAATCCAAGAAAACAGACGGCTTGGGAAACTTGGTAAAAACAAAAGCATTTTTATTTTATTATAATCATTTGTTAATTTCCAATTTTATTCAATATTTATGTTTCTCTGATCATTTGCAATTGAAAAGAAATGCCTCAATATTTGCTGTGCACATCCATACTTCTAAGTGTCTATTAATATTGCCAAACTTTAAAAACATTTTGTTTACAAATATTTACAGATACTGACCGGCCAAAACCTATAATCCGACGAGGAGTTTTGATGACAATGTTACAACAAAATGCTGTATCCCTGCCACTTTGGGTTAGCAAGCCTGGAGAAAAGTAAGTAACAGTAAGACCCCCCCTTTTTTTTTTTTTTTTTTTTTTTGTCTTTATTTGTGTGTGTATATTTTAATGGTTGATGAATGGAATCTGTTGCTCTCCCTCTTACCCACTCAGTAGCTGAAGCAGTGAAAAATTTTAATGTTCTTTGCCACTGAAAGTGTTAATATTTATTTTCTATTTGTTTACATTAAAAAATAAAAATCTGTGCTTGTCTACATATATCTCATTGTTTTACAAATAAGTAAGATGACTTCACAAAACTGAATTAGTTTTTGATCGATTCGTTTTCTACAGCTTATCAACCACTTGCATGCTATTTAAAGCCAGAAAACATTTTTAGATGGTAAGAATTTTTTTCTTTTTTTTTTTTTTTTTTAGATAATAATGGTTTATTGATAAAAATTTTACAAATTAACCCATAGCTCGGGAGAAGAGGAGGATTCATACTTTTCCCAAGAGTACTTGCATGCAAGTGAACATCACGAACCCAACTGAAGTTGCAACTTTGCTCTCCGATGAACAATTCCGAGCCATTATCCATTACACCACCTGCACATCCAAGCTTACAACACCTAGGATTCCCAAGCAGTCACCCATCTAAGTACTAACCAGGCTTGACGTTGCTTAACTTTGGTGAATGTGCAGGAACTGGTGTTTCAACAAAACTGAATTGGGTTCACATTAGAACTTTACACTTTCATTTGGTCCTCTTTGTTCCATTTGTAACTCTAAAGCAAGGGTCAGCAACCTACAGCCCGCGGCCTGGATCCGTCCCGCGAAGGCATTTTGACCACCCCGCGAACCTGATTACCAATGACTCTATTTTTAATATGAGAGACGACCATCAAATGAAATTTGTTATATGTCATTTTCCATAGAATGTCTACACATCTCAGTGCACTAAAAATATTAGACTATCTACCAGTTATCTTTCATGAGACTTATTTTACCAAGTTACGTTGCCTACGTTTAATGTCAAATAATGGATACATATTTGTTATGACCCTTGGCTACATTAAAAGATAACAGAAGCGAAAAAGAACGATAAAGTGAAAAAGAGGCCAGGGGGGACTGACCTGCAAGGTAGCAGAAATCTAAAGACAGTTAAACATACGCGCATTATACATACATGCCTCATGAATGTGTGGATGATACCGCATGTGTACGTATGTAAGTGTATGTTTGCAACTATTTGTACTTGTATGTATGGGTATATGTACTTCGTTTTTGTTTGATGTGTGTGTGTGGTTCGTTTGTGGAGCAATTTTCAATAACAGTTTCAAACCTGCACGTCATAATTTCATCCATTTCACTTCGGTTGTTTTTTTTCTTTTTGAAGTATTTTGTCGTTCCTTGAGGAAAAGTAATTTTTGTTAGGTGTTTTTTAATTTTAGATTTTCTTTTGTTTTTCTGATTTCTCAATGTTTATTTTCATTATGGTTTTAAATATTTAGCTTGACAGCGGTCTGCATATGTAATTTTCCTTAATTTTTCATTAATGGCCTTTATCCGGCCCGCGACCCGTCATTATAACACGATCCTGTCTGCGGGGTTGAATGAGTTGCCGACCCCTGCTCTAAAGCTTTTGTCACTTGAAATTTACATACATTTTTTTTTTTCTTGTAGCAAAATGGCATTTTTTTTTATTATACAGAACTATATTAACTATGAATCTAATGTATAAAAATGTCAGTTTCTCTGTGTGCACCTATAACAATGAAATATTAAGTTATGTTTATGAATAAAAAAATGACAATAGGAAAACTGGTAATTGCTGACGCGTTTAGGTCCAATGTGGACTTTATCAAAGCAAAATAAGAAAATACTTTGATAAAGTCCACATTGGACAATTCTCTATTTTCATTTATTCATAATAATGTCTTCTCTACCGATTAAATGGGAGAAATTTTCACATTAAGTTATGTATTATAAAACAATAACCTATAACAATGAAATATTAAGTTATTATACAGTGTAACCCGGATATAAGAGATTTTCTCTGGTCATTAGAGTTGTGTTAAGGTATTAAAATAGACCAAACCCGGATATAAGAAAAACCCGGATATAAGAGATTTTCTCTGGTCCCAAATTAGTCTGTGTTAAGGTTAAAAATAGACCAAACCCGGATAAATTTTCTCTGGTCCCAAATTAGAGTTGTGTTAATGTATATAAAACAACCAAACCCGGATATAACAATAAGAAATTTTCTCTGGTCCCAAATTAGTCTATATATATAAAATAGACCAAACCCGGATATAAGAGAAACCCGGATATTTTTCTCTGGTCCCAAATTAGAGTCTGTGTTAAGGTATATAAAATAGACCAAACCCGGATATAAGAGAAACCCGGATATAAGAGAGATTTTCTCTGGTCCCAAATTAGTCTGTGTTAAGGTATATAAAATAGACCAAACCCGGATATAAGAGAAACCCGGATATAAGAGATTTTCTCTGGTCCCAAATTAGTCTGTGTTAATGTATATAAAATAGACCAAACCCGGATATAAGAGAAACCCGGATATAAGAGAGATTTTCTCTGGTCCCAAATTAGTCTGTGTTAAGGTATATAAAATAGACCAAACCCGGATATAAGAGAAACCCGGATATAAGAGAGATTTTCTCTGGTCCCAAATTAGTCTGTGTTAAGGTATATAAAATAGACCAAACCCGGATATAAGAGAAACCCGGATATAAGAGATTTTCTCTGGTCCCAAATTAGAGTCTGTGTTAAGGTATATAAAATAGACCAAACCCGGATATAAGAGAAACCCGGATATAAGAGATTTTCTCTGGTCCCAAATTAGTCTGTGTTAAGGTATATAAAATAGACCAAACCCGGATATAAGAGAAACCCGGATATAAGAGATTTTCTCTGGTCCCAAATTAGTCTGTGTTAAGGTATATAAAATAGACCAAACCCGGATATAAGAGAAACCCGGATATAAGAGAGATTTTCTCTGGTCCCAAATTAGTCTGTGTTAAGGTATATAAAATAGACCAAACCCGGATATAAGAGAAACCCGGATATAAGAGAAACCCGGATATAAGAGACTTCCTCTCCGGTCCCGACAACTCTCTTATATCCGGGTTACACTGTATATGTATTATAAAATGATTTATCAAAAAGTAATTTCTAAAGCAAAACGATTTTTAGAGAAGACTGAGAAGATGCATTGAAGTATTTTTCAGAGTTTCTGTCCTCAAAATTCTGCTGTAATGATGTAAATGGTCTTGTTTATCATTAATAAATATGAAGAGATTTAAATGACTCATATTCTAGTAACATCTATGAACATAAAAGATTTAACAATTCAAACTCACTTGTAATACACACAGACAAAAACTGACCATAACTATACTGCTGTAATTAAAAAAAAAAGAACATAATTCTTTGTTTCAAAGTACTTTGAGGGCCTACTAATGACAATATTACCAACTACATCACCAATCTTTATTGAATCCATTCTTAAAGAATCTAACATGTTTATCTAAAACAAATGGTATGCATGTAAAAATGTTCTCAAACCAATACACAAAAAAAAACAACAAACATAATATCTTCTATGCACACACTTATGAATATACATTATCATCTGGATCCCATATAGACAAACTAGAATTATGATACTTACATAAAAAAGCAGTGTTTACGGTTTTTCAGTTTAGGCTTGGAATTTGTTAATTTCTTGGAACTTCAAATGCATGCATTCTCGCCTTGAATTTGGAATGCCGCAAATTATATTAAAATTTGTTAACAAGTTGAATGCATGTGAAACACAACCAATGAAAATCAAACAACTCAAAAGTAAAAATACCAGAGTTTCTTTGTTTTTTTCTTTTTCTTTTTTTTCCATATCTCATTCTCTGATGAAGCTTTAATAAAAGTGAAACATGTTAGATTGGTAAACATCTATTTGATTTTTATCTTATTCTGTCAGATTCTGATCCATATTTGATCCTAACTCATATTACTAGTAAATAAATTTGCTATTATTTTAACTCAATCAGTATTTTTCAAAATTCAATAAAGGAAAAAATTAAAAAGCATAAATTGTAAAAATGTACAGAAACTGAAAGTAATTGATTTCATCTTGTTAGAACACATTATGAGGAAAGAGGACTTGGAGAATCTGACATGCACAAAACACAATGACAGCAAGAGTGACAGAGGAAAGCAGTCAGTAACAGATATAATGAGATTGTGTAAATGAATGGAAAAACAGGGATGGCAAAAAGACCCCTTACTAAGCTAGAAATGATAGGAAGTTGTGGAGAGCCATGATCGGTCACGTCACAGCACATAGAAGTCTTTGGAAGAATGTCTTATGCAAGTGATTTTTTTTTCCTTGCTGCATTCAGTTGTAAAATTCAGAATGATATGAATATTTGTGACTTTTTCCAGACCCCCTCCACTGTGTGGAGCAGTTCCAGCTGATGCCAATTATGTTGGTAAACCTGGGGACAAAGTAGCTGCCCGAGTGAAAGGTCAAGATGGTGAAGAAGAGAACTGGATTTTGGCAGAGATCTTCTCTTACAGCAGTACCAGTTGCAAATATGAAGTGGATGATATTGATGCAGAGGAGAGTAATGAGTAAGTTAATCCATTCTCACCTGTCAATCTGCTCTGCCTTTTCAATAGGGTACTTGACTATTAGAATTAGGGCAGGGTAAATAGGTTAGTTAATAGTACCCACCAATTCCAATTTGTTTTTGTTTTATTTATTTTAAATTTTTTATAAACTAGAAATCTGGCAGACATTTAATTTAACAATGATTAACTAGAATTTTTCAATTTCAGAATTAAGTTGTATTTTCATTATGGATAAAAAGGCATTATTAACACTTACAAATAATGGCTTCTGCATTATAAAATTCTACATTTATGAAAAAGTATTGCCCTTAATTTTTAAGGTTTTCACCACTTTAAAATAAAAACATGATGAAAAATATTTTTCTTTAATAATGTAATTGGATTTCATAATACCAAAGTTAAACAAAACAAAAAAAAAAAGTCAATAAAATATTATCAATGGTTAAATATTGTTTGTTTTCAAGTACTTTTTGTCACTGAATGCTTTAGACATTCTTTCATCCCTGACTAAAATGACTAAATCTGTGCATAGTCATATAACAGTAAAATTGCTGCTTTTGATGGAATCATCATGAACGTTTTGTACTTAAATGTTTTTTCAATGAAGAAAAAATAATTTCCAGTTGCTGTATGTCAGTAGATATAAATTGTTGTTAAATCCGTTCCTGATAAACTTTTACAAGAGAGGAATTATCGGTGACCACGTTAATCTGTGTGTTTGGACAAGGCAAATACTTAGTGTTAAAACAAAGCAAAAAAGATTATTCAGAATTATCTCCCTTCCACCTTATTTTATTTTCTCATGAATTATGTCCTTATTTGTGATCAATCGGTTAAGCAACGTTCTGTATAAACAAAACGAAATGAGTGTTTCTTGAAAATTAGGATACTGTTAAAAAAAATAAAATTGGGATTTAATCTCAACAAAAGGTAATGGTACTCCTCTGTTAGAAAATAACCCAAAGCAATCTCATTAATGTTTCATTTCATAGTTTCAGAAATTTTGGATTACCACTTTTGGCTAATAATCTTTTTGAAGAATTGGGCAATTGTCAAATTAGAAATTCGTTAACCCCTTCAGTAGACATGCGATTCTTAACATAGTCTGGCACAGTCATGGGGGTGTGTGGTTCGCTGTGATAGAATTGGACTCACACCATCAGTAATGATCTATACTTGGTGAGTGTTGCTTTTCAGCAAAGAACCTACCTTGATATAATTTTTCACTAAACTTAGTCAGGCACATGGTAACTAGTGTGAGAATTTCTCCTCTTGTGCTCTTGGTAGCAATGATCTGCTAAAAAATGTTTTGTGACCATTGCTTCATGGAAATAGACCCAAGTACTTGCTGAGGAAATCCCAACAAGTGGAAGCAAGTGTAATTTATATTCAAAATTTTTTCCTTACCAGAGAATTTTTCATTTAAAAGAGATCTTTTTATTTCATTTAAAAGAATGAACATTTAAAGATAAAGGGGTTAAATGTTTATGAAATGTCAAATAACATTTTGAAAGAAAGAATAAGTCTTTTTGATCTTTGGTGTTCCCTGTTTTTTGGGGAAGGATATATTAGATGTGCTTTCTTTTAATTCATGCAGCTTCAAAATTCAATTTTAAATTTAAAAAATTGTGAAAAATGGAAATGAATCTTGTAAAAATTCATTTTTCATTGAAAAATTTTTTTCTTCATACAACATTGTCTTTAATATATATTCATAAAAGCAATTAAAAGCTTCTCATAGTAAAAAAAAAAAAAAAAAATCTCAGTTTTATTGTGGTTTCTTATTTTTTAATTCAGTAATTTTTAGTAAAACCAGGTCCGATTTTGCAATAAAACAAAAAATTAGTGATTTAAATTCTTGAAAATATTCTGCTTTTAATTAATAGTCACTAAAAATTATCTCCATGAATTTCTCAAGATTTCATAAAATTAAGTAAGGGGGAGAAACATGTAAATTTAAAAATATTTTTACAGAGGTTTTCTAATAAAAAATATATCAAAAATAATTTATTTTGTTTGTGAATAAGTCCTGAAAATTTTCTTAAAATCCAATTGTTTTTTTTTTTTTGTTTTTTTCTTTATTAGACATTGAATTGTAAAAACAATAACATTTTTGCTGTTCTATATAAATACTTGTCACAAAATAAAATCCTTACATTTGCCTTGATAAAGTTCCTCAGAATACGAAGTGCATCAGTTAAGATAAATTTTCCTTTTTTCTTATATATATATATATATATATATATATAGTATTAATATAAAGAGAAAATTTGTCACTTAGCTGATTGATGTTATATTCGTCACTCTGAGTTTTGTAGATGAACCATTTTTTTGTCATTTGCTGGTACACCCATCAGGAAGCATCATCGATTAATTTCCTTAATATAAACTAATCAAGGGATTTAAAATATCAAGACTCGTATTAATAAAAAAGCTTAAAAAAAATTTTTTTCTGTATTTTAATGTTGGGCTAAATGAAATCCACAAGTGTTTTTGGAGATTTTTTTTTTTTTCTTTTTCTAAGGAAGGAAATATCCTTTCATTCATGCATAATGACATGTACGCACACACACACACACACACAATAGACAGTAAGACTATCAGTTGTAACAGTTGTTATCAAACGTTAACTAACAAGTGAATTTCCTTAATGAGCAGGCGACATTCATTGAGCAGGAGACGGATTGTACCGTTGCCTATCTGGAAGGCTAACCCAGAAACAGATCCTGATGCCTTGTTTCCAAAAGAGACGGTAATTACTATATTTTTTTTTCTTTTATATCCCACCCTCCATCCATCCTCCTATCTCAAAATGTTTATTTTCATGTTTTTCTTGTTTTTTTGTTTCTGTATGCTGGATTAAAGATTTGTCTCCTTTTATCTTTAACATTCACATTTTTACAAAATAAATAGTTACTTTTAAATAAAAAAAAATATTTGTATGTTTTGTTGTTATAATCCTTAAACTGTTATCTTTTAATATTGTCTGTGTGTGTGTGTTGGGTACCTATCTGAATAAGTTTATTTGTTATATTCTGCCTTGGTAATAAATTTAATTTTGATTCACACAAGGTGGTTTTTATGTTAAATTTGGTTTAGCTCAGTAATTATCTTTGTGTGTGTGTGTGTGTGTGTATATACAAGAGTGCTGAAAAGTTTTTGAACCAACAAAGGAGTTTCAAAAAATAATCTAAGTTACATTCTGGATAGTGAATTGGGCTGAGAACTTTTCAGCTCATTTATACATTTAATTTCATTTAAAATAATTCACTTGAATGTTAAAACATAATCTCTGATGATAGTATTTCAAAAAAAATTTTATCATTTCATCCCAAACAAGGCTATAATGCCACAAAGACTCGAGGAGTTACTGAGTGTGAAAGAATCTGAGAAAAAAACATTGAAATAGGATAATAAAAGAACAGAAATTAAGAAGACAGTAGATGACTATTGACATTGCATTTAAATTTTTGAAGATCAAAGTTGATTGGAAAGCAGGAAGAGTTCCACAAGCAAGTGTGAGAAGTAACTTAGCATAGAACTGCTAGCAATTTCAATTGTAAAATGATGAGACCTAGATGCCAATCTAGTACTGTGCTTAAATTTCTATTTGTGTGTGTGTGTGTGTGTGTTAAAAATGAAATCCAAGATAATATATCAATCTGTTGAAAAAGAACAGTTACTCTCAATTTTTATATTTGTGTGGCAGTGCAGTCTTGGGTTTGGTTCTCAATGTTGAACTGGAATTACTACTATATTTCCCTATATTTTATCTCTTTACATTTTGAGATCAGCCCTCAACATTGCTGACTTCTTTCTTTTTGAAAAGAATTTTAGGGAATTTTCATTGAACCAGTCCATCAAATTCACTCTCTATAGCTTGAGTACATGGATATTGTAGCTTGACTGATTAATTGAAAATCTGTATATTTACACTGGTTTGAAGTCAATTCTGTAAATGAAAAGATAATTTAAGATAAGACCTTTTCATTCTTTGGTAACTCTTCTACAGCTGTAAGAAAAGGGTTGAACTAAAAAAAAAAAAAATGATACTCAGGCTACCTTAGTCTGACAGTTGTACCACCTAGCTGGAATTAATCTTTATCTACTAGAGTAGATTACTCTCTCTTTTTGAGAAGGCAAGAACAAGAAATCTGATCACTAATTGAGTTTATACCACTTTTAAGGATCAATTGTTAATCTTGTAAAATATTAACCACTAATTTGCTTGTCACTGCAGATGTGCAGGTGGTGTAAGGGATAGCAGCTAGGAATGAGAAATCGGAGAGCCAAGTTCAAATTCCGGTTGGGTTTGTTACATTGAGAAAAGTATGAATGCATCTCTTCTCTCACCAATTATGGGTTAAATAGTGGACTATTTCTGAAAAAAAAATCATTATTTTTAAAAAAATGAATGCAATATTCCCTTGCCGAAAAAGATTATTTGTTTCGGCTTTAAATAACTGACAAAGGGTTGATAAGTCGTAAAAAACAGATCAATCAATCTGCAAGGGAATCAGAAGTTTCAAAGATTTCTTTAATCTAGTGGAGGTGGACTGTTAGATGTTCCAAATAATTCCTCATAGATATGGAGTTTAGATGCAATAAGAAAAACGCATGCTTATTAAAATCTACATTTGTTGGCAAATTCAGATTGAAAGTGTTTTTATTAAATGATAGAATTTTTGAGTGAAGGAAGAGACTTTTTACCAATTTAGTAAATTAGCATATTGTGTTCATATCAGTAATGATTTGTGTTTTTCCGTTGCTAACTGTTGATGAATTGACTTATTGGAAATGACTGAACAGTTTTTGGCTTGACTCAGTTTCCCCCAAAATTGTCTCAATTATCAGATTTTTATTATTTTTAATCACTTTGGTTTGGTTAATAGCTTTTCAGCTTCTCTTAGAAATAAGGTTTGCATAAAATATCCCTTTCAAATTTGATTTAAACTTTTTAAAATATATAATTAGTTGATTTTCAGATGACATGACTAGAAATTTGTTTTTAAAAATTGTTTGAGTTTATTTATAAATGTCTTATTGAGAAAATAATATCTCGTTTTTTTTTTATGTGGGGTTGGTTGGGCAAATGATTAATTTGAATAATATACTAGGATTAATCAGAAGTATGGGGAGGGATATTTTAAAACCAGAAAGCCTAACCATTAAACCTAACGTGTCTAGTCTTTTTACTTTTCTCTTTCACAGCTGGTTCTTGCATTGTACCCCCAGACCACATGTTTCTACCGAGCACTTATTCATGAGCCTCCAAAAAGGGTAAGAATTAATTTTGATATCTTAATTTTGGAAAACCACTTTTTTGCTTGACCTAACTTGTAATTCTTTTGTTAAAAGTAAATGTGTTTATAACAAGTTGTTATATAAGAATAAAGTGTTGCTGCTGACATTTAGGTTTGAATACAGATTGCCAGAGAGCAAGCACTGTCACCCTCATCTTGAAATAATTAGATCATGTAATGAGTAAAGGAAAAATATATATATGCGAATTAGCAGCGTCTGATCAAATAATGTTCGAAGGCATTACTATTGTATCGGTGATTTACAAAGTCTGTCCTACAAACAGGCATTATAAAACAAGTTTACCTATCACATATCAAAAAATGACAGCAACATTGATGTATTTTACATTTGCATTTGTTCTGTCATGCTGCATGAGTTATCAAGTTTTTTTTATCGATAGTTAACTATTGTTGCATGTATGAAAGAATTAGGCATTTTGAAATTAAAAGCAAAAATATCCAAAGAAAGTTAACATGAAACAAAATGTTATGTATTAGCAGCCTGATCTCCCCTACTTTCCAATTAGATATTCCATTATGCACATTTGAGGCATGTTTGCTTATTTGCATTAAGCAATACCTCCTGTTATAAGAACAGAATAAACATCTTACAAAAGGTGTGGTGGGGAATCAAACTAAGTATAAATACAAACTAGTTGCTTACCACCATCACCTCCTCCTCTTCTCAGTTTTGACATTAGATTATTTTACTTTTGTTTTTGTTAGAAAATTTGTTCATTTCTAATGATTTCTCATTTCTCTCTGAAAATGAAAGAAAACTCATGACTTTTATGTTTGTTGTTTTTTTAATTGCATTGTTATTAGTTTGTTACTTTAAAAGTAATCATTTTTATAATTTCATATAAATTTATATGGTATCAATATGTTTAATAATAAAATTGCCATCCGAAAATTTTTGATAAATTCTATTTTGCACTTTCTGTCATGGAAAAAATGAAAAAAAAAAAATTGCATTAATCTGTAATCTGTTACTTTTAACCCTGATGTGGGAGCTATGAAACAAATATCAACATTTCCATTCATTCAAGCAATCACACACACACACATAATGAGAGCGAGAGAGAGAGAGAAAAAAAAAAAAACAGCAAATACTACAAACATAGTTTTCTATAAAAATGCCTTGAAAAATCACAAAGGAAAAGGTTGTTGGGGGCCGGGAATTAAGACAAGCATTACATCTATAATGATGTACCATATTTGCCAGCCTATTGGACACATCCAGATTTTGGCATGGAATATTTAAGAAAATAATTGCACATACCACAACCCAAAAAACCAAAATTATAACCTTATCTTTGTGACATTCTCACTAACCATAAAGAAAGACTTTTTATTTTTATGGTATTAGCACAAATTATACCACTTTTTTTTTTTTTTTTTTATAGAAGTAAGGTATGGTTTAATTAGCAAGATACTTTTTGGAAAAGAAGAATTTTAGTACATTTGTTCATACATTTATTGAAAACTATTTTAGTTGTTTTTCAGAGAGATTAACATCTGCACATACAGTAAATTTATAATAGCTACAAAGAAATCTACTAGTATCAGTGGACACTAGTACATATATTGTAATAAGCCCCCCCACCGCAAGATATGGCACTTGTTGGTAAATGAAGTTTCATACCATACATGCAGAAAGGCAAATTCCAATACCTGTATATCAACAGAAATACGCACAAAGCAAGCAGCAATATATCAGTCAAAGAAAATATTTCTGTAAAATCTGATATTTCTACAAAACAAGCTGCAAGATATTGTGTAATTCCATAAATTTATTTTTTCTGCATGAATTTTTAAGGGATATTTTGTATTGATATCAAGTTTGTTCACTTCCAAGAATCCTAGTTTCAGAGCTTAGTTCTATGCATGCACTGATTCCTAGTAAACCCCGTTTTTTTCATGGTCTTCATGTCCCTCTTTACATGGTACTGCTATATTGGACGCAGTGTAATTTTTGGTGCATCTTTTGAAAATAGGCCAGCACATACCGTATCTTTATGGATGTTGGACATTATGATGTTTGATTTCACAGGCTATTGTTCTTTTGCTTCGTGTCCCTTCAGGACATGAGCGATAATAAGTAATTATATGACTCCTTCCTTGTCCTTACTTACTCCCCTAATCAATTTTATAAATTCTCTTAATTTCTTTTTAATGGGTAAATTTTTCAGGAATATATTTTGATATCAAGTTTGTTCACTTCCAGGAGTGCTAGTTTCAGAGTTAAGCTCTGTGCATGCACTGATTTCTGGTGGATCCCATTTTTTCTGTGGTCTTCATATCACTCTTATACACTGTATTGGACACTGGGTAATTATTTTGGGAAAAATCTGCATCCAATAGTCTGGCAAATACGGTACATTTTGCCTGTACTTAACTTTTTGTTTTTATTTTTTTCAGCCTCAAGATGACTATATGGTATTATTTGAAGATACATCTTACCCAGATGGCTACTCACCACCCCTTGGAGTTGCTCAGCGCTATGTGATAGCTTGTAAAGAGGAAAAGAGAAAGTAAGGTTGCCCTCTGTGCATACACTCACCTCTTTATAAAAGAAAGAAATAAATCAAAATGATGAGATATTCTTTAAGTGACTCGGCAAAGATTTGCTTCCCTCGAAAGAACACTTGTCAAATCACCTGGGCTATTTATCGTCTTTTCTCAAACCATTTAAAAGGATTTTTTTTTTTTTTTTTATGGTTCATGTGGGGACAGTCCTTATGAATATTATTTCAAAGGTCTGGAACATCCATAACCAACATGCTTGCGATGTGTATGTATGTATGTATATATAACCACACATGCACGCACACCTTCATATATAATGGTCTCCTCAGCATTGGCTCTTCAATTGATTATAAACAAACACCAAACATGTTTCTTTATTATAAACATCTGGCTACAACCTGATGTCTTTCGATCTTCTCCTGCCAGTCTCTTAACCCCCATTGTTTCTGATGTGGCCTCACCTGGGACGCCTTATGTCCCCCCCAAACCTGACCAGGATATTGCCACTCTTAGCCTTGTTATTTACAGACTGGAACAAGCATAATAGAAAAACAGTTATACAGAGGACATACACACTCGCACTCACATTATTATATCCAAACAATATATGGTTGCCTTCTGGTTAGTTTTTCTATATCTACTGTATTGGCATGAACTGGTGTGCTTGGATTCAATTCAGCTAAACTTAGTGTATGATACATGCCCAAATTTTTTAATGTAGTTTTAGAAGGATTGAGTAATTTTAGAGAAATTCCTGAAAGTCACAATTGCATATTTTGAAAATTGAACCAGAGTTTGAGAATACAAATATTTCACGTACGGTTTCTTTTGTGATTTTTATGAATGACAATTTTATTGTTACCCTTTATTTATTTATTTATTTATTTTTTAAAGTCCTAATTTTCTGAAAATTGTAATGTTTTCTAAGAAATTCTGGGTAATGTGTAGACAAAGTTCTGTAATAGGAGTCCAAATATTGAAATGCTTTCCCACCCACAAGCATTTAAAAATGTATGCACATGTGTGCATAGAAAAAAAAAAAAAAAAAAAATACATGCCCACACAAAAATGCATGCAAACATCGTCCTCATTGACTCTTACAAATGCCGGAAATAAATCCTTTTTTTTTTTTTTTTTTGCAGTTGAAGGGAGGAGAGTTGTCCCTGTAATTATTTACTTTATTATTAACAACAATAATAATAATAATTAATTATTATTATAACAAATTTGATTATAATTCTTAAAAACAAAAAAAATAGAATTTCTACCAGTGCTGATATTACTGCCCCCTCCTCAGCAAGTTTTTTTTGCTGCTGCTGCTCTTGTTCCTCTTCAACTAAACACAGACGGATTTAGAAGAATGGTTGTTGTTGCTGTTGTTGTTGTTGTTGTTAACTTTTGACAAACAAGATTGGTTGCCTTAAAAATCCAAATGTTTAGGTTTCTTGCTCTCTCAGACATGAAAAGATGTGCGTGTGTACAGCCATGTGCGTATGTATGTGTGTGTATATGTAATTCATGAGCTGTGGGGCACCGAGATGCAGGAGAAGTGTGGAGGGGGACTCTATTGTGGCTGGTGAAGGGAAGGCATTTCTTTGTTGGCTTGATGTTTTAACCCCGCCCCATCCAATACCCCCAAAAATTGCCTCCCTCCGCCCACCCTGCCTCTCCTCTCATATTTGTGTGAATGAAAACATTTTTCAGGAGTAAAATAATCTCACCACCCTCCCTGTTTTTTTTTTTTTTTTTTCTCCTCCTCCCTCAAAAAAATCTGTTCTTGGATAATAAAAAAAAAAAAAATTAAATATTTTTTTGTTTTTGTTTTCAATTTGTTTTTATAAATCATTTTATTAAAAAAAAAAAATGTTCTAATATCATCTATAATTTTGTTGATTGATGTTCCATACCATTCCAGATGATTGCAAGTTTTTTTTTTTCTCTCTCTCTCTCTCCTGTCTCAATGTTCCAGTGTCTTGATTCTACAGCCTTCCCCAGGTAAATGATCTGTAAGCAAAGAAGTGGTGTATTTGAGTGAATTTATTTTTCCCCAAATCACCTGTGTTGCATCATTTGATGAGGATTCTCCCCAAAGTGAGACTTGCAGTTTCACTCACAAAACTTGATCTAATCCCTTGTATGGTTTTCAAGCACTTTCCAGAGGTGCTCCTCACTGGAACTGGCTCACTTCCCCAGACTGATAACATCAAGAAATCACCTTCCTGGCAAATCAAACATGATGACATTCAAACCTGGGTCACATGGTTGGATAGTGAACACACACACACACACACACACACACACACACAATTTTGTAGAAAATATGTGTCCTCCAACAGGAATTGAATCTGTATCCTACATGGAACTGTCATTTAGCCTGATGTGCTACAGAGGAAGTGTCTGGTTAGCAAAGTCAAATTACTGTTTTTAAACAACAAATTTACCCTGATCATTTCTCAAAAGATCATATCTGCTCAAAGTGTATCTTAATGCAAACAAATGACAACATATATTATGAAATGGACAAAGTCTGACAATTATTTTTTTTAAGTTATCTTCTGTTTATACGTTATTTTTATGGATACAAATATTTACGTAAATGCTCTGTTTATAATAAATAGTATTAATTACATTTACTGGCCTGAATGTCAGAAAATTTACTTAAATATTAAAATAATTGTCAAACTTAGTCCATGTTTATATATAAACTGCATGTAGAGATTATATGCAAGTTATGACTTGGTATAAAGAGTTGCGTCTTTAATGTTAAAAGTCCTATTATGATGTTGTTTAGATTCTACTCAATATTATTAACTTAGATATGTAGTGATAGAGAAAACTATTGTTTTTGGTTGGAAAAAATTTTACTAAGTTAACAAAACAGACTAATTTGACTGTCAGTAGTTTATTTGCAACTATTTATTTTGATACTTTTACATTATTATACCTTGTAAAACTAATGTAAAAAAATATGAAAAGATTTTAGAACAAATTTGTCAGTTTCTTAAAGGAAAAACATAAAAAAAAACATTTTAAAAATAAGATATATTAACAAAAAATAAGAACCTCCTAAAATTTATTGCACAAATGCTCCTTTCTTTTCAATAACTCTTAGCAGCCTATTGTCAACATCTGATGTTAGATTTGCAATTTTAGCGGCTGGTAAGTTGTTTGCAGCAACTTTAACTGCCTCCCAGAGGTCACACTTGCTGTTAAATTGCCTTCCATTAGAATAAATATCTCTCTTGAGGATGCTCTACAGGTTCTCAATGGGATTCAAGTCACAGCTATTTGAAGGCCAGTCCATAAGAGAATCTTTAGTAAACTTTGATGCATGACTTGGTCCGTTGTCTTGCATAAAGATCATATATCTCTAACTTGGCTAAAGACTGGTTATCAAGCCATTCAAAAAGAAATATTGCTCTAGAAAATCACAGTAACTTTTTGGAATTCATTTTAACCCTGTCTTTCAGTTTAAATGGACCCACGAGCTCATTACCAATAATCCCAGCCCATATCATGATCCCACCGCCACCTTGTTGGTGTTTAAAAATTTTCTTGAGTCATGTTGCTTGCAAACCCATCCTCAAGCCCATCCATCGGGCCCATCGAGGGTGATCCTTGATTCGTCTGTAAAAAGCACTTTACTGAAATCAGTTTTCATGTATTTTTTTGCCCACTGCAATCTTCTTTCCTTATGTTTTTTTGTTAAAATGGGTTTCTTTATTTGATTTTTTTTACATCAGCAAACTTCCTTAATGCTTTACACCTTGTTTCCCTTGACACCATAGGAGCTCCAGCGACCTCAAATATGAATGCACTTGACGCATTTGGGTTTCTTATTAATTCTCTTCAGATATGTGATAGATCTCACTTTGTTAAATTCCTGAATTAAGCCTGAGACTTTTTTTCCTTGGTTGAATTCCCATTTGACATATTTTCTTGATTGTTCGATGATCCCTTTTCAAATCCTTAGAAATTTGAAGTGAAGACTAATTTCTTTGATTATATAGTTCTTTTCATTCATTGTTAGTTCTTTTTTACGAGCCATAATACTAAATTCTAGTTCTTGCAAATAATCTCTTGACACTGCAAATTGCTATAATTACTGAAAAAATACTAAATATCAATCTGAAATTGAAAATTGGGACTTAATTGCTTTCATGCTTACTCGCTATACATAATAGTACAAATTATTTCATTGGATAACACATATCTATGAATTTTTGATAAAATATTTGACAAAACCTCTTTTGCATATAATCTCTAGACAATCAGTTTTTATATATATAAATTCCCAAGAGGATAGAATTCAGGTAGAACTCAATGTTCAGGGCAGAGTAAGA
This sequence comes from Acanthosepion pharaonis, assembly GCA_903632075.3. Taxonomy (NCBI): domain Eukaryota; kingdom Metazoa; phylum Mollusca; class Cephalopoda; order Sepiida; family Sepiidae; genus Acanthosepion; species Acanthosepion pharaonis. The sequence goes on along the minus strand of CAHIKZ030001369.1, from coordinate 2,941,765 downwards.
ATATAATATAAAAGGTTCAATCACTAATATTAGTGTCTGAGCCTTATATATATATATATATATATATATATATATATATATATATATATATATAAATAAACACAATCTCGAATAGATTAACTAAATTTGTAGACACTAGTCTTTCAAGGATATGGTTATATTGTCCTTTTATTGTTGAGTGCTAAATTAAGTATTTTTTCTTAATGGATAATGAATTGTATATTACTATTTATAGGCTTTATGGATTATATATTTCTTTTTAAACAGCTGTTTTCTCTTGCACAAGTGTTACTAACCTTAAAACTTCTTGTTCATGAACTATAATTTGAAAACCTTTTATGAACAAGTGTTTAATATTAATTCATTATAGAAATTTATCTTTAGAAGTGTTTAATTATATAATGGCTTTTACATCAATCTAGATATTTAAGTTTTTTATTTAAGAAGGCAACAGTTAGAATGAGGCCCTTTTATAAGGAGAGATAAGATTTGCTCTTAGAATTGATAAGGACGCTGTAGATGGGAATTATTTCTAAATTTTATGTTTTCGTTTTTATCTTACGGCTTGGCTGAAGTAATGTATCTCTCATACACTAATAAATTAGATACAGAATGCGATGGATAAATTGTCGTCTGAATTATGCAGAAATGAAAATAACATTAACATCTCATTTTAACAGATATATTTACCAAAATTACACAAAAATATCTTGAAAGAGTAAATTTATTCAATAAAACCTTCATTTGCTTCAACCATGGCCTCCAAACGACTTATAACTGAGATACCCTGAGGAAGTCATGACATGGTTAATGTTTTGCCAAAATTCTGCAAAACCCAAGTAGATTGGGGAATGTTTATTCAGAATCTTATGTGGCAAACGTACACAAATCTTACTAAAAATGTCCTGTCTTGGCTACTTTAAAAGCATATCTCACAAGCTGCGCTAATGGAAAATACTTTCAACAAAAAGGGTCTTTGTGTGAATGCCTAATTAATTAAAGTCTCCATTGGAATTGTTACCCCTATAAGTGCATAGATGTGCCATTTTTAGGCAGAAGACCAGCAGAGAGACACAGAGTTGCATTTGGCAGTTAATGCTGCCATCCATTTTCGTAGAATTTTCTAGCAACAATAGACGTTGGCAACATTCCCTGTATTTCACTCATTAGATATCTCAATCCCTCAGGGAAAGGACAGGACTTAATAAAGACGAACCGCATGAGTGTGATGTTTGTGGCTTTTATGTTTCTCATTAATAAATTATTAGTAGTTTTATCAACAGTGTTTAGCCTTTTGGGGAAAGTTACCTGAATTAAGGAAGTTGCTAGGTTCACTAACACAAAACAAAGCCATAGCCTGTTAATGTGAATATTTCATCCCAACAGGTGCACAACGTAAAGGAAGATTTCCATCAGATGACACGACGGTGGAGGAGACTAACGATGGGATGAGCCATGCCCAATTCACGCATCCTTCATCAAACTATGATACTGGAGATTGTGATTACCAGCTAAAGTTTATGTATGACATACAACGTAAGATAAGTAGATTGATGAGGAAGAAAATATTTGAAGCTGGTGTTGCCCATATAAACAGAAAAAATGCAAACATATTAAGGGCATTGGCTAAAGATGTGAATATAACAAGACTACTGCTTTGAAAAAGAAAAAAAACATCATAGAGCTTCAAATTTGAGGTGCAACAAAATGAACAATTACAAATTAGTGTTCTGACTGTCAGGAATTGCTGCTGCTAACAAATATCTGTCTTATATACCTGTAGCCACATCTGCAAGTTGGCTGTGATTTGTCATTGACCAAGCATTGCTACTCTCACGCAAATTAACAATGATTGTAATGTAAATTTTGCAGTGATACCATGTTGAGAGCCTGCCTTCTCTGGACTTGTTCAAGAGAACACAACTCTTAACTACACCAAGCGCCATCCAGGTCATACATTTGGGATCATACTTGCAGTTGTCTGTGACAAGACATTAAATTTTTTTGCCTATTTTGTCAAAAGTGCCATGAAAAGATTTTCGGATCTAAAAGTTAGAAAAAATGTTTTGGTTAGAATAATGAATGTTTGTGTTAAGTTCTATATTGTAAAAAAACTCGTTATTCTACATTTCCAGTTTTTCTTGTTAAAATTCAAAAAAATTATATGTGTAAGGATGCTGAAATTAAGCTTGCTCGGGGTGCTAGCAACCCTATGGCCAGCCCTGAAAAAAGGTTTCAGTGATATTAAATCAATGGGATGGCTTTTAACATCTCCCTATATAATCCAATCTTCAGTAATGAAGATCTCTGGGAAGCAATGAACACTGAAAGTTAAATCGGTGATGGAAGACTGATGAAAATTATCAAAAAAATCAAACTTTTATGAGATCTATTTTAATAAAAGGTTGTTTTTTGATAATGATTTATTCAGGTATATAGGATATTGTTTTAGTCATATGTTTGTATGGTCTTTATATTTTGGAGTTACATATAACTAAAAATTTAATAAAAGTGACTAAAACAACAAGAAAGAATAGCAATAACTAGTTGAAATATTTCCATGAAATAAATCATTCGTTGGAACTACAAGTTTTTCTTTTAATTGTGCAACTACCAACCGAAACAAGCATCCTAACTTTGATATGAATAAGACATGGACCTCATTAATGAAGCGTATGCTCTTTGTAAACGTCATCATTTTTGATTAAGTGTTTCTAGTTTCTTTGCATTGTTTTACTCAAATTAAAGGAGTGACCAAGACTAGTGACAGCTAGTTGAAATATTTCCATGAAATTTGTTGGAACTACAAGTTTTCTTTTAATTATGCAACTTACCAATGGAGACGAGCATCCTAACTTTTATATTTTATTTTGGGAAATTTATGCAGTTTCTACTAGAGAAAGCTAACAAAACCTTTGTCAGATTGTAACCTTTTAAAACATTGTTTCATAGCTGAATAATTAATATCCTTAAGCTGGGGAACCCCAACAATTGTAAAGATAATATTAGACATTTACTTATCAGATGATGGTCACTCCTTGTCATGTATGGGCTTGTGTGGTCTAATGACTCTAAGAGTGATGTTGGGAGTTCTAAACTCCTGGGCTATCCTTGGTGGTAAAGTTGATGACAAGCACCCAGACCAAGCATGATCAACCCAAAAGAGCCCAATAGTGAAACAAGTGGATGATGATTACAATAGATCTCAACAGTTGAACCAACAGATGAAGAAGGCTACACATGACGGATATGTTACGGAAGGTGCTACTTGAAATTATGACAGTCAGTGAAAGTTCATTGCAGTTTCATAACTGGATTCTGTATGTCTCATTCTATATGTGCTGCAGAGGAAGATCATGAAATCAAATGTGTGAGTCACTTCCTGGCAAATTGAGGTCCACCTTAAACAAATTCACACCATTGGCACTTCTTTCTACTCTGATTTTCTTTCACCTCCAACCAACTCTTGCAAAGCCAAACAACAATAGGGAATGGATGACAGAAACAGATTCTGGTGAAACTGGAAGCTTCTAGTCCTGAATCTGCAAGTTGGTGGTGAATTTAGTCATCAATGCTGTCATCATAAATGATCAGCAAGGAAGAAATTAAATTCTTAGATATGAGATAAAGCCGCCACTGACTTTATTGACCAAACAGTCAGTGCTACTTGAGTTACGCTTTTCTTCATTCTATAGCCTCCGAGCTGGGATCAAAGTGTAGTATCTGTTCCCCTAATCTCTAATGGTAATGATAATATTAGATGTTTACTTATAAGGAAACATTCAGCATTTAATGACCAAACAGCCAGTGATATTCTCCATTGAAGTTTATGAAATTATTCTACTATAACAATTTTTCAGGAAAACAGGTTTCACAAACCACTATTAGTCTTCCAAACTTGATGGGCATTTACTTGCTACCCTTTTGTTTGATGTAGTGTGGAAGGTCAACAGAAATTATTATTTTCTCTCTGAGTTACATGTGCTATTCATTTCAGTTGTTGCTATTGTTGAAAGTTCTCAATTGACATGGTTTATGTTATTTGGTATAGTTCTTTGGGATTCTTTAGCACCAGTTCATATAGTTCAAAGAAGGATGGTTCTCATTATGACCTACTTGACACATTTGCTTGAAGCCATTTTTAAACATTAATCTGAGGAAATGGTTGTATACAAGTGACATTTTAGATATTTCTGAACGAGTTTGACACCATGTATAATGTTCGTATGAAAGTCTCTGTCTAACAAGGCTATTTAAGATTCAAGTTAATGTTTTGGTTTTGTAGCAACTTGTGGTGTTGAGAGAAACTATCTCTAGCACAGTTCAATACCCTACCGTATTATAAGGCTTTGTTCTCTTACTAGAGTGGTAAAATTTTAGATCTATGTATATAGAAGTCCTCTTAGAATGCTTTCATATATTTTTTTCTTTCCAATTGGCTTGGATGAGCATGTAAGAATAGCACAGGTTGATTTTAAAACTGTAGTATTGCACACAATTTGAAAGTTGGGGTTTGACATGAGAAATAACAACTATTTTTTCCAGTCATTACTGTTTTTTGAGTCGATGAGTTTAATGATTAGGTTTATGTTCAGAATTGTGGCATTGAAATTTCATTTTGGTCATCAGTGAAAGCCTTAAGCACAGCCTTATAAAATTTATAATTTACTTAAGCTTTACAAATTTTATATGGACAAGATGCATGGCACAAGCATATTGTTACTAAATCATTTTGCTATCAAATAAGACCTTCATTTACTTCAAAGGGACATTATAATGAACAATTTAGCTATGATGTAATATGTTATACAGTGCAGTAGTTTTAGTGTGATTTTCAATAAACAATGCAAATTTTAAAACATTTTGTCTTATAATGTGTGCCCAACAGGATTATGGTGTTATATTCACTTTATCTATTTTTTGTTTTATTAATTATGATCTAACAAATCTTATTGAGTAGCCTTTTTTGTAATCTTTTACAGTTTTTACTTATTGAATACAGGAAAAAAATTGCATATTTTGCTTGTAGTGATTCATAATTAGAATTCTGGTTGAATATATCTTATATTTGATGTATCTAATACAAAAGATATTAACTTTATTTGGATTTATTCTTTAAATAGTAAAAGTTTGAAGTTAGTGTGCAAGCAAAAACCTGTGGAAGTATATTTTCAGATAGTCTTTAAAACTAAATGTTCCAAATTTACTAAAAGCAATAAATCTAATTTTTGGTGTCAGTAATTATCACATCAAACCCCAACTTTCACATGAAGTGCAATGTTGATTTTCTAAAAATAACTGAAAAATCAACCTAATGTAAGAATCGTAGAAAATACTCTTGGGTCTTCATTTACAAAGTCAAGTGAAGAATAAATAAAAGAAAAAAAAGGAAACGTAATATTTAGTTCATTTTCAACAGAGTTACTTCTCTTTGAATACGAGTATTTATCTAAGGGAGATAATTCTGTTTCTGTTATAAACTGTAACATTAATAACCTTCCAAAGTCTGCAGCAGTGTAAGGTTTTCCATTTTGCAATACTGGACAATCTCCTCAAAGATGAAGAATTGACTTTAAGCAACAGATGTGGTTCTACAGAAGGATGCTGGAATCAAACGTGTGAGCAAGGACGAGGTTTTAGTGAAAATGAAAACAAAAATGAAACTTATACTTAACATCAGGAAGAGGCAGTTGAAATTTTTGGGGCATGTAATGAGGAAGGAAAGCTTGGAAAATCTGATACTCACAGGAGAGATTGAGTGAAAGATGGACAGAGGAAAGCAGCACATAACATACTTGATGAGCTGATAGCAGAACAGGGTTTAGGACAATTAACAAACTTATTAAGAGCTACAAGGAGTAGGAAGATGTGGAGAGACATGGTTGCATACATTCTAAAGGGACACGACAAAAGAAGAATAAGAAGGGAGAAGGTCGTAACAGAAGAATTTTTTTTTATCTGTAAAAAAAGCATATGGTTTATTGAGTGAGCAAACCAAGATTTCAAAAAATAATTTTAATTCTTATTAAATTTGTTGCTTTCCAGTTAAGTTTGATATTCAAAAATTTAAATGCAGTATCAGTTGTTATCTTCTTAATTACTTCTTCTGCACCAGACAATTCTTCTTGTCAGAATCCTTCTTGAATATTTACAAATCTACCATTCATTCATGTATTGAATACTGCTACCATATTCAGTCTGGTTCTTCTACTATATATCTTGAGATTCTTGACAAAATTCAAACAAAGGTCTGTAATATTATCGATCCACACCTGGCATCTCAACTTCAGTTACTTTCTCACCGATGTGACGTGTCTTCTTTCTATCTTTTCTAGAAATATTTTCATGATAATTGCTCTGATGTGTTATTCTCCTTAGTACCTAGACTGCATGAATTTAAGCTTGCTACCAGATTGGCAACTAGGTCTTAACATTTTACTATTGAATTATCTAGATCAGGAATGGGCTAACTTTTCAGTGCAAGGGCCACATTCAAAAATTCACAATTTTATTGGGCCACATAGTATATTAACTCAAAATAATTAATATTTAAAATAGACAAAGAAAGGCTTTTGAAGAAAAAATGCAATTAATTTTATTAATTTATATTTTAAAGTATTGTAAAAGATTCACATGAAAAGCATTTATTTGAAAGACAAAGTAATTCAGTTTAAAGTACTTAAAGAAAAATATAATAATAAGTTTTAAATTGAAGATTTACGTGAAACACATTTGAAAGACGAAATAACCTTGTTTTAAGAAAAAATTATTTTTTATTAATTAATATTATAAAGTGGAAAACATTTATTTGAAAAACAAATTAGCTCTGCGGAAAGAAATAAAAAAGACAATTCTTACAAATATTTTAAAGCAGAAACTTCAAATAAAACACATATAAAGTAACTAAATTTAAAGAAAAAATTTAATTTAGATTTTAAAGTAGAAATTTCACATGAAACAGATTTGTTTGAAAACAAATTAATTCAGTTTAAAGAAAAAAAAATTATTGATATTTTGAAGTAGAAATTTCACATGAAACAGATTTGTTTGAAAACAAATTAATTCAGTTTAAAGAAAAAAAAAATTATTGATATTTTGAAGTAGAAATTTCACATGAAACAGATTTGTTTGAAAACAAATTAATTCAGTTTAAAGAAAAAAAAATTATTGATATTTTGAAGTAGAAATTTCACATGAAACAGATTTGTTTGAAAACAAATTAATTCAGTTTAAAGAAAAAAAAAATTATTGATATTTTGAAGTAGAAATTTCACATGAAACAGATTTGTTTGAAAACAAATTAATTCAGTTTAAAGAAAAAAAAAAAATTATTGATATTTTGAAGTAGAAATTTCACATGAAAAAGATTTGTTTGAAAACAAATTAATTCAGTTTAAAGAAAAAAAAAATTATTGATATTTTGAAGTAGAAATTTCACATGAAACAGATTTGTTTGGAAACAAATTAATTCAGTTTAAAGAAAAAAAAAATTATTGATATTTTGAAGTAGAAACTTCACATGAAACAGATTTATTTGAAAAATCAACAGAAGGATCTCAATGATTCAATGAGAATAATGTATCTGACTGCATTCATTTACCGGTTTGTTAAAATTAGGCGTCAAATTGCTTGTAACAATTATTTGCCGTTGTGTGTTAACTTTCTCTTTCAAATTTACTAACATTTAGCAGGCTGCGTGAATTCTTTTGGCAGGCCTCATGTGGCCCGTGGGCCGTAGTTTGCCCACCCCTGATCTAGATGCGACCACAATTTCTATTCTAGTAGTTTATTTTCTTGCACTTCTTGCCTGTGTAACTCCCTTCTGATTTCTTGCTTCCCTGCCAACTACAATCTTGAAAAAATTAAATGCCATCATCTCTCTTCCTGAACACTGTTCCTTTATTGTCTTTCCTCTCACTAAAACCTTCTCATTCTCTTTCACTCCCTGTAACCTTCTGCGTCCTAGTGGCATTGTTGCCTTGCTTGGGGTTGAAGGATTTTAAAAAAATTAATGGAAAATGTTCAGATGAGCTCGACTCTCTTTACTCCTTGGGCACATCGTACTGCTTGTATGGACTCAAATCACCATCATTCTATTCGTATTGCAAATATAATGAGAAAGTTTTACTTAGACAGCTTTTCCTCAAGAACTACTCCTTTTGTAGAAAAGACTCCTGCGGGGATGCTTCCCTGAACACTACAATCGATTAAGGATCAATTATTATCCTCCTTGTCCTCAGTCTACTTTCTATCATCTTTCATTTATATATTCATCATTACTATTTTGACTGTAACCCTCTACTCTGAGTGGCTCCCGAGTCTTGTATTGGGTGAAACTTAGTAAGAAAATTGAGGCTCGTGCTCTCCGGAAATATACAGTTATTAAAGGGCTTTAGTCAAGGTTTACAGTGGGTGTAACAGTTCTCGTTACTTCCTGGGTAGGTAATGTTACAGGTGTGGTTCAATGGTTCAATTACCCAAATTCTTCTCCACCAGGCCATCCTTGCACAATAGTGATAGGTTATGTGGTGATGGGACAAAAAGCAGTTAGAAGTGGACTCATGTCTTTCCTAAGCGCATTAGTATAATGTGAACATTAGCAGTGTTGTCCAGAATTTGAATTCTTATCTATTGCATTTGTAGTTTTAACATTACTTGTCAGATCATCATGAGTACGATGTGGGGTGACTTGCCTGATCATTACAAATAGTATGAACAGTAAGAATAACTTTATTTCTTATTATTTTAATTACACTTTTAATTGAACTTTGCTGGACTATGGCTAAGCACTCTAAAGCATGCTGGATCAGATGATGGTTTCTCCTACAAAGGGGCAGGGGTTGCAAATTTGAACTCTGCCAGAGAGCACATTTTCTACATTATGTTGAATTGATAAGATGCAATCGTAAGTTCTTTGCTAACAGTTTCTTCTCTCACACTTCTCGCTCTTTCGGTTCCATACTTTCCAGCCAACTTTGATCTTCAAAAATTGTAACACATTTTCAACCATTATCTACTGTTTTCTGGATTCCTCTTCTGTTATTGTTCCCAATCCTTAATAATGTTTCTCTTTTTGTCTTATTCTTTCACACTCAGTAACCCCTTGTATCTTAGTGGCTTTACTGCCTTGCTTAGAGGGAAATGATTAAAAGTCTCTCGAATACACAGGCCAGTAGTTGTAATTTTTACCGTTTTGAAAAAAAAAAAAATTAAATAAAGAGTCTATTCAAACACAGGTATCCATTATAATAAAGTTTAGAGTCATATGAAATAATATCAAATTAAGGATAAATTTCATTGATTCCTTAGTAATTACTTTGTTTACGTTTTAAATACGAAAATAAAATAAAAAAAAAACCAGCAGATATGGATTTTCGAGTAGACACTACCTTTCGAGAAAGTCTGAACGATAGGATATGCATTCTTTATAAAGAGTAATTGGACATTGATAGATTGTGACGCTCTCTGTGGCCGAGCGGTTTAAAGCACACCTGATCAGATGGAGGTTTCCCCCATAAATGGAGACGTAGATTCCAACTCTGCCGGAGAGAAAATCTTCTTTATTACGTTTCTCGAATGTGTCTACTGAAACATGGACATCAGTTAAAATGATCTTTAGAGTAATATCACGCTTTGCAATTATGTTTATTCAAAAGATGGTCTGTCAGAAAACGAGACTAGATTATATACAGAGCGAGTGAAAAGTAACTCCCAATTTTAAAATCCTTATAATTTATTTATTAAGTATAATTTTTACAAGAAATGGATATGAGAGGAAAGCGTTTAGCATGGGGTTTTATTTCAAATTCGATTGTAAAGTTTAAAAGTGAAAAACTAAAATCCGAGGATCGTGTCCACAAATACAACACAACGTGAAGAAATAAAGACCAGACATTTTAACGGACTGCGTGGCTGCTGACCGAGTGTGTTTGGGTGAAGCACTTTAGTAGAAACGTTGTGTGTGTGTGAGTACTAGTACGTGAAATCTGATTACGGTGGTTGCAAAAGGAAATGGACATACAGATAGATGATCAGACTTACTTTTTTCCACGGCTATGAATATTTCTTTGAGTTGTGAGAATATTCCTTTGATTGGCGTGTCGTCGTTGCTGACTGAGGTGTTGTCATAGTAACGGGATAATTCTGGTCGGGTGTTTACATATCCAACTACCTGTCATCAACGGGTGATCCACGTCCAGTTGCTGAATGGGTTTTTGCTGTGTGTGTTTTTATTGCCCCGAAATTGGTGTATATATAGTTATCCTGATCCCGTGATTGACTTTTAACGAAAGCTTTTTGGTTAACACAGAATAGCACCCAGCGACCAGTTCATTTGGAGTACAAACGTGTGAACGTAGTCGGAAGCAAAGCACGTGACTATACTGCCCAATCAAATTCCAGAAACCATTTATTTTATTTTGGATCCTATTTTTTTTTTTTGCTGATTTGTACAAAGGTTTTTGTTTTAGTGATTCTGATCCTATTTATGTGTGGGCCTTTTTATTACTTATTTGTGTTTCACCTATTGGTTGTAAAATATAGGATTTTATATCCTTTACCAAGCATGTCAAACTCAGGGCATATGGAGGGCCGCATCGGCCATATCTGCAGCCTCGAGGGTCGCACCTGCTTACAGTCTTACATTAATCACAGCTAAGTGGTAACTAAATTTTAAACACAAAATACGTACAATACAATGTAGTACAATTTAATCATTTTTATGTTGTCCTGATGATTGACATCGTTTTAGACAAACTATTCTCGATATATCAGGTTGGAATGTCTGTGTAGATCCATCCTACTTTGATCAAAGATGACAAATGTTCATCAGTTAATCTGGTTCTGTGAGATGTTCTTGTGGCCTTCATAAATGAAAATAACTGCTCACAGACATATGTGGAACAAAACACCACCATAATCTTTGTGGCAAAGTTTCTGAAGTTCTTAAATGCCTGAGGAATATATGAAAAAAATCCGGGTACCCTTACTTCTAGGTACTTTTCCTTTGAGTGTTGAGTCAGTTTGCATTTCCAGTAGTTTCATCTGTAGACTTTCCTCTGCCTGAGCAACATCAAAAGTGAATGATGCTGAGAAGAATGCAAACTGATCTTCACAAGATGAAAAATCACAAAATCTTCGCTGAAATTCCTTTGACAGCAATTCCAGGTAATTGTCGTACTTAGCAAAGATAAATACAGACTCAGTATTGGCAGATTTTTCAACTCCTTGCACGTAGGAAAATGAATCAAGTTTTCATGTGACAACTGGGACTTCAATAAAGCTAATTTTGCAATGAAACATTTGATATCATCATATAACTGAGTGATGAGCTTATTTTTATCTTGTAATTTCAAATTAAGGTCTCTTAATTGGGCAGTAATATCCACTGAAAAAGCTAGATCTTGGAGCCAGCTTTCATCTTTTAATTCATCTGCGCTTTGACCCTTCATCTTCAAAAACAACAATTTCGTGTCTCAATAAAAAAACCCTTTCGGTACCTTATGACATGAAAGCCATCGAACTTCTATGTAGAATGGGATATTTTTGAATTGATTATTCACGTCTTCCAATAACTGGCTAAACTGATGGTGATGCAGAGCACGACCTCTGATATAGTTCACTGTTTTTATGACAAAACTCAACACATGATCTAATTTTAAAATCTTAGAACATAAATTCTGTTGATGAATTATACAGTGAAAATGCTTGAATGTTGAATTTGGATATATGTTATCGATTTTGTACCTAACTTGGCAGCAACACCATTATGTCTCCCAACCATATTGGAAGCACCATCAGTAGATAAACACACAAGTTTACTCAAATTAAGGCCATATTCACGGAGAAGCTGTTCAGATTTCTCAAAAATGACTTGGCTTGTTGTAGTATCATGCATTAGGACCAGTTCAATTAGTTCTCCACAAATTTGAAATTGTCACAAGCCCTGATGAAAACAACGGAAAGCTGTGCTATTCCAGTTATGTTAACAGTGTCATCCAGAGCAATAGAAAAATGTTCAAAACTTGATAAAGTCTTCAACTGTCGACTCAAATCACCTGCCATTTCATCAATCCAGCAACAGTGTCCCTGCTTAATGAAATGTCTTGAAATAAGTGCAACTTTTCTGGACATACAATTTCAGTTTGTTTTTACAAGACATCGCTTTATGAAATCTCCTTCACTGTAAGATTTTCCACTGATGGCGATCATTTTGCAGAGTTCAAAGCTTTGCAGTAACAGAACTAACATTGCCTTTCTGAATTTTTGTAAAGCAACTCTGTTGCTGTGTTAACTTAAGCTTGAATTCGTTTACTTTTGAAACACGCATATCTCCTTTGTATTTATCATAAGATCGATAGTTTGTTTCATAACGTCTTTTCACATTATATTCTTTTGGAATCGCAATGCAGTGGTTGCAAATCAAACAGTTTATCTTTCCATTAACAGTGGTACAAAATGACTGTAATTCCCACTTTTCTTGAAAAACACGTCCTTCTTCAGATAAATTTCTCTTTTTACGAGATGGAGTAGAATTCGACATTTTTAAGGCAAAATATTACAAAATTACGAACGTTTTCACTTTACGTTTGTTCTTATTTAATTGTCAAGAATGATCACACGATTAACCGGAAGTTAAAAATAGTGGCTGACATTCGAAAACAAACAAACAAACAAAAAAGAAACAAACATTGAGATAAAATAAATAATCTAATCATACCAATTGAAAAAAATCTCACTATTTTTAATAATTTCCATTACCAACATAGACAAAATTCTCGATATACCGCGGCTATATAAACTTTTGTGAGGGCTGCCAAGATGCATGTAAAAAGACGCATGCGGCCCGCGGGCCACCAATTTGTCCTATACGATATAGGCACCAGATTTCGCTACCAGCTTCTCGAGTTGCCCAGGAATCGCGTCAACTGATTTCACCAGGAACTCTTGTTGTATGGAAAACATGTATTCGCGCTTCATGTTCTTCCAAAATCTTGGTTTCGTATAATAGACTTGCTTCGTTAACCTACCAAAAAAAGAAAAAAAGTCACAGGGGGTTAAGTCAGGACTCCTGGGTGGCCATTCATACATAAAGTATAATTTTGTATTTAGAGAGGGCTCAGTACCTAAGATGAATGTCAGGTCGAAAAAAATCAGATTGTCCTTGCTTCTTAAAATCTCGTTCAGTTTAGTTGGAGATGGAATCAATGTCAAATTATCGCTGCAAGTAACTTAAAAATTATCTCAACTTTCTCTCCGATTTCAGACAGACATTTCAAAATATATATTTATTATTAATTTAGACTTGGGGATAGCTTGTAGACAATTTCAAACTTCTTCTTTATGCCGTATTTCTCCAGGATATGATCCATCATGAGTCTCCACAACTTCCTATCCTTTGCAAGTCTTAGTAATGTTTTATTCCTTTTTTTATTATACCTCCCACCATTCCCCGCTCTGTCATCTACTGACACAAGCTCGTCAGGTAGGGTAATCGCTGTTTCTCTTTGTCTCTCTTGCCTTCAATATATCTTTTGAGTGTCAATTTCTCCAAGCCGTCTTTTATGAAGTTCGTATAACGCTCATGGTTGCTGGTCAGTAAGACTGTAAGGAAAACACTGGAAACCAAATGTTGAGTGAAGAAGTGTTTAATCACATAAGAACATGGATTGAGAATACAGCAGTTCAGTGCGACAATCGTACGACTGGAAAGCGCCACGCCTTTACGACACACATTTTTACCCCTATTCCATGAACAGACGTTTTACTTATATCGGATGAACAAGTCCATATTTCAGTAATAGGTGTAGAGAAGGTTACTGGGGTTTTTCTACGCAACACCTTTACCCACTATGTGTACCAGAGATTTCAATTGTCTCTAAATATGAGTGTCTTTTTGTTTCAATTTTCCTTAAAGCTTTCTCGTTACTCGCATATTCAGTCCATGGTATTCAGTCCTTGGTACCTACCACCTGTATTTATTTAGATAACAATCTGTTTAAAAACAGGAGCCTTAATAGCTGAGCAAAAAAACAAAAAATCTTTATGATATCTTAAGAACGCAATTCTAGTGTTGCTTCACATGTCAACCCTGCTTTACTTTATTAGTATTTTTTTATAAATTCTTTCATATTATAATGGCATGATTTCTGTTTGTTATCTTAACTCAGCAACAACAGCACATCCTAGCGATATTTTTGTTAGCACAATACCATTAAATATATATAGGAAATTTTCTGACCTCCACCAACCATAATAAGATCACCCATTTTATTAACGTATGTAAAAGTACATCTCTATATAAACCCTTCACCCCCTGTCTTTGAAAGATCAGCTTTCTAACATGTACACTCTTCTAAGGCAGCTACGTCTGTGTGGTTTGGGTCATATTTAGACTACGGGAGTATTCCGAAGGACACTCTTTATGCGGAACTTTCGAACGGAAGAAGAAAAAACTGGGCGCCCACGACTTCGATTTAAATACGTTTGTAAACAAGACCTCATATTGTTAAAGATCAATCTTGACACCTGGGTAAACACCGCTCAGCATCACCTTCAATGGCAGCAGTCAATACGCAGTGACCTGATGACATATGAGACCATTACAGACAGGCTAAGAGAACAAGGAGGAAGTACAAACAACTGGAAGGCACCAGAAAACCATCAACACCATTTGGAGAGGCTGGTACTGGCAACATCTGTGACCGTGTCGCGTATTGTGTTTTGCAGTTGCATGCGAGATTGCATGAGAGTCTGAAACTTAATAGTCTTCTGGGAATATGATGCCGAGGACGATGACATTTACAACTTCATTCCCTTCCTTCTTTCCTTTTAGTTTTGCTGAGACAATAAAATTTTATTGTACGTGATTGTATGTATATTCTTCGTTACTCTCTGGTTTGAGGAAATGCCAACGCGTCCCCATTTTTATTTTATTAACAAATATGTCCTCAAAATATGTTGTAATAATCTGCCGACATGACTCAAATTATTTTTACTTTTCTTTTTTACTTATCTTTTCTTTTTACTTTTCTGTGTCTTTTGCATCACTTGTAAACTGTTCTTTTTTCTCCCCTTATTTTCGAAGAAACAGTGCAGCAGCTATATTTATAAAATTCTCTTCGATTTGATTCGATCTTTTGTCAGCGAAGTCATTCCTTTTATTGTAACCAATTAATGGTGGGATTCTAAACAAATTATATGTCATCGCTTGAGTAGGATCATTCGAATTCATACGCGTTGTTTGTATGGAACACATGTCCAAACTCTCACTGGCTTCTGGATTTTCTTTTGTTATTAGAAGAAAGACATAAGATATTGTTTGCTATATAAGACTTATAATTCTTCACACTTTATCGATATCATTTCTTTTGTAATGCGTCTTTGAGGTTCACAAAGACGAATGCGCCATTGTTTTTTGTTTGCTTTTTATCTTTTTTTTTATCTGCCCTTTCTTTCATTATTTTCACTTCCTTCCTTCCTTCCTTCCTTCCTTCCTTCCTTCCTTCCTTCCTTCCTTCTACATTATCTTTTTCTTTCCTTCAATTCCTTTTCACTTCTTTCTCTTTTCCCACTTCTTTTTCTTTTGTCTTATCTTTTTCTTAGTGTCACTTTCTTTTTATCTGTTTTCTTTTTCTTTTCTTTTTTAACTTTCGCGTCATCTACTTTTCTTTTTTCTCCTGCCTCCACTTTACACACCCTTTCTTTCTCTTTCGTCCGTTTTCTCATTTTTTCTTCTCTCGATCAAGCCACCGTCGACCTGTCCATTTCTAGTAAAAAAAAGGGGCGTTAGCCTCGAGCGTGATTTTCTAGCATACACGTGAATACGCGCATGATTATATATAATAATTTATTACGTAAACCTTTCGCTGCTGTGGACATATAGGTCTTTACGAAACATACATTGTCTGCTGTTGACGTAGATATACCTTTTCAAGACACCATGAAATGTCAGTCACTATAAAACTAAATAGAGTTTAGTGCTGTTTCCAAATCAGTGTAAATAGTAAGATACAACAGAATCTGTTTTCTGACGTATTCTTATTCTATTGTATGTTGGTGTTCGTTAATTTAGTCTGTACTGCAGGGAAGAGAGACCCCTGTTGAAAGGGCTAAGGAGCTAAGGAGGAGCTAACTCCGACAGTACAAGAGGTAGAATCCAGAGTTAAAGAAGGGATAGAACAGCTAGTCAAATATTAAAAAAAGAATTCTATCAACCAGGCAGAGAGTCTACAAGAAGGGATAATGTTTTGATGATGACATTTTTTCACTGTCGAAGTCTTTTCCGGGTTTCTTTATAGTTGGTTCATGTATTTTAATATTTTAGTACATGTTTATAAATTTATGAATAAAACATGGTTTCATATTTATTTATTTTTTAATTTCCGATTTAGAAAGTTTTTCGAGCTGTTTCTAATACAAAATGACTTTTTAAAAAAAATAATATCTCGGTTCCACAAAAGCAAATGGGAATCATGTTCGTCGGTCATCTCAAAATAGTATTCCTGTCTCTTTGTCTATATTGTTCCACTCTCCTTCGGCAGGCGAGAATTCATCGATACGACGAAAAGACGCCGTATTGAAGACTGTATGCATGCTTGTGAAACTATTCCAGTAAGGCGGGGAAACATTTGGACGAAGCAGAAGTTGATAAACTTATCTTATAGTTCAGACGAAGATTCTTTTTTACAATATAGATTTTCTTTTTAAAGGAAAGTCAAATTTAACAGGTACATTTTAATTTGGATTTGATATGTCCCGGAAAGGTATATATTTGAACGAAGTAGCTAAGTGGTTTTGGCTACTATAACCAAGTAGAATACGGTAGCAGTAATCGACTGGTACGCGTCGTAGTCGCAGGTAAAAAGTGTAGATCAATGGCGTAGTCCAATGGACGTCTTTATAGACTTAGCTCTCAGACTAAGGCTCTTGACTCTCCTACACGTCCGTCGGTATTTATGACGGACACCAGCCAATCACATTCCCCTGAGGGGGAACACAGGTGTATGCATATTCCATTATATCAGGATTTAAGATTTAAATAATAATACAGCTCCATTTTCTTGGTTAGTACCACTTCAAGTAAGTATCTGATCCCCTCCTGCTATACCCTATCTTTTCAAGAGCCAGATCAGAACAAAAATGGAGTATTGCTACCATATCTGGGCTGGAGATGCTCAATCCTCACTTGCCTCTCTTCTGTTCAAATGCGCCTACGCGGTCTTGTGAGTGATGAATTATTTTCCAACCTACTGACCCTTTCCCACAGACGAAACATTGTGAGCACTCTCTGCTCTATCACTATTTCCATGGCATGGGTTCTGATGAACTATAGTCCTTCGTCCCATCAGCCCTGATCTTTACAACTGGGATCCGCCAAGCCACGTACACAATGAATGAATCTTTTTTCGTATTTCAATACTAAGAAGTAAGTTCCATTCGGTCAGCTCCTTCACAAGAACTACTGCTTTGTGGAACAGATTCCTTGTAGAATATTTTCCCAATCATTTAAAACTTCAAGTAAAGGGTTAACTGTTATATTTCTTACATAACCCCATGAACTTCACTTCTTGCATTCTCTTACGCTCATTCAACTCCACGCAGTAACCCTCTACCTTGAGTGACTCTTAGGCCTTATATTGGGTGATAAAAAAGTACATGTCGAATGATCTTTTTCAGAGTTTAATCTGTCTCCTCACAGAAAACAACAGAGAAGAGAGAGAGAGAGAGAGAGAGAGAGAGAGAGATGTTGTGGCATCAGTCACATCAAAGCAGCAGAAACTAACCTCGTGTTCACGAAGATAAAAAATCAAACACACGTTGCAGAAATAAAACATACAAAGATAACAATAAAAGAGCGGTAATTTGTACGTTAATTTCATACAATCATACTTATTATAAAACCCAGGTTGTGTGTGTGTGTGTCTGTACGTTTATATATTGGATCGGATTTCCTACATTTTTCAACCGATTTCAGCAAAACTTCACAGGACTACGTAAATTTTTTGCGGTGGTTCTGACAGCGCCAAAAATCGGAAAAACACAATTGTTTTTGCACGAAATCAATTTGAAAACACGATTAAGAGGCATCGTGAGAATGAAAGGGGGACAACTCATATCGAGTTATACTTATTATAAAACCCAGGTTGTTTGTGTGTTCGTTTATATATGGGATCGGATTTCCTACATTTTTCAACCGATTTCTACAAAACTTCACTTTTTTTTTTGGCAGGTAGTGTTTCTTATTGTCTTGCACACTTTTTTCTTTATTCTTACACCCAGAATGCTTTAAAAATTCCATTTACAAGACAATTGTTTATAATAAAATTCTATTCAACCGATAGACTTATAACGATTGAAACAATGTTTTTGTTGAGTTTGGGTTTGACCAATTCGTAAAAAAAAAAAAAAAAAAAAAAAACAAACTAAGACATGCGTGTCCGTCAACCTTAAACAATAACTTTTGTCAATTTTATTTTTCAGTTTTCATGATGGTTGATACTTGATCTATCTCTTACTGTTACATCCCCGGGCAACGCCGGGTTCTACTGCTAGTTTATTTATATTTTTGTGTGCATTCTTGTTTGTATTTTTTAGGTTAGAATTGTTTTATGGTACATGTGATAAAAGGGGGAAGTCACTCCGTATTATTACACCCCATATCACAGGGAGAATTTGCACATGTGTTGCATGTCCGAGGGTTCGCGTTGAAGAGATTGAAACGTCTTTTGGCGAGATATCCTTATTTCCAGCAGGAGCAGTTTTTGTTGCATGCTGGGAGAGTTTTATTATTTTTATTTAATTTATTTCAAACAATTTTTTATGTTATTTGTTTTATTTAATTTTATTTATAATATTACTATTATTATTTTATGCTTTATTTTTATTTATAATAATAATAATAATGTCTTTACAATTAAATAAAGAAAAAAGCGCTCCCATTGATATTTCACTTTCATCGTTTTGATTTATTTTATTTTTTGATAATCCATTCCATATCATTTTTTTCAGCTATCGGAGTCTTCAGTACGAACAAAAAAGCGAGAATTTTTACAACACCAGTTTTTGATGAGAAACATTTTGTTCAGAAGCTGAAGAAAAAGAAGTGAAAATTATTCATAGAAACAAATTTTAACATCGAATTATTGAAGAAGTAGAAAACCCCAAAACATTAAAAAAAAAGAAAAATGGAAACAAACAAACATACGAAATAGAAACAAAATAGTTATTTTAACATATGATGTTTTCCCTCCGTGGTTTTCAAGGTCTGCTAACTAAAAGGTTTAGTCAATCAAATTATGTTTTTGTTCTGAATTTGAAGCCGTTTTTGTAACATACATTACAATATAATTATTTTCAATTCATGAGACAGCGTAAAAATCGCCATTTTATCAACAAAAAACGACTTTAAAAACGACGAAATATGATATCTAGAAAAGAAGACAAGAAGACGTTTCCATTTTTTCCTTCCGTTTTAAAAATGAAATTTATCAGTGTTAGGAGACCACAACGAGTGAACAAGCTCAATTTTAAATGATTGACAGCCGAGAGACTTCTCATCGGGAAAGAAATAGAAACGATGTTGAATCCCATTGACAAGCCCCACAGGGAAACCGAAACTTCGAAACATTTAACGAAAATAAAAAAAAAATTTAAAAAAAAAAAAAAAAAAAAAAACAAAAAAACTGGCTTAAAACGCAAAAACAAAACAAAAAACAAAAATTCCTGAAACGTGTAAGCGGCTGAAATATAACATCATTGTCGAAGGGTCTGTAGAGGCCAGTCAGTTTAAAGAGAATTGTCAAAATTCTTTAAGTTTGGGTCGTCGAAAGAATTATTCTGAAAGAAAATAGCCATATTTACAGGAATTCAACAGAAAGCTATTTTAAACGGATAATTGAGTCGAATGAATGTAATTGCTTTTAAAAACAACTCCCATGAAAGCTTTCATTGTTTACATATTGTTATCACAGAAAATAGGATTCAAGTGGTAGATGATTTTCAAGCCGCAAAGTGGTTTAATCAAAGAACATGGATCAGGTGGAACAGTTTTAATTCTACTGAACTGAGCATGCGTGTAATTTTCTGCTAATATCCTGGGAAAGTCAAATATCCTATCCTTCATCTATTCCCAAGATTACACAATCGCCATTGGATCAAAGATGGACTAAAATAAATCTTACTACTTTCTGTCGTAGGCAAGGTTATTATGATAATAATACACATATAATACCCATAAAAAATGACTATTATTTACGAATCTATATCTATAATTCTCAAAATGTGTGTCTGTATGTATGTATGTGTGTATGTGATCGGATGTTGTTTATGCATTTCCAGTTTTCATCCGATTTCGATGATTTTTTTGTTTGATAGATAATTCTTCAGTGTTGGTTTTAAGTCCAAATTGTTGGCGACAATGGCTCTCCACTACTTCCTGTCCATTATAACTATCAGCAACGTTTTACTATTTACTGTTCTTGGATATATATATCTTTCATAACTTTAATAAAAATAAAAAAGTTTAAATTATTACAATACTATTATTTATTATTCTACAGTTCCTTTTTCAGGCCCCCCCTTCAAATTGTTACCCCCCCATTTGAGAATGTGTCTCAGTTGCCCCAAATGTTGTTACTAATATTGATTTTTGGGTGGGCTGGCTTTAAACAAACTGTTCCAACTGAACCGCAAAAATGTCCGGTAATGAAAGACCCGGTCAAAGAAGGGTTATGCTGCTAGTATATATATATATATATATATATATATATATATATCCGCTTCAGATGAAAGAGTTTTTACCCCCCGGCTTCTGGTTGGGACCAAAGTGTTAATATCTACTCCCTATTCTTGTTTATAGTAATAGTAATATTAGCCGTTTCTTTATAAGGAAACATTCGACATTCTTTGACCGAGTGGGTTACCCATTTGGCTTTGGCAAAAACACCTATTAGAGGGCGCTATCTAGGTTTATAAAAAGTTAAACATTTCCTTCATCTTCCTCTTTTTAATTCTTGCTTCCACATGTAGTCGAACGTAGTTAAAGAAAACTGCCGACGGGGCGCGTTCGCTTCCTTGGCCCCTCTTGACTGAACTGTGTATCAGACACGTTTAACCCCACACACAAAGAAGCGCACTCTTATGGCTAGTTTCAATGTCTTTTCATTTCATTTCAATTGTGTACACATGCAATTACTTTTGTCAATACATGCATAAAATTACCGTTTGTTTAAAATGCCTTGTTTCGTATTACTTTGTCTTTTAACCGGGCTTACATGAGTCCGCCGATATTGTTTGCGGGACAAATGTTCAAGGAGCCCGTAAATATTTCCTATAAATCGTTCATACACACCTCGCAAAACAGAGGTAATATCCGCAACAACGGAGCAACTAATTTTGATTTCAGGTGAAATTTATAAAATCTTTCTATTAAAACATTTTTTTAGGAAAATTTTTCTCAAATCACAAGATCACTGTTATCTTTATTTTCAGTATTAATGGGAGCCTTTGTTCCTAACCGGTTTTGATGGGGGCTTTTGTTCCTAATTGTTTTTGATAGGGGCCTTTGTTCGTAATTGTTTTTGATAGGGGCCTTTGTTCGTAATTGTTTTTGATGGGGGCTTTTGTTCCTAACTGTATTTGATAGGGGCCTTTGTTCCTAGCCGTTTTTGATGGGGGCCTTTCTTTCTAACTGTTTTTGACGGGCCCATTGTTCCTAATTGTTTTTGATGGGAGCCTTTGTTCCTAACCGTTTTTGATGGTGGCTTTTGTTCCTAATTGTTTTTGATGGGGGCCCAACCGTTTTTGATGGGGGCTTTTGTTCGTAATTGTTTTTGATGTGGGTCTTTGTTCCTAATTGTTTTTGATGGGGGCCTTTTTCCCCAACCGTTTTTGATGGAGGCTTTTGTTCATAACGGTTTTTGATGGGGGCTTTTGTTCATAATTGTTTTTGATGGGGGATTTTGTTACTAACCGTTTTTGATGTTTTTTTTTTCTAATGGTTTTGATGGGCCCTTTGTTCCTAATTGTTTTTGATGGGGGCCTTTGTTCCTAACGGTTTTTGATGGGGGCTTTTCTTCCTAATTGTTTTTGATATGGGTCTTTGTTCGCAATTTTTTTTTGATGGGGGCTTTTCTTCCTAAGTGTTTTTGATGGGGCCTTTGTCCCCAACCGTTTTTGATGCGGGCCTTTGTTTCTAACGGTTTTTGATGGGGGCTTTTGTTCCTAAGTGTTTTTGATGGGGACCTTTTCACCCAACCGTTTTTGATGGGGGTTCATAACGGTTTTTGATGGGGGCTTTTGTTCCTAACCGTTTTTGATGTTTTTTTTCCTAATTGTTTTTGATGTGGGCCTTCGTTCCGAACGGTTTTTGATGGGGGCATTTGTTCCTAATTGTTTTTGATGTGGGCCTTCGTTCCGAACGGTTTTTGATGGGGGCATTTGTTCCTAATTGTTTTTGATGGGGGATTTTGTCCCCAACCGTTTTTGATGGGGCTTTTGTTCCTAATTGTTTTTGATGGGCCTTTTGTTCCTAATTGTTTTTGATGGGGGCCTTTATTCCTGACCGTTTTTGATGGGGGCTTTTGTTCCTAACAGTTTTTGGTGGGGGCTCTTGTTCCTAATTGTTTTTGATGGTGACCTTTGTCCCGAACAGTTTTTGATGGGGGCCTTTGTTCCTAACGGTTTTCGATGGGGGCTTTTGTTCCTAAGTGTTTTTGATAGGGGCCTTTATTCCTAACCGTTTTTGATGGGGGATTTTGTTCCTAACCGTTTTTGATGTTTTTTTTCTAATTGTTTTTGATGCGGGCCTTTGTTCCTAACTGTTTCTGAAATAGGGTGGAAGTGCAACATTTTGATAAATTTCATTATTTTCTTGTCGAGTTTGTGGTAGTCTGTCAGCATATTCTTCGTTTTTATTTTATCGGAACTTTAAATATGCGAAAAATGTGAGAAATTAATTGTGAGAATTTCATTTTTTTGTATAACAAACAAACGAACAAACATCTTGTTCGAATGTTCGCTGAAAGACTAGTTTGCTAACAAGAATTGATAATATTTATAAGAAAAATATCGCCTCGCGACACAACAATTTACTCCTGTTTTAGGACCAAGCCGACAGAAACGATAAAGTAAAACTGGCAACTGCTTTCGAAAGGGACCTCCAATCAGTGGTTAACTAGAGCAAGGAATGGCTTGTAAACTTTAAAGCCTCCTAAAGAAAACTGCTTTCATTTAATCACCATAGAGAACTTTTTCTATCTTCCATCAGTATGGCTGATGCTAACCCCCAGGGCAGCCTTCTCGGGCTCACATTTTTCACTGACATGAAGTGGAGTGATTATATTGAATCAATTGATAGATCTAGAGTTAGGAAAGTTGGTTCATTCGTGTCGGACAATTTTTTTTTCGTTAGAATGCATTTTGCACATTTATAAATCTACCATTCGTACATGCATTGGATATTGCTGGTCTGGTGTTCCTATTTTATATCTCCTGATTCTTGATAAAATTCAAAGAAGGGGATGTAATGTAGTCGATCCTGAACCACCATTTACTTCCCTACCGCCCTGACGTGGCTTCTCTCAGTCTGCTATAAATATTTTCATGGCAATTGTTCTGATGAGCTGTTCTCCTTAATGACACAGCTGCAAGAATTAAAGCGTGCTATTAGATTGGTAACTTGGTCTCACTGTTTTACTGTTAAATTAGCAACCGTCAGTTATATTCTAATAATTTCTTTTCTTGCCCTTCCCGCCTGTGAAACTCCCTTCCGATTTCTTGCTTCCCTGTCAACTACAATCTTCAAAAATTTAAATGCATCGTCAATCTCCATTTTCTGTTTTTCCTGGAACTGTTCTTTTATTGTCTCTTTTCCTTACTAATGTATTCTCATTCTCTTTCACTTCCAGTCATCCCTTGCGTCTTAGTAGCATTATAACTTTGCTTGCAGTGAAATGATTAAAAAGACAATATAATCACATCGCTTCATGTCAGTGGAAAATGTGATCCCAAGAAGTTTCTTCTGGTTTGGTTTGGTTTGTTCTACGGCACACCAATCCTAATGTGTCACTTAATGCCGACAACTTTTTTTTTTCTGGTAATATTTTTGTTTTGTCAAAAATCTATTTCTGTTAATATTTATTTCCTCAAAAACCTATAGCTGGTAATATTATTTTTTCAAAAATGTATAGCTGGTAATATTTTTTCAAAAACGTATAGCTGAAAATTTATTTCCAGTAATAATTTTTACAAAGTATTTCTGGTATTAAAACCTATTTTTACTCTTTTATAATGCTTTTTATCTCAGTTTCAAGGTTAACTATTAGGTTTGTGCAAAAATAATGACGTAATAATGTCGTTTTTTGACGTATTTTTTAACGTCAAAAACGACATTATTACGTCATTATTTTTGCACCAACTTAATATTTGCCTATAGCTGGGACCCTAACAGGTGCTACCACCACGGGGCAAGGTGGACCTGGGAACACCAGCAATTAAGAGGTGGTTCCACGCTCCTCAAAACCTCCTGATCAGAGGCCTTGCTGTTGGACGTAGTTTATCGTCTAACCCAGGACGTGGATGTAGTTTATCGTCATACCCAGGACGTGGATGTAGTTTATCGTCATACCCAGGACGCAAGGTTCTTCTGGAGGTTAGCATCAGCCTTATTGATGGAAGATAGAAAAAGTTCTCTATGGTGATTAAATGAAAGCAGTTTTCTTTGGGAAGCTTTAAAGTTTACAAGCCATTCCTTGCTCTAGTTAACCACTGATTAGAGGTCCTTTTCGAAAGCAGCTGCCAGTCTTACTTTATCTGATCTGTCGGACTTGCTCCTAAGACAGGAGTAAATAGTTGTGTCAACAGCATACGAGGTCTGCCTGAAAAATAACGGGACTGGGTGCCGAGGGACGGTTGGGAGGTGGGAGATGGTTTCAACAGCTGAGAAAATTTTCAAATTGGTTTAATTTTGGTGACAGAAAACAGAATCTGCTTTGTCGCCTGTCAAATTTAAATCCGGAATAAACCTATCAATCTTGATGATTTGATTGAATATAATTCCGTCTGTTTTGCTTTTTGGCTTCCAACATGTATGTAAGCTTTTACGTTTTTTTTTCTTTTAAATTTTGAATCATTTCTTTTTCATCTTCGTTTTCGTCCTCATTAGAATTCTGTCTTGTCTAGTTTTTGTTTATTTCTTAAATTCATTTCCATCAGTTTCTTTCTTTCTTTCCTTCTTTTCTTATTCCTCCATTGTTTGTTTCTTTTTTCTTATACCCTCCTTTTGGGGGGGTCTCTTGTCGCATTCTTTCACGTTTTTAAAATCTTTGCTTCTTTTTGTGTGTGTGTGTGTGTGTTTTTAAATACTGTCTTGACTTTACGTCTTTTTTTGTTTCTTTTGCTTTCAAATACTTTCTTTCTCGTCTGATTTCTGTTTTTCCTTTTTTTTTTTAACTTCGCATATCATCGGAAAGGTCAGTTTAATGCCACGTCCGCCATTTTTATCGTTTCCCCATGTACGCCATTGTCGCCGACAATTTTCTTTTTTTTTTTTAAATTTTATTTTCATTTAAAAGATTTTCCTTTATGTTGTTGAGTGGCAAATCCTGAATAGCTAATTATCATCGGATTTCTGCAATTTCACTGCAAGACTGAAGAGAGGAATTTTTCGTTTCATTATAAAGAAAAATTCGCATTGGAAACATGAATACACGCATTGGAACAGTTACACACACATTATAACCTCTTGGAATTTTTTTTTCTTTTTCAGATAAGATGCATTTAATTATATTTAGTATTTAATTTAAACCATTAATTCTCTTTGTAAGTCAATAAACATTAATAATTCTTAATTTTAGCCATTGACCATACACACTGAATTTATTGTCATTTAAGAATTGTCATTTAAGAATTTTAGGGATACTCTGTATATATATATATATATATATATATATATATATAAATGAAGAAATATCGTCTCGAGATGTGGCATATTTATGGGATACAGTGCTCAGTATCAGAGATAGAGCGTGTGTAAATATAAAAGTGAACACCTGTGGCCTGACGATTGCGTCTAGCATGAAACAGACTGTCGCCTCTAAGTGTTGACTTCGATGTTCACTTATATATATATATATATATATATATATAAAGGGTGTTCAAATAACTTGGACCGATTTTAAATGGGAATTAAGTTTAAGTGTCTAATGATTTTTTTCTTTTTCTTTCAGATTTAGCAACTTAAGTCTTTGACAATTTCAACCATGGAAAGATTAACAACGTGTTAAAGTTTCAAGAGTGCAATTGGAAAAATTGATCGTAAATTCAAACAAAATGGCAGATGTGAAAACACAATTGCGTGCTTCTTTACGTTGTTCAGCCAAAAACATTGATGCAGTGAACGAGAATGTGGCCCAAAATCCAGACACCTTTACTTGTCATCGCGCGGAGGAATTGAACATCTCCAAAACAACATTACATCGTTTCCAATTGTACTCTCGGTTGGTCGATTATGTTGACCCCCCAAAGAAATCGCGTAGTGAGTGAAATGCATTTCTGTTTGAACGTCCATTTTCGTAATAGGCTTCGATAATTTTAACACGTTGTTTGATTGTTAATCTTTCCATGGTTGAAATTGCCAAAGACTTAAGTTGTTAAATCTGAAAGAAAAAGAAAATCATTAGACGCTTAAACTTAAATCACATTTAAAATCTGTCCAAGTTACTGGAACACCCTTCACACACACACACACACGCACACACACACACACACACACATACATATATATATATATATATATATATATATGTGTGTGTGTGTCTGTGTCTGTGTGCAGTGTGGATCAGTAGATAAATCTGTAGCCTGACACGTAGTTATAAATGAATTTTGACCTGAAGCGTTCACTGATATAATGTAAGATTTATGTGTATAATATTGGCCACTGAATTAAGTGCATTAACAATTAAAACGATGATGCTGTTGCAAAATAAATATTTATTGTATTAATGACATAAAATTAAAAGGAAATAATCGCATGTCAAACATTGCCAAAAATGCTCAACATTTTATAGGGTACCTTAGCATTCGATTAAAACCCCTCGTTAAAGTAGACAATGACAGAACGAAATAATCCTACGCCATACTTTACTAAAAATATTCGACACAATAAAATACCTCAATTTCGCATAATGCCAGTAACATGTATGAGGGATGGCCAAACTTTATTAAGGTGTGAGCCACATGCAATAAACTTTCGATGTTAGAGAGCTGTAAGACATAAACAAAATTTACACATATTTTTTACTGCTACACGCAAATTTATTTTGTTTCATTTTATTTTTTTTTAACCGAGTTCACCCCAAGCAAGGCAGTAAATGCAGTGAGACACACGGGGGTTAGTGGGTGTGGAAGAGTTACAAACAGGAAGACTTGCTAGAGAGGGAGCAAAAATAGAGCAAGAGTAATCTGGACAATAGATAGCGATTGCCATTGCATTAAAATTTTTGAAGATTAGTTGACTGGAATGCATGGAGCCGGAAGAGAGTTCCGCAAGCGAGAAGTGCGAGAAAAGAAGCATGTTAGCATAGAATTTACGGTTACAGCTTAAATTTAAATTGGTGAGACCTCGCCGCCAGTCTAGTAGTGTGCTTAAATTTGAAGAGTCGAAGCATCATAGCGAAGAATTTCCATGAAAGTATTTATAGAAAAAGTAAAGGGAGGCAACGTTACGGCGGTAGGCAAATGACTGAAGCCGAGACGCCAGATCGAGGCCAATAATATTGCTGATTCTTCTGTGGATTTTATTAATGAGATCTAGATACATAGGACTATATGTGGCAGCAATATTCTAAGGGTGGATGAATGGTAGACATGAAAGATTGAATCTGGAGAGAAAAATGGTCTAGCACAACAACTCAGTCTAAATAAATAACAACTGCAAATTCACTAATAACAATTGTTCCTAATTCTTTTACACCCAGTAACCTCTTGTCTCTTGTGGCTTTTCTACCTTGCATGGACTGAAACAATTAAAAAATATCTGATAAATAAATTCAACCACCCATTTGATCTAAAAAAATGTCACATTTATTAAAAGCGAAAGTAACTTACTTAGAAGGAAAATCCTCGAGAATGCCGCTATAGAATTTAATCAAAATATAAATCTGCGCTCAAATATTTCCATTCCTGAAAGAATTCCTCTTTTTCCCAAAACAACATGCATGACTATAAAAAAATGTTAAAAAGGACTGAAAAAAAAAAAACGAATCGTAATCTTAACAATATAAGGTACGCAGATGACGTGTTGATGGCTGATTTGGACAGGAAACTACAGGACATCTTAGACAGGATAGAAAAGGAATGCGAGAAGAAAGGACTAACTATTAACTGTAAGAAGAGAGAAAGAGAAAAAGCCCAAGGTGCGAGTTACAAATAGGAGATAGCAACTTGAAGCAAGTAGAAAAGTGTAAATATCTAGGAAGTCTTTTTTAACAGAGGATGGAAAATGGAAGTGTAAAGAAAAAGAAAAAAAAATCATTAGAAACAAAGAAAAGAGTGCTGGATTGCTATGTGATATACATCCTATTATATGGCAGTGAATGCTAGACAATCTCCCCACGGATGAGGAGAAAACTAGAGGCAGCAGAAATATGGTTCTGCAGAAAGATACTGACAATTCTATGGATGGAGCGAATGAGTCTTAAAGAAAATGCTAACAGAAGAACACTTATGCCCAGAATCAGGAAGAGAAATCACTTGGACACATAACGAGGAAGGAGGGTTTGGAAAACTTAACTCTCACAGGGCCATATAGAGGTCAAGAGTGATAAGGGAAGGCAACAAGCCAGATATTGTCGGGCTTGTATGAATAGACGGCGAAAATGGGGGTGGGAGATTTATCAAAGAGATAAAAACTGCTAAGGGACACAAGGATAGGAAATTGTGGGGAGCCGTGATCGCCCATGTCCTGAAGGGACGCGGCACAATAAGGACAATTATGCTTTCATCAGAAGACAACATTGTTGTAGAGTAGTTTTCACAGTGGAGGCTTGTATTTCAATAAGTCGTCCTAAATTAGGTTCGACGTACAAAACGTTAGGAACTTGAAATAAAAGTCCGACATCGACTGACTCACTCAACACCACTGAGCCCAACTGGCGACCGCTACTACTACTACTACTTATTATATGTGGGAGAGTCTATTAATAATAGAATAGGTACGTTCAGGTATAACAAACA
Organism: Acanthosepion pharaonis; assembly: GCA_903632075.3. Classification (NCBI taxonomy): domain Eukaryota; kingdom Metazoa; phylum Mollusca; class Cephalopoda; order Sepiida; family Sepiidae; genus Acanthosepion; species Acanthosepion pharaonis. The sequence continues at coordinate 2,912,533 of CAHIKZ030001369.1, read as the reverse complement.
CACAGCTAGATAATTTGATTACATCTGCAATCT
>CAHIKZ030001369.1:2782500-2907500 GCA_903632075.3 Acanthosepion pharaonis | reverse complement strand
GGGTGGTTGTCGAACGACTTTTATGAAAAACTAACCAATGAGCATTGTTATTTTTGTTTTAAGCATCAACTTTTAGTTCAAAGTCAAAAAGCCGTCTTTAATACTGTTCGTAAGTCCATCTCGTTAATGTTTCGATGAGTTAAAATTGCGACTTTTTATTTTTCCAGATTTGAGAGGACTGTTATTATTTTTTATTTGTATTTCGTGTTTTTCATTCACTTCATTTATTTTGTTTCTTTTTCTTTCGTCAGTTTATTTTTTCATTCTTTTTTTTTTTCATCGTTCGTCTTTTTCCTATTTCTTTTTTTTTTCTTTATTCCATCTTTTTTTTTCCTGCTTAGTTTTTTTTTATCTGGTCTCTCATAAATTCAAAAAAAAAAATTTAATTTTAATTATTTTGTTTATTTCTGCTTCGTTTATCGTTTTCTTTCTTTTTTTTCATTGTTCAGCTACCATCGTTCGCTTTTTTCTCTATTTCATTTTTTTTTTCCACTTTTTTTTTAAACTTCTTCTTTCATTGCTTTTTCATTAGTTATTTCTTTATTTATTTTATTCTCTGTCTTTGTTTTACATTTATTTATTTATTCATTCTTTTTCCTATCGATTGTTCCTTTTTTATTTTTCGTTTTTTGTTTCTTTTTTCCTTCGTTTCTTTATTTCCTTCATTTCTTTTCTTTCTTTTTAGATTCGTTTCTCTTTCTTTGTATCTTCATTTCATTTTATTTCCTTTCTCTTATTTCTTTTTCCTGTTTATTTCTTTCATTATTTTGTCTTTATTTCTTTCTTTCTTTCTTTTTCCTTCGCTTGTTTATTTTATTTTTTCTTCACTTGTTTTTTTCTTTCTTTTATTTTCCTTTCCTTTGTCTCTTCATTGTATCGTTTGATTTTTCTTTCTTTCTTTCTTTCTTTCTTTCTTTCTTTCTTTCTTTCTTTCTTTCTATTGAAGCAGACGGGACGTGCCTGATAGCGTTATCGCTTCTTTCTTTCTTTCTTTCTTTCTTTCTTTCTTTCTTTCTTTCTTTCTTTCTTTCTATTCTCTTTGTTTTACCTTTTATTTCTTTTTTCTTCATCCACTTCTTTATCTAATTTTTCTTTCATTTCTTTGTTTTTTTTCTTTGTTTCTTTTTCTTTGTTTCCTTCTTTATTTTTAATCTTTTGTTACTTTTTTTCCTATGTTCGTTTCTTTTTTCTTTCTTTTCCCTTTCCTTTGTTTCTTTATTTCTGTTACTTTCTTTTGTCTCTTCTTCCAAAGTTTGTTTCTTTTTTTGGGGGTTTATTTCCCTTGTTTATTCATTTCCTTTCTTTTTTTGTTTCTTTTTCTTTTGCCCGTTCGTTTATTTCTTTTATTTTTTAACTTTTTTTTCTTATATTATAGAGAGACAAGAATTGATTATCTAATCAATTGATATTAATCGGTTTCTCCTTTTCATTTCGATAAATGTGATAGTCTATTGGCCGGAGGAATCTGAACGAATGGTTTCTATCCTGTCTTTATAATAATTAAATATCACTCACTACGTGTTGTCTTTCTTTTGTTCCACGTAGTATTAGCCGGTGTTCATATCAGGGGCGGGGGGGGGGCGGAATAAAAAGTGGATGGATGGTAGTCATGGGATAAGGCAACATAATCCTTTTCTATAAATATTTTCATGGCAATTGTTCTGATGAGCTTTCCTCTTTGGTTCATAGCATTAATGAATTAAAGCGTAGTACTATATTGGTAACCAGGTACACGGAGTTTGATTGTTGAACTTGTTAAACGTAAGTACTTTTCTAATAGTTCTTCTTGTACTCCTCGCTTTTTGAGCTCTAGTCCAACTACAATCCAGAAAAATTTAAATTCAATGTCGATTGCATCGTGTGTCTCCTTAAATACTTTTCTTGTTAATGTCCTTTATCTTCACTTGTTGTGGGGCTCTCCCCTTTTTACATAAGATGGACTCGTCCAAAGTATACTTATAATGACAGAGAGAATACCTGCTGTTGAGATACGTGGAGATACGTTGATATACGTTGAGGCAGGTTGAGAGATACGGAGACAGACACAGGGTATTCTCAGAGAGTTATACAAGAGTCCAGAGAGAGGGAGAGGGAGAGAGAGAGAGAGAGAGAGAGAGAGAGAGAGAGAGAGAGAGAGAGAGAGAGAGATGATTACGGCTTTACTTACAGAGACTTGCACATATACTTTCTACTAACCCGCATTCCTGGACTACTAATCTTCACTTCAAGTCTGTATTCTTACTTTTAATACACTTATTTTTCTATCTCCATTTCTGGCGTTGTTTATTTATTTGTGCAGGATTCCATTCCCGGAATCCACAACATCAGTGACGTTTTGTTCAGTTTCCTTCATTCTATTGTCCTTTTATTTCTCAGTAAATCATTGGGTTTTAGCTTAAGGATTAAGATTAAGAAAAAATCATTTATTTAATTTCTGCGGTTTTTTCATTGTTTTTTGTTTTCTATCGAGATCTTTATGCATTCATTCTTTTCCTACGTGTTAACTGTTCCTATGTATATTTGCACAACATATTTCCAAGGTAAATGGTTGAAAAGTTGTCAGAAGATTTTCTATGTTGAAGCATATTCCTAAGTGAATATGCTTTATTGATTTGGAGACAACGCGCTTTATACACCAATTTTCATTTTTTTATCGTTTATCAATATATATATCCGATGCGATGAGAACGAAAGTAATATATAAATTCCAACGTTCACAGCATTAATCCAAAAGAGGGCTCGATACCGATAATAGAGCGATAATTATTTATTTATTATAATTTTATCATATAGACAAAACCATTTTACTCACTACACAGATGCAACTTCGTTTCAGTGCATTTCAACTGCACTTCGACCGGTGAGAACCGAAAATGGTTAAGAACGATCCTGCTTGTAGGTAAGCCGTATGTTAAACGTCACTTCCTTTTTCCATTTGTTTGAGAAGAAAATATATATATATATAAATATAGCAAAAAGGTGACGGGGTGAAACAATAGTGTTTGTTGATAGCAGTTTGGTGAAGAATGGATGGGGTGTTGAATGTTGACTGGTCTGTGGAGATTTTTTCTTGCCGATAAACACCGTTTATCAATATATATATATATATATATATATATATATATATATATATATATATATATATATATATATATATGTATGTGTGTGTTATTTGTATTTTATTTATTATTTTATCGTTTATCAATACGGGTGTGCGTGTGTGTTATTTGTATATTTCTTTTCTTACGTATAAAATAAAAGAGATTTTTAATTCACATAGAAATAACATTTAGCCATTTACAAGATCTTTCCACGCTTCGCTGTTTTCCAAAATGGATGACATTCCTGAGATCTGTTGTCTTAATTATTTCCTTTGGATATATATATATATATATATATATATATATATATATATATATATATATATATATATATATATCGTATGTGAGAATGAAAATAATATATAAATTCTAACGTTCACAGCACTAATTTAAAAGAGGGCTCAATACTGATAGTAGAGCAATAATTATTAATTATAATTTTTTCATATAGACAAAAACAATTTTCTCACGACAAAGATGCAACTTCATTTTGGTGCATTTAGTTGCATCCAAAATTGTAGCGAGTTAAATTGTTTTTTTTCTATATGAAATAATAATAATGATAATATATTTATATATGAGTAAACTCTTATATATGGGATAATATGAATTATTATATAAATTACTACACTAACACATTTCTCATATATATATATATATATATATATATATATATATATATATATATATATATATATATGTGTGTGTGTGTGTGTGTGTGTGTGTGTGTGTGTGTGATAATTATTTATCCAGTATTTTTCTTACTTCAAATGTTATTATAGTGGACATATCTTATTTGGAATTATGCGCACACCGATAGACGTATTACACACTGTTAAATAAATGAATAAAAATGTGTCGTCTTTTAACTAAGAAATGTCCACTGTAATAATGTTTTAAGCAATATATATATATATATATATATATATATTGATATTATATATATTATTAAGAGTTAATCAAATATATGCATATATCGAATAATATAGTTTTAATGAAAGTGTATTTTTATGTAATGGAATAAACTGTCACGACCATGAGTGACTACACTATAGGTAGTAATTGCCTATAAGTATCGGTAAGTTAACGAACTACAGAGACTAGCTGGGGATCTGATGAGTACGATTCAGACTTACACGAGAACTACTAACCTTCCAATAGTAGCACTCACTACTGGATTGATTTGCGACTTGTGCATAACTGTTACCTTTATTCTTATTGTACTGTTTTTTTTTACAATAAACCTTTACTTATTTAATCCACCTTGTTCTTCAAGTATATATTCCTATTAGCACGGAATATAACATATTGCTTAGTAAAATGTTCAAACAACGAAACATGCAGAGATTTGATTGTTGTCTGCTACCGGAATTTTCCCTCGTTTAAGTGTTGCTTGGTTTCTTTTTTATGCAACCGTCATTATGGTTTAGAATTGGGGCATTACCATTGCCTTATTATATTGTTAATTTTAACGCTACCAAAACGAAACTGATCTCTTTTCATCGTCTGAGAGAAACTTTTTTACCTTCCATCAGCATGGCTGATGCTAACCTCCAGGAGAATGACACCAAAGTTCTTCTCGATCTAACGTTTTCCGCTGATATGAAGTGTAAATATTATATTGAATCAATTGCTAGATCTACTGCTAGGAAAGTTGGCGCACTGTATCGGGCTAAACAATTTTTCTCGACAGAATTTATGTTACACATTTACAAGTCTACAATTCATAATTCTGCTATATATGGTTTGGTGCTTCTGATACGCATTTAGAGATTCCTGATGAAATGAAAAGACGAATCTGCAATGTTTACTGGCCCTGAGCTGGCATCGTGGTTTCAGTCACTTTTTCACCGCTGTAACGTAGGTCTCCTTTGCATTTTCTACAAATATTTTCATGGTAATTGTTGTGATTTGTGATGAGCTTTCCTCTACATAAACTTAAGTTCAGTGCTAGATTGGCAGCTAGGTCTCATTTTATAATTGAAATGACTAGATGTCACCGTAAGTTGTATGCGAACAGTTTATTCTCTCCCACTTGCGCAACCCTCTTCTGGCTTCTTGCTTTCCAGTTAACTTTGATATTCAAAAATTAAATGCAATGTCAATCGTTATCGTCTGTCTTCTTAATTATTCTTTTATTGTTCTCACTCGTTAATAATGTTTTCTTTTTTCTCATATTCTCTCACTTTCAGTAATTCCTTGCGTCTTTATTGCCATGATTGGAGTGAAAGGATTTAAAAAATATTATGGAAGGAAAGATTATGTAGATAATGAAGTATAGTATAGATTTAGTGGTTAATAAAAATCCAGTAATAATGTTGTTAAACTTATTCATTTATTATTATTTATGTCGTAAATCCACTTCGATATTTGAGTGAATCTGAACATCACCAGATGTTTTAGTTAAAGCGAATTTGTGGCAGACAAATATATGATTGACAATCACAATAGAGAGGGAATATGTGTTGAATTGATCGAAGTTAAGAAATAATTCCATAAGAAGAGGTCGGTCTTTTTATAAATACATCACCTTTTCGAGTTTATATAATACTTAAATAAAATAATATTTAAATAGATACTGTTTAAACATCTTACTACATATACGCATGCGCAGATTTGATACGGCTTTTTCTTATGGAGATTAAAGTTCATTTGTTTCGTAGCTTTGTATTAAAACACAACGCAATGTTTTGTTTTGATTTGGGTAGGCACAAAAAATTATCATTTGTTATAGCCGACCAAAAATCAGTTTTTTATGCAAGTTTCAGTTTTTTAAATTATCATTTGTTATAGCCGACTAAAAATCAGCAACGTTTTATAAGCAAGTTTCAGTTTTTAAAATTATCATTTTTATAGTCGACTAAAAAACACTATTTCCGTAAAATCTTCGGTTCTGAGACGTAATTAAAATGTGACAAATATGGAAGAAAATCGAGCGGCTTATTATAATATCCATTGTAGAATTGAACTGGGTTAGTCGTAGCCATTGATATTTCAAAATGTGATCAATACCATTTTCGTGATGATAAACAGAATTATATTCGGAAAACAGTTTCTCTTCTTATTGATTAATGTGCTAAGAAGCCAGGCTATGTCAGCAGTTCTTCCTGGTAAATCAATATAGCGATGTTGGTGTTGACATAAAATTTATATGATATGGTTATTGATATAGGCGTTCATATGAAACCAATCTGGTTAAATTGCTAGGCTTTGTTTTCGTTTCGTTTCGCATTCTTTTCGTTGCGGTCACCGATTAAAATAAATAGTTCAAATAACTGCGTCGCTCCGATATTGAAATCTGGCGGTGAGGGGACGCTGTCACATGACGACGCCCTGTCTTCGATTCCATCGGTTAAGACAAGTTGCCGTGTCATTTCCCTGAGAGTCTTAACTCGTCAGGGTGAGGGTCCATTCTCTTTAATCCTGCAAAATAACGAGACAGTGCTTATCTCGATGAAGAAATATTTCATCGCTTCTGTTTTTAATAAACAAAAAATGATTTACAATTATAATCCTGTAACTATTTTAAACTATTGGAATATAAAATATTATTTTCTAAATAATTTATAACAATACGAAGGATTTCATACTTGCTTGGTTGATTTTGTTTAGCGGCATATCAACTGAAATATAAATTTTTTGAATGCAGTTGTATTGTAGAGGTTGTTTACTTACACAACGCCCACAAAATACTCTATAGCCATAGAAAATAAGCACTATTTTCTATAGGACAATTTATGCATCGCATGAGCCACATCAAATTTTCTGATGTTTACTTTGCCAAACCTGGTTTAGAAAAAAATCAGTGATTGGTTGATTTTTGACCAATAATATAATATAACACTCTTTTCAATATTTTTCCCGCTCTCGTTCCTGGAGCCTATTCGAAAATCAAATAAAAGAACAGTAGTAGAACAGTAAATCTCCATAACTCAACCACGTACGTGAATTCTCATTCTTCTACTCACACACACAGACACAAAATTACAATTGCATTACGCTGTGAACTGTCTGTCCAAAAAGCCAAATAACCAACCCAAAATTCTATCATTCTTTTGTACGACTTTCTCATACTTAAACTCAGTTATCACATATTGCTGAACTTTGAACATTTTAAACAAGAAAGTTCTTTAAACACATATTTACAATCTCACCTCAGTACAAGGGGAACTACTTCCTCTTTCTGAACTTTGTTTCACCAAACACAATTGTTGTACTCGCTTGTTTTTCAATACATGTTATTGTTGATTACTGAATAATCTCTTGTTATTCCTTCTTTGTGTTTCTTTGTAAAATTTAAATGTGATGTGCTAATCAAAAACGCAACCTTCACCAAAGCCTTCTTAACAATTTTATACCAAATCTCATTAGCACGCCACAGTTTGCCTTCAAATATAGATAAAATGTATTGTTTGCAATTCTACGATAAATAAGTATTGTTGGTATATTTTTATATACACTGCGTGCCAAATTATTATCGAGATAACCTTTTTCTAATATTTCAAAAACCGTCCAATCAATTCACACAAAATTTTCACACAATGTTGGCAACACTGACCTGCGCAATTACTGAAATTTTTGTACTGATCAGCGCAATGTAAACAAACTGGCGCCATATTTGTTATCAGCACGGTGATTTGAGCGTGCCAAATTATTAGAAAGGTTTAGTAAAATCCCCAGAATTGAGCACGTGAATGTTTATGATCAAAAGAAGCTAATAAATAAGATAATCAAACAAATAATAACAGATACAAACAAAAGCACAGTTTTAAACAAATTACTAAGGAATGTGCTTTCCCTATTTTGAAATTACTTGAAGACGTCGACGATCCATAGAATTTGTTAATTGTAGGATGTCAGCTGCTGTAATGCCGCGAGATATGTCAAGAATTGCTTCCCACAACTCAGCGTTGCTCCTGAATTGTCGTCTTCGCTTCATGATGCTCCAAAGGTTTTCGATTGGGTTCAAATCCGGAGAATTTGTTTGCCACTTCATTTTTCGAGGTCCATCGAAGCCTAACTGTTTCAAATATTCAGTAGTCTTGTGAGCAGCATGTGAGGGAGCATTATCTTGCATAAAAACAATGGCCCTTCTGAAGGAAACTCATTACCTTTTCATCCACGGTTCAAGATGCTCCTTCATAAACGCTATGTATGCATCAGCATTCATTTTGATGCAATCTGGTACTCTCGATGGGCCCACTAATGTTTTTTCCAATGATACCACCCCAGATCATTATGCCTCCACCGCCTTGTTGGCGTCTCAAACGCTGATGGCGATTCTGTCCGTTCATTACCCAGCCTTTGCACCATCTATCTGGCCCATAAAGTGTTGCTTGAGTTTCGTCTGTGAACAAAACTTTAGAGAAGTCAATTTTCATATTGTCCTCGGCCCATTTCAATCAATTTTGAATGTGATTTCTCGTCAACGGAGGCTTCGATACAGGTTTGACTGTTGTTGCTATTTCCCTCAGATACCGACACCGAGTACTTTTAGACACAGTAGGATCCCCAATGCGACTGAAAAGCTCTTGACTGGTAAGTCCAGGGTTCTTCGTGGCCTCTCATTTAAGTCGTGACATGAGACGACGTGAAATAACCCTCGGCTTGCCTTTATCTGCCCTTTTGCGTACTTGTGTAGGGTCGGCGGTGTACTTTTTCACTGTTTGATGACACCTCCCTATCATTTTAGAAATTTCTAGGGTAGATTTACCTCTTGAGAGTTCTAAGGTGATAGTTTTCTTTTCAGCATCACTTAAACTGCTTTTACGGCCCATCTTTTCACTTTTCTAATAATTTGGCACGCTCAAATATGGCGCCAGTTTGTTTACATTGCGCAGATCAGTACGAAAATTTCAGTGATTGCGCAGGTTAGTGTTGCCAACATTGTGTGAAAGTTTTGTGTGAATTGATTGGACGGTTTTTGAAATATTAGAAAAGAAATTATCTCGATAATAATTTGGCACACAGTGTACAAAAATGTATTGCTGGTATTTTTAACATAGAAATTGTATTTTTATACTTTCATAGTGTTTTGTTTTTGTTTGAGAATTCACTTTTTGCCCATGGCTGGGACCCTAACAGGTGCTACCACACAGGCTCAGGGTGGCTCTGGGAACAACAGCAACTAAGAGGTCGTTCCCCGTTCCTCAAAACGTCCCGACCAGAAGGCTTGCTGCCGGATGTAGTTTATCGTCATACCCAGGAATAGATTTCACACTTAATTTTTATGCTAAATCAATAACTTCAAATTATTAATCCTTTCCGATTGGAATTTTACACATACAACAACTATTCTTTTTTTTTTTTTTTATTAATACGTTTATGAGACCAGAGATTTCGAATAAGATTTACTCTTTAGATTCCAAGGATTTTTTCAAAATAAAAGAAAGCTTTTTTAGAGGTGAGACACAAACGTTTCTATTGTGTAAAAAACAAGTGGAATTATTTACAGAATTTAACAACTAGTGTTATCAACAGATATTTTCTTGCTGCCTATCCCATTAAGATTAAAAGGTTTAATGTCTCAGGCATTTCAAAATATAATATTTGGGAATATTAGGTGTTGTAAGCTTGGATGTGCGGGTGGTGTAAAGACTTGAAATCGGAGAACCAAGTTCCAATTCCAGTTGAGTTCGTTATATTTACTTACGCGCAAATACCTTGGGAAAAGTATGAATCCACCTATTCTCTCCATAGCCATGGGTTAATTAGTAGAACTTGTATCAGTAAACAATTATTATATGAAAACATTCTTCCAATCTAAAAATATTTTCTGGCTTTGAATAACTCGCAAAAGGTCGATAAGCCGTAGAAAACAAATCAACCATACATTTTTTTTCAATAATTTAGACAATTTCAGTAACAGATTCAAAACTTTGAGTCGCTACGTGACCTAATAGTTCTCCATTGAGATCTGGATTCGAACCTCAAAATTTTGAGTCGGTACGTGACCAAATAGTTCTCCATTGAGATCTGGATTCGAACATCAAAACTTTGAGTCGGTACGTGACCGAATAGTTCTCCATTGAGATCTGGATTCGAACATCAAAATTTTGAGTCGGTACATGAGCGCATAGTTCCCCATTTAGACCTTGGTTCGAACCTCGCCAAAGTCGATTTGACAAGAATCGGATTTTTTTGGTATCAGATAGAGAAGATAATCACAGTGGGGGGGATACCGTCGGGAAGTGCCTGAAAACCATCCCAGCTAAGAAAATGATGTTGTTACAACGTTTCTGTAACGTCCACTAGTGGCTGGAAGAACGTTCTTTTGAAGTCTCACCACAACGTGCCAGCAACGTTACCTTGTAACGTTACGAATACGTTAATTGTATGAACAGAACATAGATAATAAACACAGGAAGATATTAGAACGATCATTCATCATCTAAATTAGTGATTCTAAATTTTTAAAAATCGAAAATAAATTCTATATATTCTATAGATATTCTTTAGTGAAAGAAAAAGTGTTCTGATATTATATTTAACCAGTGCAGTTATTTTTCAGCTACAACAATTCGCAATGTTACCTAAAAGTCGTGACAACGTTGTGTATCTGTAACTATAAATTAGTGATATTCAATTTAAAAAAGAAGCAAAGAAATTTTATACTTTCAATACATATTGTTAATTAAAGAGAATTATTCCGATGTTATAATTGACTAGTGCCGAAATTTTTCAGCTACAGATCTTCGCCGACCTTAAAATCGTGACAACGTTGCGGTCAGAAAAATAGCTGGTGGCAACATTACCGTAACGACACCACACAGATCTCTTAACCAAAATGCAACGTTTCAGAAACGGTCCAGCTTACGGCCACAGCATTTTGAAACACCGGTTCCTGTACGTTCACCGAAGTTAAGCAACATCGCGCCTGGTCAGTATCTAGATGGGTGACCACTTAAGGATAGCAGATGCTGCAAGTTTGGATTTGCGGGTGGTGTAATGGGTAACGGCTCGGAACTGTTAATCGGAGAGCTGTGTTCCAATTCCAGTTGGGTTCGTTGTATTCACTTACGCGCGAAAAGGTATGAATCCACCTCTTCTCCTCCTAGCTATGAGTTAATTAGTAAAACTTGTATAACTAAAGCATTATTATATTTAAAAAAAAAACATTCTTACAATCTAAAAAACCTTTGCGGCTTTAAATATCCTGCAAAGGGCTGATAAACCGTAAAAGAATGAATCAATCAGTTAATGAAATTAGCTACACAGACATGTCTTTTGAATTCATTTACATATTCTGGGATATAAATGTATAGAAACTACAATGGCCCAAAACTGAGGGATCAATTTACATAATGGTTGTAATATAGAATTGATCCCTCTGCTATATATAGACATCACGATTTCTTGTTTGTTTATCAAATTATGATTAGGTATGAATCCACCGCTTCCCCTCCCAGCTATGGGTTAATTAGTAAGGCTTTTAACACTAAACTTTTATTATTATATATAAAAAATTCTTACAATCTAAAAATATTTTCTGCCTTTAAATAACCCTAAAAAGGTTGATAAACCGTAGAAAACAAATCAATCAATTAATCAATACGTAACGTTTCAATAACATTTCGTGTTCACTGGAATACCACTTGTTGACCCAAGCCTCATAAACGAAATTGTTTGGAAGTCATGGGAGCTTGTTCTACATGAATATATGATTATATGAATAATACATGCTACATGAATACATGATTACATGAATACATGATTACTTGAATACATGATTACTTGAATACACTCTGTATGAATACATGTTACATGAATACATTCTACATCAACACATGAATGCACGCTACATGAATACATGATTAAATGACTACATGCTACATGAATACATGATTACATGAATACACGCTACATGAATACATGCTACATGAATACACGATTATATGAATATACGCTACATGAATACATGCTACCACCTCTTTCCCACAGACGAAACGTTGCTAGATTCTCGTTACACTATCGCTGTTTTCATGGCAGATCGAGTAAACTACATTCTTTGAACCCACCAGTTCAGACCTTCACAGCTAGGGCCCGCCATGCCACGTACACAGAGTCGAATCATCCTCATTCCCTTCATATTCCATTGGTAAGCAGAAAGGTCCACTCAGAGAGGTTCCTCCCCATAACTGTTACATAGTGGAAAAGACTCCCGTGTGGATGCTTCTTCGACCGTTACAACCTCGGCATCTTTAAGTCTAGGACTAATCATTATCTATCCTACATACCCCCCCTCTTTGTACGCCCTTACAACAAACTCAGCAACCCTCTACCTTGAGTTGCTCTTAGGCCTTATATGGATGAACATTGTTCATCCATATAAGGTAAAAAAATTGAGTTGATATGCCGCTAACAGAGCAAACCAATGTTTGAATATTTATAATACATACACGAACATTTATATATACATTTGAAAAATTAATAAATATTTAAATGTGTTATATAGGAAATAAGTGTCGCTTCTGATACTTGAGTTTGAACATAGATCGCCAGTGAGCAAACACAGGCGATCCCATTATTGAATTAAGTAGACCACATGACCATAGAGGAAACACTTAAGTAGGAATTAGCTTTGCGTCTAACTGATCGCCATTTCTAGTCTATCCTCTATTACTATACGGACTGCTATTCTCTTCTCTGCACTATTCTCTATACTGATTACTACTCGGTGGTTACTTTGCGATCGAGTATTATCGGGCAAGTACTATTAGTGCGAGTCGTATTTGAAGGCGTCTGATACCAGTATTGTTCAACGGCGTTACTATAGGTGTATCTGTGATTACAAAGTCTCTACTACAACGAGCATTACGAAAGTGACAACGAGTATTCGTTGGCATCACAAAAGTGACAACGAGCGTTGGTTGAAATCACAAAGAATAATCAACATAACACCAATAATCGATTCCACACCGTGGAGCATTGATTAACAAGATAGTTACTGTTACTACTAATTTAGTCAACTGGATCCTCACTAGGTGCCACATTAAGCTAAGCTTGGCGATAAAAAAATGGACTCAAGCGAATGAATCCTGTAGGCCTTGAAGAGAACTCTCCTTTTGTCGGGACTTGTAGTCTGGCGCTACAGAATCACAAACAAAGAACAGTAGGAAATCAGTGAAAACGCATTACTTGATGACTAACAACTAAAATGGATAGCGTATGTAACTAGAAGGGAAAATGATAGCACACTCAAGATGTTGATTTTCAACACTACCTTAAACAAAAGGTTAGGAAGGAAACTCCTATTAGTACCAGAAAGAACGATAACATTGGACTTGCGAAAGCTATTTTTCTAAAAAGCTGTTTTAAGAGAAAGATTTTAGAAATTATACTAACTGTTCGGTCAATGAATGCCAAATGTTTCCTTATAATCTCAACGTTATCATTACCATTAAGGTCGACATTCATCAAGGAGTTGTATGGATAATTGCAGCTCTAGCGAGTTCGACTCTTACTTGGTGCATAACAATTGTGACTTTGTGTCGTATTCAGCTAAATTTAATTGAACTTGGACGAGCATACGCCTAATCGCCGATCGGATCCCGAACCACCGACAATCACGATGAATGGATGTCCTTCCAGGAAACCCCGTGCCTTAAGCAACCATTGGACCTTAAACTCAACTCATACCTCAAATGGAACTCGTACATAGAATCCATCGCTAAAGATGCAGGAAAAATGGTCGGTTTCTTGTAAGTACCAAACTACTCGTGATATCCTCTACAAGAGCCTAAAATGGCGTAATACAGGACAGGAGCTGCTCATTCTTCACTTTCCAGTCTCGATAGAATCCCAAAGCGTCCAAAAGCGTCCTTGTGGGTAACAAATTATTTTCTATCCTGCATTTCTCACGGTAGGGATGTGGTAAGCCTCTCACTGCTTTATGGCTACTGCAATGGAAAGTGCTCGGACGAACTTCATTCCTTGGTTCCACCAGTTCTAACATTCACAGCGAGGACCCTCCATCTCACTCCCATCGTAGCAATCCATTCTCCCCATATTCCACCGGTGAGAAGCTTCTTTCCGCAAACCACTGCTCTGTGGAACTAAACTCCCAAGGGGATGTTTCCTCCTTCACTACAATCTTAACCTGTTCAAGTATAGGATTAACCGTTATCTTCAAAACTGTGCCTTTTACTCTTTAACGCTCTATCTCGAGTGACCCTCGGGCCTTGTACAGGGTGGACTTCACTGTAAAAAATCGATAAATAAATAAGAACGAGTGGGCAAACCTGGAGCGATCTGATTGGCTGCTGCTGTGTCGTACAACTGTTTTATATTAACTAACACACTGAGAATTAGGGCAGGTCGATTTTGAAACCGCCATTTTGCACTCAATTTGAAAGTTGGCGCTTGAAATGATAAAAAACGGCACAAAATATTTTCTTCCAAATATTTACCGTTTTTTGAGGAAACGAGTTTAAAGATTAAGTTTAGATTAAAACGTGTAACATTGGCATTCCATTCCGGTGATCAGTGAAAGCCTTACAGCACACACTTATAAAATGTATAGTTTACTGAAACTTTATAAATCGTATTTGGAAAAGGTGAAAAGAAAACGCACATTGTTACTAAATCATTGCGCCATCAAAATAAGACCCTCATTTTCTTCAAAGGGAAATTATACTGAACAATTTAGCTATATTATTATGTGATATGTTATACAGTGCAATAGTTTTAGTGCTATTTTGATGTAATGAATATGCATACACCTGGGTTCGCTCTCACAATAATATGATTGGCTGGTGTCAGCCATAAATACAGACTGATGTGGAGGTACATGAACGACGCCTATAGTCTTCGCCTATTGCCTACGCCTATTGTCTACCACTACAACGAGGACCAGTCCATTACGGTTACCTGCTAGATTTGTCCTACTCGGTTACAGTAGTCCAAAACCACTTTGCTACTTCGAACAAATATATCCCTTTTCAGGGACATATTAGATTTTCAAAAAACAAAGCAAATTTAAAACATTTTGTCTTATAATTTGTGCCCAGTAGTATTATAGTGTTATATACATTTTCACTAATTATTTGTTTTTATTAATTATGATCTAACAAATCTTATTCATTGAGTAGCTTTTTTTGTAATCTTTTACAATGTTTTTACTTATCGAATACATTAAAAAATAGCATATTTTTTGCTGAGTTCTAGAATTCTAGTTTTAATATATTTTCCGTTCATTGTATCTAATACACAAATATCAACTTTATATGGATTTATTTTTGATATAGTAAAAATTTGAAGTCTGTGAGCAAAAACCTGCAGAAATTAGGTATTTCCGTACATTTTCCAGACGATCGTTAAAACTAAATACACAAAAATTGGTAAAATCTATCAATCTAATTTTTGGTGTCTATACTTATCAAATCAAAGCCCAGCTTTTACTGTTGCCTCATTCGTAAACAAGACTGAAAGGACAAACAACAGATCGGTAGTTTGTACAATATGCCATCGGCAAAAGTTCTTCTTTGGTGAGTGATCAGAGGGTGAAAGGTCCTGCACACCCTGCAAATGATATGGATACAGGACCTGTTCTTGAAGTACCCTCCATGTGGTACTATGCGATGTACGACATGCTAGGGACACTTGAAGTCTACTGATACCTGCACCGTCTCCAACAGCCGGTAGAATGTGTTCTTCGTACGAGCGAATCTCGACCCATAGTTTGTGGTACCACGGGTCCTGTCTAAGCAACGCGACGATAAACAGCAGCAAATGTTGGATGACTCAGCTGCCTTCGATATCGCAGTCTGACACAGCCGTGCGGCCTTGTGCCCATTATCATTCGAGCGGCCGTATGTAAAAATCATATCTGCCTGCTCACGATATAATTATTCTGTTATTGTTAAACAGAACACTTCTTAGTTAATTTTCTAAAGAAAGTGCAAAGTCAACTTGCCCTATTGAACATGTTTAGTTTATCGTAGCGTTGCGACCAAGGTCAGGGCCCGTTAACTTCAGAAGACGATTGGATTACTGGTGGACCGAGTATGATGCGTAAAATCAGAAAACCAGGGCACATCGACGCATGATGTATTTCCCAGTTCATAAAGCTTGTCGGAGTTAGCTCCTCCTCAGCTCCTTAATCCTTCACCAGGGGTCTCTCTCCCCTGGCTATAAATACTGGCTGACCCTTCGCCTCGATCTCTTTTTTCCCCCAGGCCTTCTGCCTTATACCACCTCGCAGATGTGAGCTATCGCAGATGTGAGCTCTCACAGATACAGCGTTTCTCAAATTCTGGGAACACGCTAAGAACAATACACGTACGTACGAACACTCACCACAACACACACACATAATATTCACCACATGCACTCAATGTAACTGTCCATGTACTTGTAACTTGTACTTGTTGTTAATTTTAATACATATATATGTTTACATATATTTATCGGTCTTGTTTGTTTCCTTTGGACTTAATTAAAGTCCAACTTTCTTATATAGTTGGACCGGCTAGCAGGAAATTTTAAATCACGTGTGTTTTACATACTCACCACCGCCACGGTCCGCTACAAGCTAATAATTTTAAATACAATTTTAAAATAAAATCAATAATAGAAATAATTTAAATACAATTTAAAAATCCTGCCGAATAAATTTTGTTTTTAGAATAAAATTTAGACTGTAATTCTGGTAACAGGATGGAGGCTTAATACATATATAAAATAAGAATAGGTTGGAAAGAAAGAAAGTTCTATAAAATGGCGTCTTTTGTTTCACTCAAAACTGTACTCATCCTGTTGACACTGCTTTTTAATCATAGGAATTTATATTGAATACTATCAGCTTAGACTTGAAGTGTTGGGATTTAGAAAAGTAAAAGTTACTACCGCATTTATTTGTATTGGTTTCAAGGAAATCGTATGTAGCATATCAAATGGAGAAGGCAGACGGTTGATAATGGCTACGAATGTTTGAAATGAGAGTAGCGGACAAATCGCTTCCTCCTGTTTCATATCTTCGTTAATCCTGGATCAAGTCTTAATCCTGGATCAAGTCTTAATCTTCAACATTTTGGAAATAAATTGGAGCCTTATTAGAAACGCTAAGAAGAAAATGTGTTTATTTCCGGTCCAACCCGAAGAACAAACAACGAGTGAAGAGGGCATTCCGTATTTAAACTTCTCATTACAGTTGAGTTGAGTCTTGTGATTTATTTCATTATTTTTTTTCTTCTGGTCGACTTGAAAGATTTCTGTTGTGTCGATGGTGGAATTATATCTGAAAAAAAGAAAATGTATACAATAAAATCAAATGGTAACAAGTGTTCGTAAAACAAAAGATTTTGACAGATTTTCTTCTGTAATTAAAAGAAAATTCCACACGCTTGATATTTTCACGGTAAAATTCCTTTGAAGCCGGGCAGAATAGAGGAAAGCACTACTTCATACGCCTCGATTTAACACGAATTTTGATATAATACAATTTGTTTGAGCTATTGGATTGGATTTATTTTTTTAAATTGAAAAATTCTTAACACGATTACCGCAATGAAGCTTGACTCATAGCCGAAATTATGACGTACTTCTTATCAGTGTGAGAGGGTCGGTGTTCAAGCCAAATTAAAATATATTTGTCTCTAAAAAAAGATTTCGCATGCAGATTTTCTTTGCATGATTGGCGTAGCAAAATCTTCCTTCATCCTTTTGGGTTCAAGCTGACTAAAGTTAAACCTAGTAAATATAAACAATGAGAGGTGACGAGCTTGGTGGTTGAGATAGTTACAAATTTAACTCCGTCACCAGTAGATGAGGTTTAAGGTCTGAGTACCGATAAACAGTAGGATTTCAAAGCATTCCTCTCCCCCAGAGGAGAATGTTCAAGACTATCTTTTTTTTGCTCCATGTGTTCCATCTGGAATCGTGCTGCGCAATTTTCTGACACCGGGGCGAGTTAACGGAATTGTTATGTCAACAACCTAAGGTAATAGAATTGTTATGCCGAAAGACAATGTAATGGAATTGTTATGTAGACAGAGCGAGGTAATGGAATTATTATGCGAACTTGGCTAGATAATGGAATTGTTATATCCAGTGGGCGAGGTAAAGGAATTTTTATGCCGACAAGGCGAGGTAATAGAATTGTTATTCCGAGAATGCAAGGTAAAGCAATTGTAATATCGGCAGGGCGAGTTAATGGAATTGTTATGGTGACAAGTTGAGGTAATGAAATTGTTGTGTCGACAAGGTGAGGTAATGGAATTGTTATACCGGCAGAGCGAGGTAACGGAAATGTAATGTTGACAAAGTGAAGTAATAGAATTGTTATATCGACAGGAAAACGTAATGAAATTTTATGCCGGAAAGGCGAAGTAATGGAATTGTGTGGACAAGACAAGTTAACAGAATTGTTGTGTTGATAAGGTGAGGTAACGGAATTGTTATGTCAAAAAGGGTGAGGTCATGTATTTATTAGAGCGACAAAGCGAGATAACGAGCTTTTTATGCCTGCAAGGTGAGGTAATAGAATTGTTATGTTGTCATGGTGAGGTAATGGAATCGTTATGTCGACAAGGCAAAGTAATGGATTTGTTGTGTCGACAAGGTGAGTAAACGGAACTGTCATATCAAAAGCGCGAGGTAATGGAATTGTTATGTCGACCAGGCGTAGTAATGGAATTGCTTTCGAAAACGTTTTGGCAAAGGAATTGTTGTTAATTAAACATTAGGGAGAACCTTTTTTTTCTTCAGAGTTTATCTTTTAAAATTACGATAGGAAATGGCAACCTGATTTTAACAATTAACTTTCAGGAGTCGTGTACCAAGATCGGGGCATATGCCATTGACGTTTCGACTTTGGTCTGAAAGACAAATGTTCTTGTAGCAGAAGATTATGTCAGTGGCTCTATCAGTATAGCACGAAATAAAATGGTTTTCTTCCAAAGATTCATGTCTTATTTTTTCTGATAACAGAAACTGAAGTGTCTGATGCTAACAATTTTTTCTAGCAGTAAATTAGTATTTTATAAGCAGTCATATTTGTTTGGTACAGGCACAGAATCCAGCCTCATTCTTACTGTAATTATAACGGTAATGATATTATTAACCATTTCCTTATAAGGAAACCTTTGGCATTCATTGATCGAGCAGCCAGTTCGGCTATCAGTTGAAATTATGAAATCATTCGCTTAAAACGATTTTTTTTAGGAAAACAGATTTCTGAAATCCAGTAGCTGTTATCGCTCTTTCCAGTATTGATGAGGTTTTATTTTCTAACCTTTTTATGCTGCTTCATATCATTCTTCTTTTATGTACCGGGTTCCTTCAAGACGTAGGCGATCATGGCTCTCCACTCCCCCCTATCACTTGTAGCTCTCAAAAGGTTTTATCTCAGGTTTTATCTTCTCTCAAACCCTGTTCTGTCATCCACTTGCTTAAGCCCGCCAGGTATGTCATGCGTTGCTTTCCCTTGTCTCTCTTTCCCTCTATTCGCCCTGTGAGTATCAGATTCTCCAAGCCCGCCTTTCTCATTACGTGTCCCAGAAATTTCAGATGCCTCTTCCTGATGTTAAGTATATGATTCCTCCTTGTTTGCATCCTTTCCATGATATCCTTATCATCTTTCTGTAGAACCATACCTTCGTTGCCCCGAATCTCTTCGTCATCTTTGAGGAGTCCGTCCAACATTCGCTGTCGTAAAGGAGGACAGATTTCACGTAACAGCTCAGTACTCTTTTCTTTGTTACCAAAGAAATCCTCCTGTCTCGCAATTCTCTGCCTAGCTTTTGGAATGCGTCCTTGGCCATCTCAAGACGTCTATGGATCTCAGTATCGCACTTACCGTCCTCTGCCAGAACGCTTCCCAGATATTTAAACTTCCGCGTCTGCTTGATTCTAGTGTTCCCGACCTTCAAATTGCATTTCGGGTTCATCCATTTACTGATGACCATGCATTATGTCTTCTTGTAGTTTTTGCTTAGTCCCTTCTTCTCGCTGTCCTTCGCTACCTTCTGTAAGAGGTTTTGTAATTTCTTATCCGTGTCTGCTATCAGCAATGTGTCATCTGCGTATCTTATGTTGTTAAGATTGTGGCCGCCGATGCTGAATCCCAGTAGGATTTCCAGTTCTCTCAGAATTGCCTTACTGTATAGGTTGAATAAGTCCGGTGAGAAGACACACCCTTGCCTTACACCCTTTTCTATTTCTGTATATCTGCTGAACTCGTTCTTTATCCACATGCAGGCCGTTTGCTGTCAGTATAGATTCTTGATTATTCTAATAACTTTCCCAAATGTATCAAGGTTGCTGAGCAGTTCCATCAAGCCTATGTGGCGTACTTTGTCGAACGCCTTTGCGTAGTCGTTAAAACATAGGTGCACGTACTTCTGCATTTGTATTGCTCTTTTTGATAACATTCTGAGCATGAATACCGCGTTCCTTTTTCCGGTGTCTTTAACGAACTCGCACTGTTCTTGTCCTATCTCTGGCCTGATTCTGCCGCGCGCTCTATTCATCAGGATATGGATGATGAGTTTTGTTATGTGGCTAATTAGGCTGATTGTTCGGTGGAGTTCACATTCGTTTGCGCCTGGTTTCTTAGGCATTCCGATGAAAATAAATCTGCAAAGATCTTCCACTGTTGTAGATTTAATTTATTAGTTCTGCTATATTGTTTATGCCAAAATCATCTAAGAATGTCAGCATTTCTGTTACCATTCCACCTGGCCCTGCCACCTTGTTTCTATTCAATTTCACCATTGCAGCTTCTACTTTGGTTTTTAGAATTTCAGGCCCATCGATAGTTCTGTGTATTGCTGGTTGTTCTCTTTCATCATGGAAGATTTCTCCAATATATTCATTCCAGTGCTAAAGAATTTTTCCTTCTCTAATATGAGCGTTCCATCCTTTGATTTTATGCAGCCTGTTGACAAGCATGTCTTTTGTCCTGTTAGTTCCCTTATTTGTTTATGCATACCTCCTTTGTTGGTAGTACTCAATCTCTCTATTTCTGCACATTTATTGTTTAGCCACTCCTCTTTAACACGTCTGCATTTGGTCCTTGTTTCATTGTATAGTTTTCTGTATTCCGTTTCGTATCTTGGCAGATTTTTCTGTCTCCTTTGCATCATGTCGAGAATCTCACCAGTCATCCATTATTTTTTTTTCTTCGTCTATTCTCCTTTGGGATGATATCGTTTGCTGATGATGTCACTAAAGCGTCTCAAAGTGCGTCCCATTTCGTGTTTCCATTTCTATTGTGTCCCACGTATCTTCTTTTCACATTGTGCATATATTTTTCTTTCAGGTTCGGGTCGCTCAGGAGTTTGTTGTATTGCAGTTTGGATGCTGTGTTAGGCTTCTGGTTTCCGCGGTTTCGCTCTTAGTTTACATATAAGAGGGCGATCATCACTTCCGCATTCGGCACTTGGGTAGCTTTTGCAGCGAACCATTACATTCCTGAATCTTTTATTGATTATTATCTAGTCAGTTTGGTTCTAAGTTTTTCCTCCTGGGCTCCTTCATATCCATAATCATCTCGGATGTTCTTGGAACCATGTGTTGGCTATTATCTGGTTATTGGCCGTGCACCATTGGATCCATTTTCCTCCAGGTTCGTTGCGGGTTCCTAGTCCGAATTTTCTGGCTATATCCCCTGTCATCTCCCTGCCTACTTTGGCGTTCAGGTCTCTCATGATAATTATGACTTCTTGCGATATTCAAAGAGCCTTGGCATTGTCTAACACGGAGTAGAAAGATTCAATTTCTTCTTCCTTACTTTGCGCTCTCGCTGCGTACACTATTATGATAGCTATGTTGAAAGGCTTTTCTGTTAGCTTGACTACCAGAACTCGGATAATTGATAATATATCCCAGAACACATTTCTGGAATTCTTGATCTAGTATTAATCCTACTCCTTTTATCGTTTTTCTCTCTGCCTGCATAAATAATCCTGTGGCTGTCACTGACAAAATCTCCATTGTTTGGCCATCTAGTTTCACATACACGTAAAACGTTGATTTTTAGTCTACTCATCTCTTGTTTTACATTATTTAACTGGTCACAGTTTTTTTAACGTTCTATGTCCCGAGACTTATTTTCTGTTTGTGGCTCATGTCGTTCTTTACCGGACGAGGGATAGATTCCGAGGAATTTTATCCCCCTTTACGCCGTTTGTGTTTGCAGTCGCTGGATGACGGTCAGGTGACACCTGTTGCACTTACTGGGTGAGGAGTTAATTCCCATAGATTTAACCCGCTTCACGCCGTTAGGCTTCATATTGTGAGTGATATATCTTGAGATTAATAGTGGAGTGGTTTCCCGTTGCCTTCTCTACGGTGGTTTATGGATACACCACCTCTAGTTAGCTGTCCGTTGACTCATCGAGAGTTATTCCGCCCTTTGTTAGGTCTTATCTTTTCGTCCTACTGGCTCGCTAACAAGCCGCCTCACTCGCAAGAACTTAGAGTAGGGTAATCGGTTTAGTCGCCGACATTTGGACTGTGGAATACTTACCCAATATATATATATATATATATATATATATATATATATATATAT
The DNA here is from genome assembly GCA_903632075.3 of Acanthosepion pharaonis. Classification (NCBI taxonomy): domain Eukaryota; kingdom Metazoa; phylum Mollusca; class Cephalopoda; order Sepiida; family Sepiidae; genus Acanthosepion; species Acanthosepion pharaonis. The sequence goes on along the minus strand of CAHIKZ030001369.1, from coordinate 2,884,886 downwards.
ATATATATATATAATATGAGTCCTCCCTCAATATGTTTGACACACAAACCTTTTAACTACAGAGTAAGGCGAGGGAATAGAATAAAATGATTAAGTTTTAATTTGGCAGAAGTACCTTTGACCAATATTATAATAATACGCGATTATCGATCAATTAGTTACGAAAACCTGAAGTAAGCCAGACTACACGTGATATATATATATATATATATATATGGTATTTATCAATCCACCCACGGGGATCGAATGTGGCACAAGGCCTTTTTAATGTGGGTATCTCTGAGCCCGTAGGCCCAACCAAAAATAAATAACCATCCAAACCCGCCGAAGCGGGCCAGTTCCGTCAACCCCCTCCCCAACGAAACCCTACCCTTCGGCGGAGCTTCGTCCAGGTTCCTCTCTGCAAGCAGAGAGTTCGACGAACACCGACCCGGCAGCTCACAAAGCGCAGATACTACACTTTGATCCTAGCCACCGGGCCGAGCAGGTATTCTTTTATAGATACATACATACATATATATATATATATATATATATATATATATATATATATATATATATATATATATATATATATATATATATATAAATTTAATTTACACGTTAAACTAACAGTTCACGAAACGAAATAAAATTGAAAAAAAAAAAAAACGTCCAAACAACGTCATCGAAAAAGCGATTCTTAATGCTCCACACTGTTGGCCTTCTTTCCCATCTAAGCTACGCAGAGAAAATCTTTTCTTTGTGCACCTCAACGTGGTGTAATGGTTAGCAAGCGTGTCTCGCTAGATCAGTTACAACTGAATAGTGAGTTCGATTCTCACTAGGTGCTCCACACTTTCGCCCTTAATTGGATTTTCATACTAATCTTGTTAACTTCGAATCAATAGTAATTTAGTGAAAAGTGTGGCAGATTCTAAAAACGTTTCTATTTCAGGGGCCAAATACGCTGGTTTGGATGGGTTAGGGAGATGGGAGGCCAAGATGAAGTCACTTTATGGGTGGGGGAGATGGACGTCTGTGACCAACCCTCATTTAAACCCTTAAGCATGGTGACTTTGCGCTTCAAATAAAATAAGAAAAAAACACGCAATTTTTTTTATTTTACTAATTTTTCTTTCGTTTTATTTCTTTGATTTTTTTTATCACAACGCTCAGATCGTTTTACATGTCACAATCATTAAATAAGGAGCACAATACTTAGCTTCTAAAAATATTTTAACTCGTATCTCCTGTCACTATGTGCCTGACTGAATGCGACAGTCTTACCAATTAGGCTACGAAATCTAACCAGCTGACGTATATTAAATATAGTCATATAGCTGCATTATTTACGCGATTTTTGCTTTATGTCATACTAGCAGTAGAGCCCGGCGTTGCCCGGGGATGTAACAGTAACAGATAGATCAAGTATCGACCATCATAAAGACTGAAAAATAAAATTGACAAAGATTATTGTTTAAGGTTGACGGACACGCATGTCTTAATTAGTTTTATTTTTTTTTTTTTACGAATTGGTCAAACCCAAACTCAAACAAAAACATTGTTTTCAATCGTTATGAGTCTACCGATTGAATATAATTTTATTATAAACAATTGTCTTGTAAATGGAATTTTTAAAGCATTCTGAATGTAAAAATAAAGAAAAAAGTGTGCAAGACAATAAGAAACACTAAGTTTTGTTGAAATCGGTTGAAAAATGTAGGAAATCCGATCCTATATATAAACGAACACACACACACACACACACACACACACACACACACACACACACACACACACACACACACACACACAACCTGGGTTTTATAATAAGTATAACTCGATAACTCGATATTAATAAGTATAACTCGATATGAGTTGTCCCCCTTTCATTAATGCCTCTTAATCGTGTTTTCAAATTGATTTCGTGCAAAAACAATTATGTTTTTCCAATTTTTGGCGCTGTCAGAACCACCGCAAAGTAATTTTACGTAGTCCTGTGAAGTTTTGTTGAAATCGGTTGAAAAATGTAGGAAATCCGATCCAATATATAAACGTACAGACACATACACACACAATCTGCGTTTTATAATAAGTAAGATTATTTGTGTACGCCTAATAGTAGTAGATATAATAGTCGTCAGCAGTCTAATGTTCTTAGATGAAGCATTTTTATGATTAATATTCCTTTCTTTCGTCTTATGTAAATCGCTTCGTTCGATTTTACCCACATCTGAATTCCAAAGGGATTGAACCGTGAGCTATATAAAACCTTTTTCTCAGATCAATGATTAAAAATGTTTTCAAGAAGAGATCCCTTCGTCAGATCTTTGGCGCTACAGAATCATAGACAAAGAACTTTACCAAATGACAAAACCGTGTTATTTGAAGACTTTCAGCATCTGCAACAGCTAAAATAAATAGCACATATACCTAGAAGTGGAAAATAATGATATGATCAAGATGTTGATTTTATGCATTATGCTAGACAAAAAGTTAGGAAGGAAACTTCGATCAGTACTAGAAAAAGCGATAACAGTGGACTTGAGAAACGTGTTTTCCTGAAAACTGATTTCAGAGAGAGATTTTGTAAATTTTAACTGAATGTTGACTGTCGGTCAGTGAATGCCTAATATTTCCTGTGTGCAAACGGCTAATCTCACCATTTTCCTCCGTACATAGGTCAGGTTTAGAACATTTACGACTGAGTAATGAGTTCGATCCTCTCCGGGTACTCCATATTTTCGGCCTCGTACCGCATCTAAGCTACGCTTGGAAAATCACTACCGGGCACCTCGAGGCGGTGTAATGGTTAGCAAGCTTGTCTCGCTAGAACATTTACGACTGAATAATGAGTTCGATTCTCACTAGGTGCGCCACACTTTCGGCCTTCTGTCACATCTAAGCTACGCATAGAAAATCATTTTGGGGCACCTCAACTTAGTGTAATGGTTAGCAAGCTTGTCTCGCTAGAACAATTACGACTGAGTAGTGAGTTTGATCCTCACTAGGTGCTCCACATTTTCGGCCTTCTGCCACACCTAAGCTGCGCTTAGAAAATCGCTATATCCATTTAACTTGTAAGATAATTCTTTATTTCTAATCCATGCTGCTGTAGAATTTTTTTAACCATTTCACCCCAGCAAGGCGATAATGTCACTAAACGCAAGTGGTGACTGGGAGTGAAAGGAAATAAAAAAAAAATCGTTATTGAGGGGAAAGGATAATAACAGATGACAGATCTAAAAATATTTCAATAAAATTAACAAAAAAAACAAACCCAAACAACAATCCTTAAAAAGTAGTTCTACTTATCATTGAATAATTGTCGAAACACTCAATAAAATCTAACAATTACCGGATGTTTATACGCATTTGCCAACGTGAAATGTTGGCCTTCGTCACCGTCGCTGTTGTCATTGTTTTGGTTTTGCGATGTGTGAGGTAGTTGAAGTTGTGCGTAATTAGATCCATCGCAAATGAATCTTTAATTCGTTTAAGGCAGAAGGTTTAATAATGGCGGGAAGCATTTATTCACTAAACGAGTTTACATTAAAGATATGAGGGTGGGTTGGCTTAAGAGAAAATAACACACTTACTTTTAATTATGCATCCATGAATACATTATCTATCTATCTATCTATCTATCTATCTATCTATCTATCTATCTATCTACTGTTAATCTATCTATCAATCTACTGTTAATCTATCTATTCATCTATCTTTGTATCTATCTCTTCCTCTTCATATCTATCTATCTATCTATCTATCTATCTATCTATCTATCTATCTCACTCCGTTCATATCTATCTATCTATCTATCTATCTATCTATCTATCTATCTATCTATCTATCGTGGTATATATAGGATCATCCCAGTTTATTCCGATATCGTCATCAACATCACAAAATAACTATAAAATACATTTATAACTTTTGCCATTTTATGTCATTGTCAGTAAGCCCATATTTTTTCTTAAATGTTTCCAATTAAAACTTAATACCGCCAATTCATATGTCAGACTTTCTCTCCCACTGCTAATGCATCTCTGCACGATCTGGTGTGTGATTTAGATTTTCTATTTTTAATATTCCAATTTCAGTCACGACTCACCTGTTTTGTCTTAATTAACGGAAATCTCAGTTTTTGCATTTTCTGCTTGTCACTCTATAACCGAGTGTATAGAATGACACGTTCCTCGTCAGGTTTTAGCTATTAAGTTTCCGTAGCCAAATAGGTGAAGGCGACGTCCACGTCAGATGTCCTCACCGGATACAAAATACAAGTCAAAATCTCTTCAATGGCTATTTTCGATTAGTGCATTCACTTTAAAAGTTTTAAGATATATTGATCTGGGCTGATATGATAAAAAGCAAAGATGAAGATGAAAGCAAAACTTATAAAAAATTAACAACAAAAATATTCTATCTAAAAACATCTGATAATTTAGCGCGTGAATCACTGCTAAAAAAAAAAGATGGCTTTTTTTCTGATTACCAACTGGCAAGGTTGGTTAAAGTGATATTTGCCAAGGTCTTCTCGGTAAATTCAATTCCAGGAACATGGTCGAATTCGGAGATAAAGAGATGAATCAGGAAGACAAAACGTATGAGGAAGAGAGAAAGAGGGTAAAATGAAGGAGAGAAGGAAATAATAAAGAGATAGAGTAAAGAGAGAGAGAGAGAGGGTTAAGACGTTAAGATGGAGTATTAAAAAAAGGTGAGAAGGAATACCAGCGAGAAAAATAGAGAGGAAAAGAAGATGAGAGATAGAAGATTAAAGAAAAGAGAGAGAGAGAGAGAGAGAGAGAGAGAGAGAGAGAGAGAGAGTTGAGAAAATAAACATACAGTAAAAAGAGAAGAAGGAAGGAAGCAAAGAAAATAAAGAAAGAAAGTAAGCGGAAATAAAGAGAGAAGTAATCATGGCGATTGAAAAAGAAAAGATAAAAAGAGAAAAGTAGCGAAAATAAATAAAGGAGGAAAAACAAACGATAGAGAGAGAAAGAATAAAATGTAGGAAATATGAGAAATAAAGAGAGAGAGAGAGAGAGATAGATAGAGAAAGAAAGAGATAGAGAGAGAGAGTGAAAAAGAGAGAGAAAGAGAGAGAGGGGGAGAGAGAGGGTGAGAGAGAGAGGGGGGAGAGAGAGAGGGGGAGAAGAGATGGTAAATTATGTTTTATTTATAGTGTTCAAAAATATCTTTATTTTTTTGTCCTTTCTCCTCCCGAATTTTCTCCTCAAAAATCAAGAAATATAAGCAGTTAATTGCTGATACCTACTGACGAATGCACGGGTTGATTCCCAGAGGATCAGTCTACGAATCTCTGGAGTCGGTATGCTGAAGGTAGCATCAATCAGCTAAGTGACAAACTTTTTATTTGTATTAATTTTTTTTTTCTCTCTCTCTCTCTCTCTCTCTCTCTTTATATATATATATATATATATATATATATATATATATATACCACCCACGCAAGTCGGGAGTACCACTAGCATGCAAGAGGTTGCAGAGAGTGGGAGCAAGAGTAAAGAGGCGTGAAAGAAGAAAGGATGGAGAGAAGGACGGGGAATTAGATCAAGGCATCTATAAATGTTAATTGCATTTGAATAGTTGGAGATTATAGCTATCAGGGAAGCAAGTAAGAGGAAGGAGTTCCACAGACGGGAAGTGCGAGACATGAAGCTATTGGAGTAGAAGAGACGGTTACATTTAATCATTTCGACAGTGAAAGGGTGGGACCGAGATGCCGACCCAGTGGCACGTTTAAATTCATGCAGTTTGGGAACTAGCGAAAGTAGATCGTCGGGGCAGTTATCGTAAAAGTATTTGTAGAAAAGACAGAGGGAAGCGAGGACACATCTGTGAGAGAGCGACTGTAAACGATATAAATATATATATATATATATATATATATATATATATATATATATACTCACTCGACTCTACCGTCGATTTCGACGTATGAGGGTCAAGAAGATCAGGAAACCGACAGCCCGACAACAGCACATGAGATTCGATTATAGTGGTGAAGGTTTCGTGCAGGACCATCCACATTTTTTGAAGGGCCGATTATTACAGAGACCTGGTGCACTGCGTGCCAAAAGGTCCCCAAACGACCCTCCACAGGTTTTGAATTCAGAGTTTTCCTTCTCCTAGGCCAGTTGCCATCCAAGGCTATAGAACCCAGTCTGCCTGAACCCTATTTACCCATAGCTGGAGGGTGAAGAAGAGGATTCACACCTCACGTAAGTGAATGTAATGTATTCGACTGGAATTCGAACTCAGCTCTCCGATTCCTCAAACCAACCAACCATTACTCCCTTGCTTGCCTCCTATATATATATATATATATATATATATATATATATATATATATATATATATATATATATATATATATATATATGATGCAAATATTTTCAGTATTCTTGAAAACATCCCAATTTTGTTTCCCTATCCAGAAACATCCAAATTTACTTCTGTCCACAAAATTGGGATGTTTACTTCAAGAATAAAAATATTTGCATCATATATATATATATATATATATATATATATATATATATATGTGTGTGTGTGAGGAGGTAGCGACAGCCTGCTTCAGGCTTAAACGCAATCTTTACGCCTGAATCCCCTAATCTTTATTTTAGTCTCTCCTCTTTCATTTAAGAACATTTTGTCTTATCCCCTTCACCATGACAGAAAGCAAAATATTTCGGTAAGATGATAAATCATTCTATTGGGAGTATCGAAGACTGTTTTGTAACTTCAGTTAAATGCATCAAGTCACTGACAAAGGTTAACAGGTCGTTTATGGCGTCCTTTCTTGATTTACATGGATTGAAAGGTAAATGAACGAGAAAGTCTTTTTTGGAAAGATTTAGCAAAAAGAAATCTTGCCTTCCAATCGATTCGTGTCATTCTGCATTGTTTTTCCAGCAAAGAAAAGCTTTTATTTCTTACTCTTTTGGACCAATTAATTCGAGTTTCTGTCATATTAGTTGTACTGTAGCGGTGGGAGGTCTGTCTTAACAATTCGTTCATATTTCTAAAATAATATATATATATATATATATATATATATATATTATATTGAAAATCATACAACGCCCCGGCTTTGAAAATATAACCAGAAAAAAAGAAAAAAAGAAGAAACATACATCGAGAAATTACTTTCTGTCTCAGGAATTGTTTTAAGAAAAAAGAAATGCCCCAAATAAAACCTGAAAATTTTCAATTTTAGCAAAACAATCAAAGAGTTGACTCGAAGATTTTTTTTTTGAGGAAAAGATTTCAAATTTTTTTAATGTTTTATTTACGATGTATTATGAAAGAAAAAAGCTATTCTAAACTTTATGCAACAAATATTGGAGATAAATTAGATTATGGTTTTCGTGACTGATATTTAAAAAAAAAATCTTTTATTTTTATTTACATTTCTTTCATCGAAGGCACGATAAAAATGTCAGTTCAATTCGGTGACAAAATTGCCCAGTTGAAAATTTTCACGTATTCTTTTTTAGTTTTTACTTGATTTTTACCATTTTTATATGAGAATCCTGGTACTAATTAACATCTCTTAATGTAGAAATATATATATATATATATATATATATATATATATATATATATAAAAACCAGATTGTCTGATGATCGCAAAAGCGTGAAACCCAGGGTTACAAGCTACTATGCAACTGAATATATATATATATATATATATATATATATATATATATATATATATATATATGATACAGTATAGTTTTTTAGGTATCCTATATTTATGGGTTAAAGTGTTCAATATCATAGACAGTGCGTATGTAAATATAAAAGTGGACATTGAAATGAACACTCAGAGGCTACAGACAGTTTCATGCTAGACACAATCGTCATGGCCTGAAGATTGCGCTTAGCATGAAACAGACTGTCGCCTCGGGGTGTTCATTTCAGTGTCCACTTACATATATATCTATATATATAGTCCTCCCAAAATGTATGTACACTTCAGGAAAATAAAAACTGTAGATATTGCAATACTAAATTTATTCAGACATCACGAGATTAATACAAGTTACCTTTGGACTCCACAATCACAAAAGATGATCAAAATGGTGGCCTTTAGCTTCCAGACATTTATTAGTATGGCGAACTCCTGCTTGGGCAACGTGTGAAATGTTCCAACATCATAGCCGAGGAAGCGGCACTTGTTGCTGCACGTTATCTGCCGGAATTTTCTTTTATGCACATCACACACACGGTACAACGGTGTTTTGATCTTATCACGAATCCGTGAAATTGTCAAACGTGTTGAAGGTTATGTTCCAAACTCACTCCTTGTTAACCAAAGATTATAGGATCCAGTCTTTTCTACTGGGATGAGGCAAAGGAGAAGAGATGGATTCATACATTTTTATAAGGCTAGGCTATTTACGCGTAATTGAATGTAATGAATTCGACAGGAATTCGAACTTGCCGCTCCAAGTTCGAATTCCTAACCGCTATTCATTACACCATTGCGTAAAAAGCAAAGATTAAGTTGAAAGCAAAAAAAAGTCAACAATAAAAATGTTCTATCTAAAAAACATTCAGATAATCTCTACGATTACTGAAGTTAAGCAACGTTGAGCCTGGTCAGTAGTTAGACGGCTGACTGCTTGGGAATAAGCAGGTGCTGCAAGCATTGGTGTGCATATGTGATGTAATATATAACGTCTGAATTGGAGAGTCGAGTTCCAATTCCCGTTGGGTTCGTTATATTTACTTAGGCGTAAATACCCACGAGAAAAGTATGAATCCATCTCTTCTCTCCCCATCTATGGGTTAATTAGTAAGGCTTGTATCAGCAAGTCATTATTATCTCTAAAATATTTTTACAATCTAAAAATATTTTCTGGCTTTAAATAACCCGCACAGTGTTGATAAGCCGTAAAAAAACAAATTAATTTATCTCTATCTATAAAAGTCAGGATGTGTGTGTGTGTGTGTGTGTGTGTGTGTGTGTGTGTGTGTGTGTAACGAATGCACGGCCGCAATTTTCGACGGATTTGCACCAAAATTTACATGCAAATGATCCAAGTTAGCGGGAAGGCCAAGATCGACTTTGCATTTCCCAACTTCCATCGATAGTGGAAATAATCAATTTTTTCATGCTTCTACGGCAGTTTTCATGTAGTTTGAGGCCATTTTCTACTGGCCAGTGTGAGAGCCTATAGTTGGCTGCCAAAAAATAGGCAGGAAGATTCTATTGACCAGCGTGAGAGCCAACAGCTGACTGACACGAAAGCAAAAAAAAAATCGATAGCTGCATTCGTCACAAGTGGGGAAAAATTTAAATCTGCATGGCACTTTAATCCAATTGGCTCATTCACTTGCTCAAACTGAATGCTGATTCTGATTCCGCAGAAATGGGTTGGGTGTGAAAAAGTATTTGTTGTTAACATTCTTTTTCATTCGGTTTTTCCAGTTACGAGTCCTTTTTAAAGCTGATCGTTTTGTGTTCATTTTGTTTAGTTCTTTTTTCTTAACAGATTTAGTGTTTAGTATAGAGCTTAGAAAAAATTCGCATAGTGAGATAGGCAAGAAGTAAGGCATGTAGCAACATCAGCACGGCAAAGGGCACTCCTTTAAAGGCAAGGAAGGGCAAAAATATTTTAAGTCAAGTGATAGCGATTGCTGTATGAGTCGTACGATTTTTGAATTAAGCACGGGCAACGCCGGGCCATGCTGCTAGTTTAGTATATAATCACTGCTAAAAAGAATGGTTCTTTTCTGATTATTAACTGGCAGGGTTGGTTAAAGTGAAAGGTCTTCTCGGTAAATTCAACCAGGAACACGGTCGAATTCGGAGTTAAAGAGATGAATCAGAAAGAAGATTCGTGGAAGAGACAAAGAGAGTAAAATGAGAGAGAGTGGAAGAGTAAAGAGATAGAAAGAGTGTAAGAAGAGAGAGAGAGAGAAACGCGAGGATGAAGTATTATAAAAAAAGAGACAAGGAAAGTAAGCGTGAAAAATAGAAAAATAGAGATAGGAGATGAAAGAGGAGATGAGAGAGATAAAGAATGTGAGAGAAAGTGAAAGAGTTGAGAAAATAAACACACAGGAAAGAGATGAAGGAAGAAAAACAAAGAGAATAAAGAGAGAAAGTGAAAGGAAGCAAAGAGCGAAATAACGATGGAGATGGGAAAAGAAAAGATGAAAAGAGAGAAAAGTGACGAAAATAAAAAAAATGAAAATGGAGGAAAAACGAGGGAAAGTGAGAATAAAAAAGAAGGAAACATAAGGCAAGATGGAAGAGGAAGAAAGAAAGGCAGCAAAATGAAGAACAGAGAGAGAGGGATAGAGATAGAAAAATTTAAGAGAGAGTGAGAGAGAGAGTGAGAGAGAGTAAAGGGAGAGTAAAATAATAGCGAATTATATATATTGTTGTATATTCGACGTATATATATCTGGCTATTAAAAATATATTCCCCCAGTCCTCAAACTTAACCTACTATAGTAAGATAACTTCTTCTTCATATATCGTGTCCCCTCAGGACGCAGACGATAATAGCTCACCACGATTTCCTGTCCTTTGTAGCTCTTAATTGAATTTGTCTTTTTGTTATTTCTCCCAAATTGTATTCTGCTATCCATTCATTCAAGCTCACCAAGTATGTTATGCGCTGTTTTTCTCTGTCCCTCTTGCTTTCAGTCTGTCCTGTGAGTATCAGATTTTCCAAGCCCTCTTTCTTCATTAGGTGTTCTAGAAATGTCAGCTGCCTCTTCCTTAAGTTTCTGTTTTGTTTCCATTTTCTCTAGAGCTCGTCGTTGCTCACATATTCGATCTATGGTATTCTCAGCATCCTTCTGTAGAGACCCATTTCTTTTGTTTCAAGTCTGTGGAGACTGTCCAGCACTCACCTTAGAAACTCTTCAAACAAGCACTTATTGGCTGTTTTTGAAACTATGTGAGACGGCTCAAAGTTGTGACTTGTACCCTCTCATATAGAATGTATGTTAACTGATCCTCACTGGGTGCCCCATACTTTCGGCCTCGTGCCACATATAAGCTACGCTTAGAAAATAAACATATCGTAAGTGTATAAAGGCCATGACTTATATACTCGGTTAAATGATCTAACCTAACAATAACTTTTACCGGAAGTGATGTCGGCTTGGCACAGCTGACATCAATTCCGGTAAAAATAAAGTCATCATCTATGTACTACTGTCGGTAGTCGGGTACGCGCAACAGCAGGAAAATTAAATCAAGACTGTTCGTTCGAATAAAAAGAGAAAAAAATCTCTTGCTTAAATCCGGATCACACAGCCTAATTTTCTCGGTTACTGAAAAGAAGCGAGAAAACCAGTGATTGTTTAAAAATTTATTTGATATTTTTTATTTATTATTACCGGAAGATGTGCGTCGATTCTGATGCGCAGAGATAACATTCTATCATTTTGATTTCTGCCTTTATTTTCATATCCGGCTGTTGCTTCAGACGTGTGGCTGAAGCATCAGCCGGATATGAAAATAAAGTTATGCGTAATGTATTTATGCGTAATGAATTTATGTATGTATATATGGATAGATAATTTTCCCCTTGACCCGTAGGGGCACCATGTGTACTGCAACCGCAGTATGTATGTATGTATGTATGTATGTATGTATGTATGTATGTATGTATGTATGTATGTATGTATGTATGTATGTATGTATCAATCATTGGGCTCGTGGCTTAGTGTTAGAACGTCTGCCTTCTGACCATGAGACCCGGGTTCGAATCACCATGAACGATTTGTCAGGAAGGACTGAATCGAGGTTGATCCCAGCGTGCAGCACCTTTGGAAAGTGCCTGAAAACCATACCACCCAAGCCTTATGAGTGAAATTGGGTAGACGGAACTCTTGTGGGCCGTCGATAACTGTGGCCGAGGGCTTGATCGTGCTGGCCTTGTTCAAATTGGTCTCGCTAGTTCATCATAGTTGCAGCATAAAGCACAGGTGAGCGATCGTCTGCAATAGGGATTGGCTAACCGCGCCCTAGTAGATGGCTATCCTCGAATACGAGTGACCAGCTATTATTATATATGTACTGACAGATATTTTTCTCCTCCTACATCTTAGATCAGAAATGTGTACTGCATTTTTGATCTAAGATCTCCAGTGTTTTTCCTTCTCATAGAATAGACCCAGTCTGTCCTGCTATTTACCCATAGCTGGGAGGAGAAGAAGAAGATTCACACCTTTTCCCAGGGCTATTAACTTAAGTAAATGTAACAGATTCGACTGGAATTCGAACTCGGCTTTCCGATTCTTCAATCTAAACCTCTATCCATTGCCTCCCTACTGATAGATAATTAAATCTATATAAAAACAAACCGCCAGGGTTCTTTTCCCCTTACTCCTGGACCCGGGGTACTTCAACTTGAAGAGGTCATCAAACCGAGGTTTTATTATCTGTTGGTTCTCTCTTTTTCTCTTTAATTCCATCCAGCGTTCTGAATAAAAGAGGCTGCCATTAAAAAGAAGAAAACACAACTTCTATCTGTTACATTTATTCTATAAGTTAACCTCTTGCCCCCGCCCCAATTATTTATGGAAAAACTTTGCATTTTGAGACGATTTTTTTAAATATTTGTTTTGAATATCGTAACTAAGAAATTGAGAGACTTTGAAGTAACCGAGCAGTGGTTATCACCTCTACAAGACTCGTTTCAAACTCAGAAGTGAATAAAACGAATCAAGACCGACGTATAAACACGTCTGTAGCTGTTTTTTTTTTACCTTTTGAACGTGTTTATTCGTCTCTGTCTGAAAAAGACGCTTTCAGTGAAAACGTATATACACGTCTACGCCGGTGAACGTGTTAAATTTATTCAATTCCTGATCAAGCGCCTTTGTTTGTATTTGATACGCTTTACGGCCACATCACGTTGAAACCCCCGGTCCTTGTACGATCACCGAAGTGAAGCAACGTCGAGCCAGGTCAATACCGCTTCGGAATACCAGGTTCTGTAATCTTGGATGTGCTGGTGATGAAATGGATAATGGATCAAAATTTTATATTTTTCTTTTCTTTTTTTTTTTCAATGTTATTATCTGCTCTGTTATTTTTCTTATTTTCTTTATATCTGGATGATCAGAATTGCTGAGTTAAGATAAATGTAAAAGTCACGTCCTGGGTAAGACGATAAACTACATCCGGCAGCAACGCCTCTGATCGGGAGATTTTTGAGAAGCTTGGAACCACCTCTTTGTTGTTGTTCTTCCCAGGTCCACCCTGACCCGGGTTGGTAGCACCTGTTAGGGTCCCAGCTATGGGAAAATAGTTAATCCCCAAACTGGGGCCAAAACACAATGAAAGTATAAGAAAAGATTTTTATAGTAAAAATAACAGCAATACATTTTTGAAAAAAAATATTAGCAGCAATACTCTCGACCAAAACCCTCTTTACAATAGCACATCAATGATACAAACCTGTTCTGCAAACTGATTTCTTACAAAGAATACATATTCTATTGATACGAAGATATCCTAAAAAACCTTGTCGGAACTAAATAACCCACTGAGAGTGATATGTCGTAAAACAAAACAAAAAAACAAAAACAAAAAAACAAAAACAAAAAACAAACAAACCAAAAAAGGCCCGCTGCAAGCTAGTTTCAAAGGAAAAGGCATGAAACCATGTTTCTTTCCCCAACATCAGCTGTGGTAAATAGTCGGGAAAACTGGGCGCTTTAGCTACGATTGCAGTCCAGTAAAATATGAAAGGCCTAAGTATCACTCAAGGTAGAGGATTACAGAATGGTGATGTTGTAATGGCGTATAGGGGAGGGAGCAAGGGTTGAGGCCTGATGTGAGTTTGAGTCCCAATAGACGTTCCAGGCCAGGAGCCTTCTTCTTCTTCTTCTTCTTGCATAAGGTTGCAAGTATCGGGTGTGTTATGTGGAATCAATCTTTGCGAGTGGGGCCAGTTTGTTAATCATTAATCTACACCAAGGTGCAGCTGAGCTGTTTATCAGCCTCCTTAATAAAATCATACACTGGAAGTGGAAACCTTCTGCTGTTTCGACATTTTTACTATTTTTTTTGTATGTATGTAATGACGTATGTTTTTGTCCAGCCTTCTGCTTCTATCAATTATAGCAAACTTTGCCGTTTCCTTGACATTTTCACTGGCGTATTAAAGATAATTTTTTTTTAAATTGCGCGGCAAAAATACTTCTAACAGGAAGGTGTGCTGAGAAACATTTTCTACGAGACACCTGTTTCGCCTACCACGAAAAAGTGTTTGCCACTTTCAAATGTGTTGAGCTACATACTATATGCTCAATGGTTACAACGGTAGCGTGTCTTCTTCAGCTAATCGTAAAATCTGCATTTCCATCGCATGTTTCATCGCTATGTACGCTAAATATAGATGATAAAATTATAGTTTTAAGGTATGCTATATTTATGGGTAAAAGTGCTCAATATCAGGGGTAGAGCCTATTGTAAATAAACAAGTGGACATTGAGTTCAACACAGATCGGCGACAGTATGTTTTACACTTGAACCTTTAGGCGTTCATGACCTGAAGATTGTGTTCAAGTATGAAACAGATTGTCACCGCTCGGTGTTAACCTCAGTGTATGTGTGTGTGTGTGCGCACACACACACACACACACACACACACACACGCACACGCGCGCACATATATATATATATATATATATATATATATATATATATATATATATATATATATAAACATATATATAATTATTTAAAAAAATATGATTCCATCGCTACATAAGAGTTCTCATGTTTCAAAAACAGAAGCTAAAAACCCAGCTCTGTTTTATCCTCAAGCGAATTTTGGAATAACTAATCTTGAAATTTACGGAGCTTTATAAACATATACATTCCTAATACTAATTACATGGAAACATTGAAACCAATTATTGTAATAAAGATATAGATATATATTTATATATATGTCCCTTCCTTTCTAGTTCTTTCTCTTTCTTTCCCTCTCTATTTTTAATGTTTTTTCTTCCTGTATTGTGTTAGTCTTGTTGTTCTAACTGGCGGTATATCCATAGTGCCACAACGGATTTGTTTTCATCCACGGCCCTTTTTCTTGACTACACCTCCGTCCTAGAAGTTACCTCCTGAAAATTTGTTTTGCTCAATATCATAGAAAACGAAAACGCTATCCAACATAATACAGGAAAATTTGTCAACGCAACACTGCGACACATATATTTATCAAGTAACTCCAATGAATTGTGTGAAGGGCGGAAACTTGATAATGATCGTCGTTGTGATAAGGAGCTCCAAATGTTGCTTCCTGAATTGTCAACATTTTAACCGTTGCTATGTAAACAAATGTTTGGCGGTACACACATATCTTGTATTTTACTGTTAGCTTCGTATTTCTGTCTTACCCTGTGTGAACATACACTCGAGGACCTCGATTCTTTTTCTGGGTCGACAGTATTTCGATTCCCGTTTGTGTCGGTATGGACAAAAACTGGGAAAGCCCCGATGTACGTTCACCAAGGGAGCGTAAGTTAAAATAATGCCACAAAGAGAAAAGAAAACACTGGAATCCTGTTTTCAGTAAGTTAGCTTCTTTATTTATTGATTCTCCTAGCAATGTCTGTGGGGTAAGTAGGTGACACTTGGGACATCTTTGATGCTACTTTTATCTTATCTCACGACTGATTAATGGGTCGCATCTTCTCTTGGGGAAGCGTGAACTCCCGACGACCATCACGATGTGCGACTTGACAGTAACCCTCCAACGACTCTACCCGTATAAGACCACAATCGGAATTTCTCACCTTCCGACCGATTGGCACTTGACCCCGAATCTTTTATTTAATTATTTCCTTTTACCTTACTTAAGGCTTAGATGATACTATTTAGCGCACACTTGACATCGAGCATGTTCTAAACCCGTCATGTGGAATTCCATTGTGTCCCACCTCTCCGTTGGTTAGGTCTCCTCGCGATTAATAAGCGGAATTACGAGACGACAAAATGCAAACTGATCACGTTTTACCATAACAACGGAGAGAAGCAGAGAAGCCACATTATGGCGGGAAGTGAGAAATTCTCTTCCTGTTTATAAGTGTCCTTTTTGTTTTCATTTGTCCTAAAACCTTTTGTAGAACCACATTTCTGTTGCCTCCAGTCTCTTCGTCGTCTGTGATGAGATTGTCCAGCATTCGCTCCCATATAGAAGGACCGATATTACATATGAGTTCAGTACTCGTTTTCCAAACAAAAAATTTTCGGTTTCTTAATACTTTGCTTAGCTTATGAAAGGCAACTTTCACTATTCCAATGCACTTTCGGGTTTTGCGTTTACCGTCCTCTGTTAAAACAGTTGCTAGATATCTAAATGTGTTTACTTACTTGATTTTGGTGTCTCCAATTCGCAGTTCGCATCTTGGAGACACGATGGAGTAATGGATAGCGGCTCGGATTTGAGGAATCAGAGATCCGAGTTCGAATTCCAGTCGAATTTATTACATTCATATTTCTGCTAATGTCGTTGGGAAAGGTATGAATCTATATCTTATATCCCCAGCTAGGCGTAAATAGTAGGGCAGACTGAGTACTATAGCCTTGGGTGGCAACTGGGCTCGGAGAGGGACAACTCTGAATTTAAAATCGGAGGAGGGTCGTTTGTGGTACGGACTGGGGACGACCAACACCATATTCCGTGCTTCAGGTGTCGGTCAAGAGCTTGATAGGCGTAGCTAGGTGGAAGCCTATTGAAAGAATCATGAAGAGGATTAATCAAAGCAACACCATGCTGGACTGGAGGAGGTTGCCTGTTTCTTCTGCCTTCAGGTACCCCTTGACGATTGAAATAGTCGAGGGACTGATGATGATGACTATGGGTTGTTCCTTTTGATGACAACCATTGTCTTTTACAATTGACAGTTAGTCCTTTCTTCTCACTTTCCTTTACTACCGTCTGTAGGAGTTCTTGTAGTTTCCTTTGTGTGTCTGTTAGCAGTGTCATCTGCATATCTCATGTTGTTAAGAATGTGGCTCCCAATAATGAATCCCGGTAGGACATCTAATTCTCTCAGGATCGTCTCGCTCTTAAGGTTGAATATGTCCAGTAAGACGACACATCCTTGTCTTACGCTCATTTCTATTATTTTGTGTTTTCACTGAATATCAAACAAATAACCGAGTTCGGTGTCGAGGATTGTTAATGCCTTTGGCTGTTCAGCAATATGAGTTTTATATCCCCACCTATCCATGCACCTGCGTTTTTCATCTTTTGCCGTATCTCTCAGGTTTCCTCTCTTTCTACCTGTCTCCCATTCTATCTACTAACATTGTTCACCTATCTACCTGTAACTATGATATGGTTGCGCAGTATTGGCACCCACTGAATATAAAACACAACACGACAAAGTGGGCCAATATCTACATGGGAGAATCTGCAACAATTATGGAAAGGAAACTAAAAGAAATTAGTATGAACGCCACTCAGACCCGGTTAGGGAGATAGAACCTTTACCAATTTTATTCGACTTTACACCACAGACAGAATAATCAAAGCTAATCGCCCAGACATCGTGATTAGAGACCTCAAAGACAAAATGTGCCTCCTTATTGACATGGCAGTCCCTGCAGACTACAATGTATTTTTCAAGATCTTCAAAAAGCTATCAAAATACAAGGACCTTGAAATCGAAATCACAAAGATGTGGCGCATAAGGACATTAACAATTCCAGTCATAGTTGGAACCTTCGGACTGATTGGAAAAGATTCCAATAGACTCATTGAAGGAATTCCTGGTAGCCCATGCCCTAAAGAAATACAAAAAATTGTACTCACAATTACAACCCACACCTTACGAAGAGCTTTATCTATGTAAAATATGTGCGATTTTTTTTTTTCAAAATCGCCCTGTGGAAAATGTCATGATGCCATTTCTGACATTAGATCTCTGGTTGGCACCCGGAAAGAAATGTGTATACACCAGAAAAACCAAAGGAAATAAAATAATAATAATAATAGTAGCAGCAGCAGCAGCAGCAGCTTTTACTTGTATAACGTTTCTCTTGAAAATCAGCATTCGAAATATAAACATTACTGGGTTCGAACAGCAGCAATGAGTACTATAGGAAATTAATTCCTGCAGTCCTGAATCAGGCTACAAATAGTAATGCTAATGGTGACATTAGTAGCCGTTTCTTTACAAGTTAACATTCGACATTAACTGACCGAGCAACCTTTGGTTGAAATTTATAAAATCTTTTTATGAAAACAATTTTTCAGGAAAATAGGTTTCTCAAGTCCAGTAGCTGTTATTGCTCTTTTCACTATTGATAGGGGTTTCCTTGCTGACCTTTTGTTTGTAGTCGTGATTATGTTATTATTTTCTCTTTTCCATTTGAATTGTGGCTAATATTAAAAGACCTGAATCGATTTCGGTTTTTTGTGATTCTGTAGCCCGAATCCACGAAGACGTATACACCTCGCAAGTGAAAGATAGGATTAGGAAGATAACATTGCACTAAAATTGCCAGGTTAGAAACTCAAGGCCTAAGATTTCTTTTTAGAGACTGGGGAACCGAATTAAGGCACCGGAATATCGTACACGCTCCATTTTTCTGTATCCATGCTGTCTTCTACGTCACCTCTTTGAATGCTTCCGGTGTCGTCTCGCGTGTTCACTCTTTACACTCGTTTTGCGTCTCCGTCTCTCTTTCTCTCTGCACCTCCGTCTCTTTCTTCCCGCTTTTTCTGCTTCTCATTTTCTTCGTTCCTCTCGCCGCTCTTTCGGCGTCTCTCTCCATCTCTGCGTTTCTCTCTCTGCCACTTCTAAGTCTCTCTTTCCGAGTTTCTCTCCCTGCGTCTCCCCCTCTTCCCTTTCTGCGTCGCTCTCTCTTTCTCTGCGTTTCTTTTACTGCATCACTCCCTCCGATCGTTTTTGCATGTCTCTCTCTCTCTCTCTCTATTTGCTCGCTCTTTCTGCGTCTCCGTTTCTCTCATTCTCTCTCCCTCTTCGTCACTTTCTCTCTTTTCCTCTCCGTTTATTTTTCTCTCTTTGTCCATTTTCTCTCTCTCTCTCTCTCTCTCTCTCTCTCTCTCTCTCTCTGCCAAGAAAAAGTAGCTATTTATTAATTTTCATGTGCAGGTGAAAAATTCCTAACAGGTGTCCTTTTAAGAAATTTACAGACGACGACGAGTTAATGCGTTTTAATTCTACCTGAATTATTTGAACATACACTAACGTCGTACAGTCCTGGGAAAGACGATAAACCACATCTGCGTCCTGGGTGAGACGATGGACTCCGTCCGGCAGTGGGGCCTCTGATCGGGAGGTTTTTGAGGAGTGTGTAACCACCCTTTAGTTGCTAATGTTCCAGGTCCATTCTGGCCCGGGGTGGTAGCACCTGTTAGGGCCCCAGCTATGGGCAAATAGTTAACCCCCAAACTTGGGTCAAAACACTATGAAAGTGTAAAAATAGGTTTTAATACCAGCAATAAATATTTTGTGGAAAAATTATTACGAGCAATACATTATTACTAGCAATACATTTTTGGAGAAAATAAATATTACCAGTAATACATTTTTGAGGAAAAAATATCCCCAGCAATACATTTTTGAAGGAAAAAAAAATATTACCAACAATGAATTTTTGAAGAAAAGTATTACAAGCAATAATTTTTTGGAAAAAATATTACCAGCAATAAAAATCTTGTCGGCATTAAATAACCTATTGTTGTTGATATGCCGTAAAACAAACCAAACCAAACCAAACCAAACCAAAGTAACCGCGTACACACGTCCTACAATATTATATTTCAAGCAAATGTTAATATTTGCCAAGTGTTAGATTACCTGTAGCTCTGGCCAACAACTCTGAAAGTAGGGTACGTCGACATGTTGTAATGGTTAGCAAGCTTGTCTCCTTAGCGCAATTGCAACTAGAGAGTTCGCTCCTCACTGGGTGTCCCATACTTTCGGCCTTGTGCCACATCTAAGCTACACTTATAAAATGAGCATCTCGACGTAGTGTAATGGTTAGCATACTTGGCACACTTGATCAGTTACGATTGAGCAGTTCGATCCTCACTGAGTGCCCCGCACATTCGGCCTTGTGCTACGCCTAGAAATTCATTTTAGATCAATTACGACTGAGTAGTGAGTTCAATTCTCGCTGAGTGTTCCACACTTTCGACCTTGTGCCACATCTAAACTACACTTAAAACATGAGTACCTTGATGTGGTATAATAGTTTGCAAGCTTCTCTCGCTAGAACAATTACGACTGAGTAGTTAGTTCGACCCTCACTGGGTGACCCACACTTTCGGCCTTTTGTCACATCTAAGCTACGCTTATAAAATCATTGAGGGACACTTTGACGTGCTGTAATTGTTAGCAAGCTTCTCTCGCGAGATCAATTACGACTGAATAATGAGTTTGATCCTCACTGGGTGTCCCACAATTTCTGCTTTCTGCCACATCTAAGCTATGTTTAGAAAATCACTAATATCTATCTGATAACCATTACATCACATAGCAGATGAGGTGAGATTTATCGGCTATGATATAAAATAGTTGTTGGTAGCTGAATGGTTTTCTAAGCATGTCACCCAGTGAGGATCGAACTCTAAAAATTGTTGGTAGCTTAAATAAACAACGAAATAAATGATCGATGGCTTCGTGCTAACTTTTATTGCCGCAAATCAGGATAATGAGATGACGTGGAGGAATACAAAAAAGGTAGAAATGAAAAAGATAATATTTTTTTCTTCATACCTAAGGGATTGTTATAAGGAAGAAACTCTGTAAAAAATGACAGGGAGACATGGAGAAGACAGACAAGAGGGCAAAATTTGGATTCATTGGCAAAAAAAGAATGAAGAAATGTGAGAAAATGATTTATTGAGTTAAGAATATTTAAATCGAATAAAGAGAAAAAGAAGAAACCTGTTTTTTCGCAGATGTTGACCATGTCACGTTGAAACCCCAGTTCTTGTCAGTTCACCGTAGTTAAGTAACGTTGAGTTTCGTCAGTACACAGAGGGGTGACCGTAGGAGAATGGTAATGGGAATGGTTATAATAGCCGTATAATGAAACGTTTGGCATTCATTGACCGAGCAACCATTACTGTTTTCGGTTGAAATTTATATAAAAAAAATATCTTTCAGGAAAATACTCATCTCAAGTCCAGTAGCAGTTATCGCTATTCCCAGTATTGACAGGGGCTTCCTTCCTAATCTTCCAGGTGTTATAAGCAACGCGACAGGCCTAGCAAGCTGGCAATGGACCCAGTCTCTCTACTTATTCTATTATTGATTGATTATTCTGTTTTAACGACATATCAAATCATACCTTGAGTCGTTAGTCACATCACTCTCCATTTATGCATTTGAAACAGAGTTATCTCGTTCTGTAATTTATGGTATAGAACAACTTCCTCCAAATAGGATAGGATAGGTGCTCTAGATCAAGGGTCGGTAACCTACGACCCGCGGACCGGATCCGGCTCGCGAAGGCATTTTGACCGGCCCGCGAGCCTGATTACCAATGACTATTTTTAACATGAGAGACGAGGCTTTCGAATTAGACTATCTGCCAGTTATCTTTCATGAGACTTATTTTACCAAGTTGCGTTGCCTACGTTTAATGTCAAATAATGGATACATATTTGTTCTGACCCTTGGCTACATTAAAAGATAACAGAAGCGAAAGGAACGATAAAGTGAAAGAGGCCAGGGAGGGACTGACATGCGAGGTAGCAGAAATCTAAAGACAGTTAAACATACGCGCATTATACATACATACCTCATGAATGTGTGGATGATACCGCATGTGTACGTACGTAAGTGTATATGTTTGCAACTATTTGTACTCGTATGTATGGGTATATGTGCTTTGTTTTTGTTTGATGTGTGTGGTTCGTTTGTGGAACAATTTTCAATAACAGTTTCAAACCTACACGTCATAATTTCATCCATTTCACTTCGGTTGATTTTTTTCACTTTGAAGTATTTTGACGTTCCTTGAGGAAAAGTAATTTTTGTTAGGTGTTTTTTTAATTTTAGATTTTCTTTTGTTTTTCTGATTTCTCAATGTTTATTTTCATTATGGTTTTAAATATTTTGGTTGACAGGGGTCTGCATATGTAATTTTCCTTAATTTTTCATTAATAGCCTTCGTCCGGCCCGCGACCCGTCATTATAACACGATCCGGCCGGCGGGGTCGAATGAGTTGCCGACCCCTGCTCTAGACCAACGTTTCCCAACCTTATTCTGGTCGTGGCCCCCTTCAATTCAATGCGAGATCTTTATGGCCCCTTATGCCAACTTGAATTCTAAACCCTCTTCTCCTTCTTGCTATGTCCCTCAACTTAATCTAGGGAAGTAGGAATGTTAAAGATTGTAGTTTGGATAGTACTATGGCGTTAAAACACTAACCCCAGTTGTAAGTCAAAGAATAATAATATTTGGATAAATATTTTTTCTACGTCAAGGCGATTTCGAGTCTTTGACAGCAGATGCATCATCCGATTGAAACCTGATTCAACCAAGTAAGATGTGGGAAAAGCGAATTAGAACAACTTCACATCTTTCCGGAATAGTGAGTAAATGAGAAATTCTTATGCATATCTTGTATCCTCCATGCTTGGACATCGCTTGAGCTGCTGTGTTATTTTGAAGTTCATTGAAACTTTCTTGTAGGGTGATATCAACTTCAGATGCATCAGCAATGAAGGGATTCACAAACCAGTGCCACACTGTCATTTGGAGTAGATCAGAGAAGTGAGTTTTCATATCATTATCCAACTGCTTCAAATGATCAACATACACTTCTAGGTCATCATCAAGCAGCTTGGATAGATTTGCTAAGGAAGGAAACTGTGAAAACTCCCGTCTCCCAAGGTTAAAACAGGAACAGCATTAGTTTCCTGTAAAATGCATTAATTGCCTCCTTGCAGAAAAAACGGGGCAGAACCATTTCCTTGGAGCTTCTTGATCAGAACATTTAGCTTTTCAAAATTGAAAGACAAGATAGTGAAAACATACCTTAATTAAAAAATTAAATGATGAGTTTTAAATTTTAAGGAATTGAAAAATAAGAACTACCATTTTGCATAGATCAGATGAAAAAATTACAATAAATAAATATTTATTTTAACAAAATGGTTGATTTAATATTTAACTTAAGAATAAATTTAATATTTCATTTTAAATAATAATTATTAATTACAAAATACTCCATATATATAATCTGTGGCTCGTAAATTTTCTGCGACACATCGTGGCCTCCCATTTTTTAAACTTGGCCTTGTGGCCCTTGAAAATATCTCATTGCCTTCAAGGGGACCATATGGCCCACGTTAAGAAACTTAGCTATAGACTTGCAGTTTTAATATTTGGCAATACAGCGTGTTTCGCATTTATTGCAACTCGCAATGAGCGTAATTTTATAGTCGTCGAGCTAGCAATGAGCCTAATTTTATAGTCGTCGAACTCGCAATGAGCCTAATTTTATAGTCGTCGAACTCGCAATGAGCCTAATTTTATAGTCGTCGAGCTAGCAATGAGCCTAATTTTATAGTCGTCGAACTCGCAATGAGCCTAATTTTATAGTCGTCGAGCTAGCAATGAGCCTAATTTTATAGTCGTCGAACTCGCAATGAGCCTAATTTTATAGTCATGGAACTCACAATGAGCCTAATTTTATAGTCATCGAACTAGCAATGAGCCTATTCAATCATTAAATATTAGGATATATCAGAAAATTAAAATAATTTTCACAGCTACTCCTAATTCTAACTATAATGGAAAACCTTTTCCACACAACTGTAGACCCCTTTCTGAAGCTGTATTTACCGTTAGTCATTCTTATCTAATCAATAATTCCTGTGTATGGTCTTCTTACAATTGCTTGGGAATATCTGGTGTTGTAAGCTTGGATGGTGTAATGGATACCGACTCGTAATTAGAAATCGGAGAGCCGTTCCAATTTCAACTGAGTTCGTTATACACATTTACTCACAAATACCCTTGAGGAAAGGTATGGATAAACTCCTCCTTCCATCAATAGGTTAATAAGTAGGACTTGTAAATCCTTATTATTTCCCACACTTTACAATTCTTACGGTTTGTCTGGATTTAAATAACTGGCAAAAGGATGATAAGCCGTAAAAAAAAAAAAACCCAAAAACCGTAAAACAACAAAAAACAAATCTATCAATCTTTGTATTTAACATGTTATACAACGGTTAGAAAAATGACCAAAACACTTTACCCAAATGATGGCGGAGGGTGGGGAGTGCTGATGGCTATCTTACGTTAAAACACAGATCCCCGTATAATCACCGAAGATGAATAACGTCAAGCCTGGTCAGTACATAAATGGGTGACCGCTTGAGAATACCAGATG
This sequence comes from Acanthosepion pharaonis, assembly GCA_903632075.3. NCBI lineage: Eukaryota > Metazoa > Mollusca > Cephalopoda > Sepiida > Sepiidae > Acanthosepion > Acanthosepion pharaonis. The sequence goes on along the minus strand of CAHIKZ030001369.1, from coordinate 2,860,497 downwards.
CAGTAATCTTGGATGTGCGGGTGGTGTAATGGCTAACGGCGCGGAATTGGAAATCGGAGAACCGTGTTCCATTTCGTTATATTCGTTCGTTATATTCACTTACGTGCAATTACCTTTTCGGAAAAGGTATGAATTCACGACTTCTTCCCCAGCTATGGGTTAATCAGTAAGACTTGTATTGCTAAACCCTTATTATCTAAAAATAATTCTGACAATCTAAAAATGTTTTGTGTCTTTAAATAACCTGCAAAGTGTTAATAAGCCGTAAAAACGAATCAGTCAATAAAACCAAAATAATTAATAATAATTAAAAATAAAAAATAAACCAAATTAACATTAATTAATAATAAATAAACCAAAATTAAAAATATGCCTTAACCCAATAGACATAAAGAAGGTTCTAGACATGACTTGTATTTTTACTTTTTGTTTTTGCTTCCCTAAAGTTATATTTATCAACTTCGCATTTTCTAAGTTCGTCCATTTTTTTATCAATTGATAGTTGTTAGTACTACCAAAAAAAGCAGTAGAAATGATTTCATTGTATATTAAATAACGCCATCATAATCTCCTAGAATTATAGGCTTAAATCGCGATATATATTTTCATTGTTTGTCTCTGCTATCTTATTTAAAAATTAACAAACTTATCGATATTAATGTTTGTTTATTCATGTACTATTTCGTAATTTGTTCTGCTTTCTAGTGGTTTTGTTTACCTAACGTTTTATATATTTAAATCTTTTTTTGAATCTTCTAAGATACTTGATCTATATAGTGATTTTCTAAGCGTAGCTTAGATGCGGCACAAGTCTGAAAGAGTGGTGCACCCAGTGAGAATTGAACTCACTACTCAATCGTAAATGTTCTAGCGAGACAAGCTTGCTAACCATTACACCGCCCCGAGGTGCCCTGTGGGGATTTTCCAAGCGTAGCTTAGATGCGGCACGAGGCCGAAAGTATGGGGCACCCGGTGAGGATCGAACTCATTACTCAGTCGTAAATGTTCTAGAGAGTGTTCAAGCCAGTGCATTCTTCTGCCTTGAATATCCCCATGAACCACAATTGGGAGACGGTGGCGAGTGGTGTCCAGAGCGGTGCAAAATGCACTAACTAAATGAATGAATGAAATGAATGAGATTTGACTTAATACAGGTAGAAATCCACCAGGGGGAATTATTATAAATTCAACTGCTGATTTATTATACGAAAATATAGCTTTTTACAACGGGTAGCGAATGAGTGGAAAACTCTCCTTCTCTCGGCAGTCAAGATTTAAACGCGTTCGAAAAGGGAATCAAAATACATTTTAAATTTATCGGCAGATTCTAATTGTAATTGTGTGCAATGTGTCTCTCCGGCTGTCTTAAACACTTCAATGTTTCGATTATTGTTGGATTACTTTAGCCTAATGCCTGCTGGGTTGTTGCTGTTATTGTTATGATGATTATGATGATGATGATGATGTTTCCTACCTTGTATCCTGTAGAACCGGGTCCAAACTACGGGCCTTATACCCTATAGTAGAATTCTCATTTAATTGATAGCACTTTTCTTAGTATATGTTTCTAGTAGGGCGATCTTTTGGGCAACTTGTATGTTGATGTTACTTGGGACACTGTTAGTAAAATTGTCAATTCCTTTTCTCACGAAGCCCAGAGTTCCGATTACTGTTGATACAGTCTTAGTCTTCATTTTTTAAGCATTTCCCTCCAAGCAAGGCCAATGGCGCGAAAGATGTTACAGAGAGCGGGAACAAGAGAAAAGAGGCGTGATAGAGGAAAGGATGAAGAGAAGGACGGGGAATTCGATCAAGGCATCTGGAGATGTCCATTGATATTGCATTTGAATAACTGAAGATTATAGCTATCAGGGAAGCAAGTAAGAGGAAGGGAGTTTCACAGGCGGGAAGTGCAAGACATGAAGCTATTGGAGTAGAAGAGACGGCTACATTTAACCGTTTCGACATTCCCCACATCCTGTTAATCTCGATCTCCAGGTCCTTGTATTTGGACATTTTCTCGATAATTTTTATGAAGGTGTTTCTCTCAGATGGTACTGCTATGTCAATAAGCATACAATTCCTGATTTTTTTTTGTCTTTTATGATAATACCAGCTCTTTTGGATTTTATTTCACTGTCAGTTTGAATCGGCATGTCCCAGAGGATAATTACAACTTTATTTTGGGCAACTGTAAATGGCTGGTGGTCATACCATCTCTCAGTGGTTTCGATTTTGTGCTTCTTGCATATCTTCTAATGCACATATGTCGCTACCATGTTGTCTGTGGGTATATTCATTTTTTGCCAGTTCCAGACATCCTGAGGTAATATGGTCGACAGTTTCATCATATTTTCTTCTGATCCTGCATTTCGGGTTACTTCCATTCTTGATTATGCGACAGTGATAGGATCTGGTTGCGAGGCTTTGGTCGTCAGCTGCAATAATTGAACAACATCGGTGGCGTGGAGAGGGGAGACGATCTCACCTAAAAAACTCTGCCCAAGCCAACGCCCTGGATAGAACATAACACTTCGGGCGCAGATCCATGGTCTCTCGAGACCGACGGATACCACACACACACACACACACACACACACACACACACACACACACACACACACACACACACATATATATATCTTTATGGCTAATTCCAATAAGAACAGCGCATAATATAATGTATAAATGATATATATAAAAATTACATATATATATATATATATATATATATATATATGTGTGTGTGTGTGTGTGTGTGTGTGCATGTGTGCACGCGCGTGTGTGTATATGAAAGAGAGAGAGAGAGAAGAAACTGGGTAGTTATTACTTTCGAAGAAATCTGAACGTGTTTTATTGAACCGTGTTTTATTGTGAAGCTTTTCGTAGCCGAGTCAAGCACGTCGGATCAAACGACTTTTCCCCCTTTTCTCGAATGTTTAGAAGTGTAGACGAAATAACATACCGTTCAGAGTAAACGGAGCGAATTCTGAAATATGGATATCCATTAAAAATAACGTTTAACGTAGTATATATATATATATATATATATATATATATATATGTTTGTTTACTTGAATACTGAATACCTCTACTCTGAGTTTCATGGAATCACATCCACTCTCCAGACGACATAATAGTGAAGTTATTATTATTAATGTACTATCTATTGATATCGAGTACTATAGTTGCAAAGAATTCTTGTAATTTGTGAACAAAGCTCCCACCAAACCTAGCAAATGTGTGTGTGTATATATATATATATATATATATATATATATATTTCAAGAGGATAAATTCCAGGTAGAACTCAATGTACAGTACAAAGCAAGAATATAATATAAAAGGCTCAAATTCTAATATTATATGGTTATAATTTATCACATTGGAATCGTAATCACGATCCAATTCCTCAGACCTACAAGTTCAAAAGGAAACAGAAAATGTGTACACGTGTGTGTGTGTGTGTGTGTGTGTGTGTGTGTGTGTGTGTGTGTGTGTAATACAATATTATTTCTTACTAGTGGCACCCGTACGTCAAAATTGACAGCAAGAAGGAATGTATTATAAATAATCTGTGTTATATTGTAATTTTCGTTTAATCCAAGTACAATTTTGTAATTTTAAAATATTTCGTTGTTAACGTTAATAATTGAACAGTGTGTACAATTTGTAAATATCTCAAGAAAGATATCCTTATTTTATCCTCATTGCGTGTTGGGGTGTGTGCGTCTGTGTGTATATGCGCATGCGTACGCACACATGCATAGCTCTTCTTGAGAGTGAAATTTGCTGAAAAATTAGAATATCATCGCTAGTGATAATCAATCCCACAATCGAAGACATCTCCAAGGAAAGTAACTTCATATATATATATATATATATATATATATATATATATATATATATATATATATATACCCACCGACCAGGACTGATTTTTTTTTAAAAGTTCTTTCAGAGGTAAGGCATCTGCCATTTTGAATCCTTGCTTGAATTGGTCATTTGATTTTTTTTCTTTGTCTCTTCCCAGAAGTAACTCAGCCAGTCAGTTATGTGCCATGCGTGATACACGCTTAGGCGATCATGTATCTTTCGATACAAGACTGACAAGGCAGATTTTTTTCCCCGCAGAAAGGTTGCCATTTCTTTCTGCGGTAGACCAGATGCCATCCAAGACTATAGAATCCGGTCCGTCCTGCTGGGGGGAGAAGAAGAGGAATCAGAAATTTTACAAGGGTATTAGCACGTAAGTGAATGTAATGAATTCGACTGGAATTCGAACTTGGCTCTCCGATTCCTCAATCCGAGCCACTCCCCATTTAATTTTCCTTTTGATTTTTTGTCTTTTTCTAATCGATGCTCTCCGTGCTATTTAAGTGTTTAAATTTGAGTTTAAATTTCACGTTAGAATCATTAATCATTTGGATTGCAATTATAATCTTAATATTTAACAGCCACCGTGTTTTTGTTTTTTTTATTTTTATTTCCTTTTTTATCCTGCTACTATCGTGTTGGCCTACTGACCATTCACTTATGATTCTAGGGATATTTTTTTTAAGCGTTTCACCCCAAACAAGACGGGAAGCCACGAGCACGCAAGGGGTTACAGAGAGTTGGAGCTAGAGCAAACAGGAGTGATAGAGGAAAGGATGAAGAGAAGGATAGGGGATAAATCAAGGCATCTGGAGACGTCGATTGACATTACATTTGAATTTGATTATATCTATCAGGAAAACAAGAAAAAGGGAGGGAGTTTCACAGGCGAGAAGTGCGGGACATGAAGCTATTGAAGTAGAAGAGACGGCTACATTTAACAGTTTCGACAGTGAAAGTGTGAGAGCGAGATGCCAGCCTAGTTGAACGCTTAAATTCATGAAGTCTGTGAACCAGCGAAAGCAGCTCATCGTAGCAGTTACCGTGAAAGTATTTGTAAAAAAGACAGAGCGAGGTGACAGCACGTTTGTGAGAGAGCGACTGCAGACGAGATGCCAGATCAGGGACAATTACATTGCATATCCGTCTGGATTTTATCAAGGACCTTGAGACAAACAGAATATACCTCTATTACCTATTACTTCCTCTTTCCTTTAATATACTAAAATGTTAGTTAAACATCGCATGGTCAAAAAGTTCTGTAGGCCGCAGATCGAACCTCGAAATAAGTTATCTGAATGTTAATTCTTTGAAATTGCTTAATTTGAAGTCAAACCCAGGAATGTTTTTTTTCCTTTCAGAAGTAGGTGTCTGCCAGTTTTAATTCTTTGTTGGCTTTCTAATGGACATATCGACTTTAACTGTTAAAAAATTAAATTCAACGTCAATCGCCATCTTCTATTCTTCTGAATCCTGTTAGTCTTTTATTCTTTACTCAATTCTCCCTATGCTAAGTCCTTTCTCTCACTCTCTGTAACCTTCTATGTACAAGTGGAAGTACCGCCTTCTTGCTTGAGGTGAAACGATATATATATATATATATATATATATATACATATATATATATATTTGTATATTTAGGCAGCAATCCTTCCTTTATGCATGTTTCATTAAAAACGACAGACAAGGTACTACGGTTGAGCTTTTTATTTAATTTTTCTTGTGTTCTGACAAGAGCTTTCTTTTCTGGACAAAGGGTGTGTAAGAACTGTCCGAATGTTTTATATTTCCGAGCGCTTTCGGTTATACCTTTAGCCATTATCAAGGATGATTCGATTATCAGCTTAGTAGAGTGTGTGTGTTCTGTGTATGTTCAGTGTGTGGTAGTGATGTTTTTAGTTTCCGAATACGGTTAGCACATTGTGGCTTTGTTCATAGTTAATATAGTTAAGAGTTGGCTTTTTCTTTTTTTATTATTAGAGCTTCCATTATTTTTAGTCTTTTTTGCAAGTGGATGCAGTTAATATATTTGTGTTTTTCTACTAGTTTTAATGAAACATGCATATATATATATATATATATATATATATATATATATATATATATATATGTATATATATATATAAGCGTGCACGCGTGTGTGTGTGTGCGTGCAAATAAAGATTATATCAGAATCCAACAGAAGGATAAATATATAAGGCAACTTCGAAAACGTTTATTTTGGCATGCTTGGCCGATCAATCCGCATCATCAGAAAAAGTGGATTTTATTTCAACAAAATCTATATTGCTGAGAAAACGATTTTCTAAATATGAGTCGTTGCAGAGTTACCTCCTTTTTTTCATACTCTTTCAAAATGGCTGCCTTTCTGGACATGCACAGTGTAAAGAACTGTAACAGAATTTGTTTTTGGATGGACAAAGTGCTACAAACACTGACAAGTTAGTGAACACTTAAGTTGCACAATAAAGATAGAGACTTAATGGTAATCATAGAGAAAAAAATGACCTTAATGACAAATCAGCTGTTTCTGTACAAAAAGATAAAGCTAAACAGAATGTTGCTCTCATTAGAGCTGATAGAAAAATTATCTGGTGCAAAACTGTGAAAACCTTCAAATGAGCCTTGGTAGTGCATGGAGTATAGTGCAGCCTCTTTGCTACTCGAAGGTCTATGTAAAGTGGGTATACGGAATGCTAACAGAATTCTATATAGCATCAGAAGAGAGTTGCTGTACAAGAGGTTGTTGAGCTGCAAGACACAACATCTTCCTAAAGAGGACAATCACAGAAAATGTGATGCAAGTTCACCATTATCAGCCTAAGAGAAATGGGATGGTGTCACCTAGATTCACCCAGAAAGAAAAAGAATGCTACACGTGAAAATTGATGACCAATTCATTTTGGGACCAGAAGATAGTCATACTGTTCTACTATGGCATCACTATAAATTCTGAGTGAACACACTATGAAAACTCAGAGCAGAGCAAGATTTCTTCAAGCTAGAACACATTTGAAGTTTAGTGATGTAATTTTGCAATATAATAATGCAATAAGTGCTCACAGCTGATTAAAAACCAGACAAGTGATTGCAGCACATGTCTGGACAATTTTGTCTCCTTATCCTCCACCCTGCAGTACTAACCTGGCACCCTAAGACGTTCATCTGTTTGGCCTTATGAGGGATGCACTCAAAAGACAGTGGTTCTCTAGTGAAAAGGGCAACTTGCACAAAGCTAAAAAAAATCAATCAAAAAGCTTATATGAGGTGAGTATACATACCTTCATTCAAAGACGGAATACTAAAATTAAGAAAGAGATCTTGAGAATTTAGTGTTTAGTTTGGGATGTATTGTATGCTTCTTTTTCTATTAACTATGTTGTAACTAAAAGCAACTATTACTTTCGGACCAACTCTTGTATTATACAGATTTAATAAGAGATTGAACTACTTTCATCATTAATGCTCATTAACATGTAACTTATTAAGGGCACCTTGTAATCTCTAAAGTGACTGCATGTGCATAAAATCAATGAAGGTCAGTAGTAAAAAGATAATGAAAGGTTTTCATTACCTTCTTGCTAAAAACAATGCTATCAAGCTAAAGAATGTATTACCCCAAATACTGTGCTGACAACAATAGTTATCAAGTTAATATTGTTAAGAAAACTGTATAAAAGTCATAATTAGGAAAGAAAAATATCCTTGTGTTTTTGTTTTTTTTTTTTTTATCATCTATTTGTACAAAAAATTATTTTAGGAGACCCTGCCAATGTTTTGCAATGAGAGAAACGGTTTTATTTCAACTGTTATGGTTTGTCCATTTACACATTCACTCACACTTTCCTTACACCCATCATGGTATGCCAGCAATGAAGATCTTATCAAGATCTGATAATGGGACAGAGTGCAGCAATGAATGAATTCATACTTTTCTGAAGAACACAAGAGAAAAGTTAATATTAACAGCCCCAGACAGAATTCAAATTGTTTGTTTTTCATGCTGTTATCATTATTTCTCTTGCATCCAACATCTATTTGTACAAAAATTATTTTAGGAGATCCTGCCAATGTTTTGCAATGAGATAAACTGTTTTATTCCAACTGTTAAGGTTTGTTCCATAGTTAGTCCCACCATAGTTTTAGGTGTTTGGAATTTTGTACACATAATTGTACCTATACTCTAAAAGGCTGTTCACATCTGGTACGTCATAGATAAGCGATGAGCACGAATCGACAATAACAAAATCGCCATTTGAGTTTGTTAATGTTGGTTTAATAAATCGACTTGATCGCCCAAATAAGAGAAAATATCACGATCTTTTAAAAAAATATTTGGTTCAAATAAGTGGATGGTCTAATGAACTGGTGACCCAATTAATCGGGATCTCTGCCTATGAATGGTTTCTACAACCGAACAAAGTAATTAAAAAGAATCTGGGTTTAATAATAATTTGGGTTGAGCTGGGGGTCGGAAACAGGTAGGGAAAACCGTTGAAGGTTAGTTTGTATTGATTAGAAACGTGCTTATGAAAACAACATGATTCGGAAGAGAAGGTCACATGTGACGGGCGGCTTATATATGGGCGTGTATCTACTTGTATTCATGTTGGTGACTGTCATTTCTAATGTACAATTTCCTGTCACAAAGGATCGATTTGCCTGGCTCCGTCCCGCTGTTTCGTATACTTTTGTTTAATAGACAGAATTAGCTTGAAATTTATTTAACGCACTACATACCTAGAGATAAACTTTTCTTTGTAAATTTTAGTAATTAATTAGTACCGTAATTGATTGTGTATAATACGCACCCCTAAACTTAGGTTATAATATTCTGAAAAAAAAAAATCAACATATAATTCGTATCGACTAAAAGTAAGAATTTATCTAGTTTACTTTGAAACTCAAATTTTACACGACATTTACAGGAAACGCACGGACATGTTCACATAAAACTGTAACAAGCTTGCAGCGCAAATGAGCTTACACGCGGCGAAATAAATTTCCTATAATTCCTGCTGGGATGACCAGTGTTCTTCAACCACTCGACGTCAGCGTTAAAAAGTAATTTAAGTTAATTGTTTGCAATAAGGTGAACCAGTGGCTAGCAGAGAGGGACAAATCCCTGACTTTGACAAGACGCAGTGGCTGACCAGATCTTTTACTTTATATTTCCATCATGGATAATAAAATCCAAGCAAAGTATTTCTGGTTATATACAAGTGTCGTTAAAAAAATGTACCCCAAATATGATGCCTTTTCTGACAAATATGACTTTTCAATCGTAATGCATGAAGAAATTTCGTTTATTAATTAGGCACACTAATAGATTAAGATCAATAACTAACAGGAAAATAGATCAATGCTAACAATATCTATAATAATAAAGGGCGGTGAACGTGTGTCTGTCCATTTTTCGATCTTGGTAAATCAAACAACCTGAACAGGTAGTAACTATTGTAGTTACACGAGATTAAAAAATAAATAAATAACTCATTTAGTGTTAAATTCAAATATCGAACAGAATGAAAGATTTAAAAAATTCTTTATTAAAAGGTTTAACTTTAATTTCGCTTTTCGTTGCAATTGCAATTGATATCGTCTAACTGAACCGTAATTAAAACTTACATTACTCATACGTATTTTTTCTAGCATGCGTACTGTGACCTATTCAAAATATTACATAGTTCGGGTTGTAATGTTTTTTTTTAAGAGTGACTTTATGTGGAGGGATCATAAAGAAATTACGCGCAAAATAAATGTAAACAAACTATGGAGATCGGTTGCGTATACGAAGAAAGATTATGACGAGTTAAGGTGTCGAATAAAGATAAAATAATTTTATTATTTCTAAATTCTTTTACGTACATAGGACGCCGAAGGTAAAAGGTCGAAGGCCCAAAATCTCTCCTCAGGAGCAAGTTTAAAGCCCGCCCGAAGGGCAACTTGTAAGCTACTATTGTAATAAATTTATGTCACAGATAGAGGATTCGTACTTACTGTAGATCAGGGGTCGTCAAACTTTTTCGATCAGAGACCCCCTTTTGTTTTTCCTCCTTCCCCCAACGACCTCTATTTAAAATATCTTTGAACCTCTCACTGATGTTGGCAATTAAAATGTTAACTTAAATGTATGAAAAATTAGGAAATTTGGATCAGTTTCAGAATTTTCCCCCAAAATATATTTAAGAAAATATATTATATGAATCAAGCAAATATTATATTAAGTGCACCAAGCCTAAATTCAGCCGATGTTATTAAGCAGAAATGCATAACCTTTACTAATAGCCAAGTGCACAGCTGTACGAACTAATTCAATTAAATAAACCAATATTGCATCATACTTGATGCAATCATTCCAATCAGGCCAAAAAACCTTCATAATCATAAACTCTATTTTACAGTTAGAGGTTGAAAATGGAGATTGTTATCTGAAAATCAATTTGGAACAATTACAAAAAAAGGAAGCAATGCTTAATGTAGCATTAAATAAGTCTCATCAAAATTAGTTAAAAGCTTCTTGGATGGATGTAACTAAGGCCTGTCCTGGGTATAGCGATAAACTACATTCGCGTCTTGGGTAAGACAATAAACTACATTCAACAGCAAGGCCTCTGTTCAGGAGGTTTGAGGAACGTTGAACAACCTCTTAATTGCTATGATAGCATTTGTTAGGGTCCCAGCTACGAGCAAATAGTTGACTCCCAAATTGGGGTCAAAACACCATGAAAGTGTAAAAATAGGTTTTAATACCAGCAATACATTTTTGTATTACTGAGATAGATAGATAAAAAATATTACCAACAATGAAAATTTTGTCGGCATTAAATAACCCATTGAGGTTGATATGCCGTAAACCAAACCAAATCAATATTTACTGAGATAGATAGATAAAAAATATTACCAACAATGAAAATTTTGTCGGCATTAAATAACCCATTGAGGGTGATATGCCATAAACCAAACCAAATCAATATTTACTGAGATAGATAGATAAAAAATATTACCAACAATGAAAATTTTGTCGGCATTAAATAACCCATTGAGGGTGATATGCCGTAAACCAAACCAAATCAATATATACTGAGATAGATAGATAGATAGATAGATAGATAGATAGATAGATAGATAGATAAAAAATCTTACCAACAATAAAAACTTTGTCGGCATTAAATAACCCATTGAGGTTGATATGTCGTGAAGCAAACCAAATCAATATATACTGAGATAGATAGATAGATAGATAGATAGATAGATAGATAGATAAAAAAATATTACCAACAATGAAAATTTTGTCGGCATTAAATAACCCATTGAGGTTGATATGCCGTAAACCAAACCAAATCAATATATACTGAGATAGACAGATAAAAAATATTACCAACAATGAAAATTTTGTCGGCATTAAATAACCCATTGAGGTTGATATGCCGTAAAGCAAACCAAATCAGTATATACTGAGATAGATAGATAGATAGATAGATAGATAGATAGATAGATAGATAGATAAATAAAAAATATTACCAACAATAAAAATTTTGTCGGCATTAAATAACCCATTGAGGTTGATATGCCGTAAACCAAACCAAACGAAAGCAAGTAAGGCTTTTGATTCTGTTGTTCGTCGAGCTCTGTGCCTTTTATTCATCTGCACCGAAGAATACAACATTCATACACTAACTAAAATTTAGCTCAGTGTCATTCACACACCAACCCCCAATGGACCCCTTGACTATCATCCCCTGGAACACTTCACTAACACCTAAGGGAGTCGCTCAAACCCCGTTTGACGGCCCCTACTCTAGATCTTAGCAACCTCAGCATATGATTTTTAAATTTTTTTTTATTAAATCGAGGATTTTCACTTTTACACTTAGAGCAAACATTTTACACTTCCGCTTTGGCATACCTCATTTGTTAGCATCAATGTCATGTATTGATTATTTATGATGGTCGCCGCGGGTAACTTAAAATTTAGAAAGCAATAAGATAAGAAGAGCCGCCGTATTAACAATTTTATTTCGTCTAATTTAAAATTATAATGTTTAAGGTTCAAAAGGTTAATACTGACAAGGATTTAGGGAGATTTTGAAACATTCAACATTAACCGCTCACATTAAACATTTTTTGCTTAATAAAGATTAATATAAATAAATATTAAAAATCTAATATTAAATTTTCGAAAGATCTTTCTTTTATGTGCCGTGTCCCTTCAGGACGTGGGGAATTAAGGCTCTGGTTCATTGTGTTATTTTCTGCAGTCCATCAACCCTATTCAAAGCTAGAAAACATTTTTAGTTTGTAAGATTTTTTTTGGTGGGGGAGGAGATAATAATATAATGTAATAAATAAAAGAAAACAAGTTACCTATATTAATCAATCGATTTCTTTAACTTTCACTAAACAACATTGGTTGATTGATTTTCTACGGTTTATCAACCCTTTCTAGATCATTTAAGGCCTGTAAATATTTTTATATTGTAATAATCTTTTTTTTTTTTGAGAATACTGATTTAGTGATACGGGCTTTACTATTTAACCCATAGGTGGTGGAGAAGAGGTGAAGTCATACATTTTCCAATGGTAATTATGCGTAAGTGAATATAACAAAATCATTTGGAATTGAAACCCGGCCGTCTTTTTGACAATTCCGATCCATTATCAATTACACTACCCGCACATCCACGCTTAGAGTACCTGGTATTCCTAAACTGTCACCCATCTAGATACTGACCAGGCTCGAAGTTGATTAAACAAATCGATGCACCGAATAACAAAAAAAAAAAAAAAAACCATTAAAATTGGTAACGCATTTAACTAAACAAAAGAAAATAATGATAGAGCAAACAAAAGTATCTGAAAACCATGCCACGGGTTGACAGGGGTCTTGTGAGTGAAATTGGGTAGACGGAATTATTTGGAAGCCGTCGATGGTTGTGCTAACACCAGAAAGCTGTAACACGAGGGGAAGTAGAAAAATCAGGCGTGGCTGGCCACATATGGAGAGAGAAAGGAGATCACCGCCCTCTGTGGGATCATGTTGAGATCATAGACAAGGAACACCATTGGAAAATTCGTAAACTTAAAGAATCAGCACATATGCTAGGCCACAAAAATCTTCTGAGCCGACCAAGCATACAATATAGGAACCAGTAATAAGGAGTGCCAGAGAAAAGCAATGATAACAACAAAGTTGCAATATGAGCTCTGGTAAAACATGTAATGATAACAGCAAAATTGCAATATGAGCACTGGTAAAAATGGCTGCTGAAGACATTAGGTTTATAATACCCAGAAATTCATACCCAGATGTCCTCAAGGACACATGGCACAGTGGATAAAGGCGTTGGTTAGATCCAGTGACAGGACCCAAAGAGTGTGAGTTCAATGTGAGGGAAATTAGCAGGTGATAACTGATAACTGACATCCATCAAACATGGCACGTGGAACAAGAACAGTCTACCCCAGTTCGAAATTCGAACCACCTGAAGAAGGCCGGAGCGTACAACGGCCGAAACGTTGTGATAAATATGGCGACAAAGATGAGGACAATAGTCCGAATAATGTAAATAATAAACACAGATGTGTCTGAGTGGGTGTCTGCAACTGGGATTGGGTACCGCCCTAGTAGACAAGCATATTCGGATATAAGCGGCCGGTCATTATTATTATTAATTAACCCATAGCTGGGGGGCAGAAGAAGTGAATTCATACCTTTTCCCTAGGGTATTTGCGCGTAGGTAATTATAATGAACCAAACAGAAATTAGAACTCGGCTCTCCGATTAACAATTAACTGACTACACTACTATCAGATCCAAGCTTACAGCATCTGGTATTCCCAAGCAGTCACCCATCTAGGTACTGACCAGATTTGAAGTTGCTTAACTTTGGTGATCGCACAGGAGCTGGTGTTTGAACATGATGTAACCGTAAGCCTTCCCGATTTCGTCTCCTTTCGAACAGATGCCCTTGGGAAAGGCTTGAATTTCTCTCTTATTTCCACATATAAAAGTTAAATAGCAGGTTAGACTGGGTTTTCTAGCCTTGGTTGGCAGCCAGACTGGGAGAAAGATTACTCTGAATTCAAAGACTACAGGGAAACCTTCCATCATCTTTCTTAAGTCACAGAAATTCACATATAATTAAAAGGATTATTTATTGATTCGTTTTCTATGGTTTATTAACCATTTGCTAGTTATTTAAAGCTTGTAGCGGACTGTGAGTTTACGTGTTGTTAAATTAGAAACACGTGTGTAACTCCTGATAGAATATTAAAAGGTCCACTACTAGAATATGGCGGACTCAAGTTGAGTCCAACCGAAGATGTAAAGAAAACAAACAAGACCGATATGTATATACCACAAGTATATGTATTAAACAACAAAATTTACAAAGGACAAAGACATCAACATTTGTGTTTGTGCGTGAACGTAAAGAGTTTGTATTTTGGTGAATGTTCGTACGTACGTACGTGTATGTGTGTATAATGTTCATGGCGTCTCCCACAAGTGGGAAGACGCAATCTTCTGCGAGAGCTTACATTGTAAATGTGTTCGTTGAAAATGAAGAAATGAAAAAGAGGACGAGGCAAGAAATCGTCCAGTATTTATAGTGTAGGGAGAGCGTCCCCTAGTGAACAACTTGGAAATTAAGGAGGAGTTAACTCCGACAAGCTAGAAAATATTTTTAGACTGTAAGAATTTTTTAAAACCATAGCTAAGGGAGAAGAGGTGGATTCATACCTTTTCTCAAGAGTATTTGTGTATAACGAACCCAATTGAAATTGAAACTCGGCTCTCCGATTAACAATTCCGAGTCATAAACATTACACCATCCGCGCATTCAAACTTACAGCACCTGGTTTTCTTAAGTGATCATTCATCTAGGTACTGACTGGGCTCTATTAAAAACTTTCCACAACTTCTTATCCTTTATAGCTGTTAGTAAGGTTTCGTTTTCACTATCCCTCCCAGTCCCCGTTCTACTGGTATCTCATACCAGTGCAAAATTCACTATTCCTCCCAGTCCCCGTTCTAGTGGTATGTCATACCAGTGCAAAATTCACTATTCCTCCCAGTCCCCGTTCTAGTGGTATGTCATACCAGTGCAAAATTCACTATTCCTCCCAGTCCCCGTTCTAGTGGTATGTCATACCAGTGCAAAATTCACTATCCCTCCCAGTCCCTGTTCTAGTGGTATGTCATACCAGTGCAAAATTCACTATTCCTCCCAGTCCCCGTTCTAGTGGTATGTCATACCAGTGCAAAATTCACTATCCTCCCAGTCCCCGTTCTAGTGGTATGTCATACCAGTGCAAAATTCACTATCCCTCCCAGTCCCCGTTCTAGTGGTATGTCATACCAGTGCAAAATTCACTATTCCTCCCAGTCCCCGTTCTAGTGGTATGTCATACCAGTGCAAAATTCACTATTCCTCCCAGTCCCCGTTCTAGTGGTATGTCATACCAGTGCAAAATTCACTATTCCTCCCAGTCCCCGTTCTAGTGGTATCTCATACCAGTGTAAAATTCACTATCCCTCCCAGTCCCCGTTCTAGTGGTATGTCATACCAGTGCAAAATTCACTATTCCTCCCAGTCCCCGTTCTAGTGGTATGTCATACCAGTGCAAAATTCACTATCCCTCCCAGTCCCCGTTCTAGTGGTATGTCATACCAGTGCAAAATTCACTATCCCTCCCAGTCCCTGTTCTAGTGGTATCTCATACCAGTGCAAAATTCACTATCCCTCCCAGTCCCCGTTCTAGTGGTATGTCATACCAGTGCAAAATTCACTATTCCTCCCAGTCCCCGTTCTAGTGGTATGTCATACCAGTGCAAAATTCACTATTCCTCCCAGTCCCCGTTCTAGTGGTATGTCATACCAGTGCAAAATTCACTATCCCTCCCAGTCCCTGTTCTAGTGGTATGTCATACCAGTGCAAAATTCACTATTCCTCCCAGTCCCCGTTCTAGTGGTATGTCATACCAGTGCAAAATTCACTATTCCTCCCAGTCCCCGTTCTAGTGGTATGTCATACCAGTGCAAAATTCACTATTCCTCCCAGTCCCCGTTCTAGTGGTATCTCATACCAGTGTAAAATTCGGAAGATTAAGGTTTATAAAGTAAATATTAAGTATTCAAAAGACCGTTAAAAGCAGTAAATATTTTTGAAAATTGAAAGTTTAAATGTGTTTGTAATATTTTTCAGCAGAAACGAACAAAAGCTGGCATCAGTTGACAAAGTAACATAATAATCACCAGACATTTTGTATCAGCGAAAGAAATACCCCCCAAAAAAAAAAAAAAAAAAAAAACAAAAACAATGGAGACCTGAAGATGGGCAGAGAGTACTTATTTTTTTTTATATTTAATCATTTCACTCCAAGCAAGGCAAGAAAGCCATTAAATCCTACACTGTGTACAGTAAGAACGTTGTTCCCCTGACAACTTTTTTTGCTTTATATTGTCACAATTGATCTAGTTTAATACTATTTATTATTACTAATTCCTTATTGTGCCAAATAAGATCTACATTAAAAGAGAATTTCCTTTCTCTGCCGCATCTTGATTATTATAAATTCTATTATAGGAGTAATGAATAGCGGCTCGTATTGAGGAATCGGAGAGCCGAGTTCGAATTCCAGTCGAATCCATTACATTCACTTACGTGGGAAAGGCATGGATCCTCTTCTTCCCCCCCCCCAGATATGGGTAAATAGCAGGATAGACCGGGTTCTATAGCCTTGGATGGCAACTGGTCTACCGCAGAAAGAAATGGCAACCCACTGCGGGGGAAAAATCTGCCTGGTCATGTATCGAAAGATACATGATTGCCTAAGCGTGTATCACGTATGGCACATAACTGAATGATTATAGGAATAATGTTTCGGGCTACTAAGACAGTTGGTTCCTGCTGAAATCCAAAGAAGAATCTGCAATGATATTAGTCCTGACCTGCCATCTCAGCTTCAGTCACTTTGCCCATAACTTAACTTTGTAACGTAACCCTCCTGCACTTTTTCTATACATACTTTCACGTTAATTATTCTGCTGAACTTGTTATTTTTACCCACCAGACAAATTGTACATATGAGAACTAGTTAGGACTACATAGAGACTCTGAGGTATTTTGGTGGCTGTAGTAAGAATGGTAAGTAAGAATGTATTGTTTTGGTGTAAGGAATACTGCGGTATGTTTAGGTGGCTAGCTAAGTTTAAGATAAGACAGATTAAATATCAGCCTTCCCCCCATCCCCCCTTATGGCCTTGTACCACATTTTTGTATTTGCAAAATAAATACTGCTTTCGTCTTTGGTTCATAGATTTCATGAATTTAATCGCAGTAATAGATTGGCAGCAATGTTTCATCATTTTACAGGTTGAACCGTAAGTTCTATGCTAGAAGTTTCTTCTCTCGCTTCTGTAACTCTCTTCCAGCCAACTTTGATCTTCAAAAATTTAAATGGAATGTTAATCGTTATCTTCTCTCTTAATCCCTGTTGTTTTAGTGTTCTATCTCCTTAATAATGTTTTCTTTTTCTCATATAAGATTCTCTCACACTGAGTAACCCCCTGCGTCCTAGTGGCTTTACTGCTTTGCTTAGAGTGAAATGATTTTAAATAATGTAGAAGGTAATCTTCGACAGATTTACAGAAAACAGACGTACGCATACTTAGAATGACGTAAAATGAAAATTTCAGATATTCCATTGACGCTATATAATCTTCCAACTTCCAGAAATTGCATATTGAGTTTGTGTGAATTGATGGCAGAGCAGAGAAAAGGAGGGACGATAAAAAATAAAAGTTGTTTAGAAGTACAAGAGACAGGAAGTTGTGGAGATACATGACCGTCCATGACATGAAGGGACAAAGAAAAAATAAGAAAGAGTAAACAAATAGCAGAGCAGAGACAAGGTGAAAATGAACGCAGTAGATGTGGCCAGAATTTGAACTAGGATCGCCGTTTCCACTTTCCGTTCAAATAACTGTCACATTCAACGTTCCTACTAAAATGGATGTGCCTTACATATAGTAATTTACTGAGCTTATTTTAGATGTAGTACAAGGCCGAAAAAGTGAGGATTGATCTCGCTACTCCGTCGTAATTGATCTAGCGGGATAAGCTTGCTAACCATTATGCCACGTCGAAATACCAAACGCGCTTTACGTATATACGGCCCTTGTTCTTGTCTTGCTAGCACAATTATGACTGAGTAGTGAGTTCGATCCTCACTGGGTGCCCCATACTTTCGGCCTCGTGCCACATCTGAGCTACGCTTGGAAAATTACTATACGGCCCTTGTTTCGTCGCGCGCGCGCAAACACACTCACACACACACTCACACACGGTAAAATTGTTTTATAAATTTCACCCGACTGTAGTACCGGTTGCTCGGTCAATGAATGCGAAAAGTTTCCTTATAAGGAAACAGCGAATATATTATTCTTTTCGTTTTATGTGCCATGTCTTTTTAGGACTTTGGCAATCATGGCTTTCCACCTCCCTCTATCCATTACTGCTCTCAACAAGTACGTTCTTCCTCCAGACCCCGTTCTGTCATCCACTTACTTAAGCCCGTCAGGTATGTCACGCGTTGTTTTCCTTTGTCTCTCTTTCCCTTTATTCGACCCGTGATTATCAGATTCTCCAAGCCCGCCTTCCTCATTATGTGTCCCAGAAACTTCAGCTGCCTCTTCCTGATGTTAAGTATAAGATTCCTCCTTGTTTTCAACCTCTCTAAAACCTCATCGTTGCTGACACGCTCAGTCCATGATATGCTTAGCATCCTTCTGTAGAACCACATCTCCGTCGCCCCGAGTCTCTTCTTCATCTTTGAGGAAATTGCCCAACATTTGCTACCCAAAGAAGGACAGCTCAGTATTCTTTTCTTTGTTACCAAAGAAATCCTCTTGTCTCGCAATACTCTGCCCAACTTTTGGAATGCGTCCTTGGCCATTCTAATATGTCTAAGGATCTCGCACTTACCGTCCTCTGTCAAAGCGCTTCCCAGATATTTAAAATTCTGCGTCTGCTTGATTCTAGTTTTCCCGACTTGCAAATCGCAATTTGTTCTCATCCTTTTACTGATGACCATAAATTCTGTCTTCTTGTAGTTTATACTTAGTCCCTTCATCTCACTCTCCGTAACAACTCAGATTACCATTACAATTAACACATATTTTTTTTTTATGTACATACATATACAAAATCCGATGACAGATTTTAAGCTAACAAACAGTAAAAGATTAACAAAAAAGATAATAATAAAATTATAAACAGTATAAAATGTGCAGATGGTGTAACGAATATTGGCGCAAAAAATGGGATCGGTGGTCCGAGTTCAATCCTCACAATAGTCTATTGCATTCACTTTCACACAAATACCCTTGGGGAAGGCATGAATCCATCTCTTCTCTTCTCATCGCTGGCTTAAACAGCAAGGTAGACTGGTCTCCACAACTTTGGGTGGCACCCAGTCTGAGATAGAAATCTCTGAACTGGAAACTGTAGAAAAAGCAACGTGAAACTACTTCACTATCTTTCTCAAGAATGTATGACAATTCTGCAGATAATAAAGGAAAGAAATGTGTGGAGAGCCGTGACTGTCTGCACCATAGTGAGAATATAAAATAAAAAACATAATATATGAATAATGTAATGGTTGTCGATGAGAAAAGAGAAATCGACGGGCCGAATTCAAATTCTAGTTTAATCTGTTCACTTACGCACAACTACCCTCGGAAAAGGCATGAATCCATCTTTTCTCTCTCCACCAGGTTATGGGTTAAATCAGACATGGACAACCATTTTCGAACAGTGGGCCGCATAGGGCACAGTTCCTCATAAGGCGGGCCGCACTACTAAAAAAATCCAGGTAATTTTTCATTAAAGATATCGTGTATACTCGTGTATAAGTCGACTTTATGTATAGTGAGACCCCTGAATTTTTTTTTAAGTCTTCCAGAATTTTTTTTACCTGTGTATAGTGCAAAATGCATGATTTTTAATCTTTTCAATAAAATTACTTGTGTATAGTACGGCTCCGTAATTCCGTATAAAAAGCTGATCGTAAAAATTGATCGAGTATATACGGTATGTCACTTAAATGAATTATTTCACAGAGATTGTTAGAATTACTGCTTTTGTGCTTTGTGAAAATTATTAATATCATCTATATTATTAATTTAATATTATCTAATTATTAACATTATTAGGTAAAATTGTTGACCTTGAGTAAATGAAATCGGGGTAAACGAATCTACAGATAAAAGTGTGTGTGTGTGTGTGTGTGTGTGTGTGTGTGGCAATGCATTTAAATATTGGATACATTTTTGAATTTACCTTTTTTTTTTGTTATTTTTTAATCATTTCATGTCAAGCAAGGCAGGAGTGCCACTAGTATGCGGAGGCGGGTACAGGGAGTGAAAGTGAGAGAAAAGGCGTATATAGGGAGGATTGATCAAAGGACAAATGATGTACGGGATTCAAGAAGATGGCGATTGACGTTGCATTTTAACTTTTGAAGATCGTAGTTATCAGGGAAGCACGTAAGCGGAAGAGAGTTCCACTGGTGGGGAGTGCG
Organism: Acanthosepion pharaonis; assembly: GCA_903632075.3. Lineage (NCBI taxonomy): Eukaryota > Metazoa > Mollusca > Cephalopoda > Sepiida > Sepiidae > Acanthosepion > Acanthosepion pharaonis. The sequence continues at coordinate 2,840,033 of CAHIKZ030001369.1, read as the reverse complement.
AGAAAAGAAACTGTTGGAGCAGAAGTGGCGGTTGTATTCAGCTATTTCAGCAGTAAACAGATGGGACCTAAATGCCAATCTAGTAGCATACTTGTAGTCGGGGCACCGGGGAAAAAAGCTCGTCAGAGCTGTTACCATGAAAATATTTGTAGAAAATACAAAGGAAAAAACCTCCCATCGGTGAGAAAATGACTGAAATCGAGATGCCGGACCGAATATATCCTATTTGGAAATGCTTCAACTCAAAACTAAACTTCCGAAATATATCTTGACTTAATAAGAGTAGTTCAGACGTGGCCCCAGGCAGCAACTATGAGGTACCCAGTGAGGATCAAACTCATTATTCACTCAGTCGTAAATGACTTAGCGAGATAAGCTTGCTAATCATTAAGTCAAGTGTTCAGTTCTGAAATACATAGAGATTTACTAAGCGTAGCCTCGATGTGGCACAAGGACGTTAGCATGCAGCACCCAGCAAGGATCGAACACACTACGCGGTCGTACTTAAATCTAGCGAGATGAGCTAGCCATTACACCACATCGAAGTACCCATAGTCCCGAAATATAGCGATTTACTAAGCGTTGCTTAGATGTAACACAAGGCCGGATGTATGGAGCACCCAATGAGGATCGAACTCACTATTCAGTAACTGCCCTAGCGGCATAAGCTTGCTACCACTTACACATCGAAGTGCTCCCAGTTCCGAAATATGTTGATTTATTAAGCATAGCTCAGATATAGAAAGGAGCACCCAGTGAGGATCGAACTCACTATTCAGTAACTGACCTAGCGGCATACGCTTGCTACCACTTACACATCGAAGTGCTCCCAGTTCCGAAATATGTTGATTTATTAAGCATAGCTCAGATATAGAAAGGAGCACCCAGTGAGGATCGAACTCACTATTCAGTAACTGACCTAGCGGCATACGCTTGCTACCACTTACACATCGAAGTGCTCCCAGTTCCGAAATATGTTGATTTATTAAGCATAGCTCAGATATAGAAAGGAGCACCCAGTGAGGATCGAACTCACTATTCAGTAACTGACCTAGCGGCATACGCTTGCTACCACTTACACATCGAAGTGCTCCCAGTTCCGAAATATGTTGATTTATTAAGCATAGCTCAGATATAGAAAGGAGCACCCAGTGAGGATCGAACTCACTATTCAGTAACTGACCTAGCGGCATACGCTTGCTACCACTTACACATCGAAGTGCTCCCAGTTCCGAAATATGTTGATTTATTAAGCATAGCTCAGATATAGAAAGGAGCACCCAGTGAGGATCGAACTCACTACTCAGTCGTAATATGATTGAGCTAGAAAAAGCTTGCTAACCATTGCACCATGTCGAGGCAGACCCAGTCCCGAAATATATTGATTTACTTAACGTAGATTAGATTTGGCACACAACCAAAAGTATGGAGAACCCGGTAAGGATCGAACTCACTACTCAGTCGTAATTGATCTAGCGAGGTAATCATTACATAAAGTGTTCAGTTCTAAAGTACACAGAGATTTACGAAGCATAGTTTCGATGCGACACAAGTTCATTAGCATGTGGGACCCAGCAAGGATCGAACACAATACACAGTCGTAACTGATCTAGCGAGACAATCTTGCTAATCATTACACTCAGTCGAATACCCCTAGACCTGAAATATAGCGATTTACTAAACGTTGCTTAGATGTGGCACAAGGCCGCATGTATGGTGCACCCAGTGAGGATCGAACTCATTACTCAGTCGTAAATGTTCTAGCGAGACAAGCTTGCTAACTATTACACTGCCTCAAGGTGCCCTATAGTGATTTTGCTACCCCTTACATTACATCGAAGTGCCCTTAGCTCCGAAAATATATTGATTTACTAAGCGTGGCTTGGATACGGCCTAGGTTCGCAAGTATGAGGCACCCTGTGAGCATCGAACTCACTACGCATTCTTAAGCTTGCTAACGATTACACCACATTGAAGGACATCAGTCTTGAAATTTATCGATTTACTAAGCGTAACTTAGATGTGGCACAGGGTTGAAAGCATGGAGCACCCTGTGAGAATCGAACTCGCTATTCAGTCATAACTGACCTAGCGAGATAAGCTTGCTAATGATTATATCACGTTGAAGTGCCCCCAGACCCGAAATATATCTGAACGAAATTACTTACCTGTTGCAGACGACTCGAAAACGATGACAAAATATTATTAATGCTTTTTCTTTCTTTCATTCATTAATTCTTCTTCTGTCTCCGTTTTTCTTCCTAATTCGCTTTATTTCGCGTTCGTCAGTTATTTCCATCCATTTTGTTTTGCTTCTTCCACCGAACGCCGTAGCCAGTCCGTTCCTAACTTCTCGATAACTGAACACTGGTCGGTAGAGTGAACCACTTCAATAGTCACAAGGAAAAAGAAAAAAGAAAGAAAGAAAGAAAAACATGTCGATAAAGTGAGTAATCCCCTTTGAATACCTTCGACCGTTTGTCTTCTCTCTTTCTCTCTCTCTCTTTCTCTCTCTCTCTCTCTCTCTCTCCGTTCTGGGCAGCTCTATTTTATAGTCTTACATTTGGGCTGTTTTCATCTCTACAACACCTGTTCAATATATTTCTATCAGTCGAGGCTTGGCAGGTAAGTAAGAGGGCGAGAAGGGGTGCTGCATGGAGACACGAGAATGTTAAGTAATTATTTATTGGCTGTTTGCATATCAACGCAAGTATATAATATTAATTTACGCTTATATATATATATATATATATATATATATATTTCTCTCTGTGTGAATAATATTGCTTGTACGTGTGTGGGTATAATAAAGTAAGAAACAGTCGAAAGAACACGTGAGAGAGAGAGAGAAAGGGAGAGAAAGAATGAGAAAGAGAGAAGAGAGAGAAAAAGAAAGAGCGAGAAAGAAAGAGAAATAGATAGAGAGGGAAATAGAAAGAGAGAGAAAAGAAAGGGAGTGAGAAAAGAGAGAGGGTGGGAGAGATAAAAAGAGAGAGAGAAAAAAGGAGCAAGAAAGAGGGAGAGAGAAAGAAAGAAGGTGAGAGAGAGCAGAGGGAGAGAGATCAAGAACGAGAAAGAAAAAGAGAGAGAAAAGAGTGAAATAGAAAGAGGAAGAGCGTGAGAAAAGAGAGAGAGGGAAAGGTAAGAGAGAGAGAGAAAGAGAGGGAGAAAGCGAGAGAGAAAAAGGAGAAAAAAGAGGGAAAGAGAAAAAAAGAGTGAGAGAGAGAGGAGAGAGAGAGAAGAGAGAGAGAGAGAGAAAGAAAGAGAAAAATAGAGAGAAAGAAAGAGAGAGAGAGAAATTGAGAGAGAGAGAGAGAGAGAGAGAGAGAGAGAGAGAGAAAGAGAAAAGAGAGAGAGAGAGAGAGAGAGAGAGAGAGAGAGAGAGAGCGAGATACAGGAAGTGGAGATTTGATAACAATTACGAAACACGGGAGAAGGAGCCGGCATTCAGATTTCGAGTTCTGGCTGCGGTTGTTTTGTTTCTCTCAGCACCAATGGTAATGCAAAAGATAAAATCAACCGTTTCCCTATAAGGCAACATTAGGCGTTATTTGATCGAACAGTCAATGCTTATATCGGTTGAAAATTATAAAATCTTTTTATTTAAATTTAATTTTCAGGAAATTAGAGTTCCCAAGTTCACTAAATGTTATCAACGCGGATCCCATTAGAGACACCATAGATACAGCAGCGGTAGTGTGGCTAGAGAAAAATAGACTGACGGAAATAATACCTCTTCAGAGTGGTTTTGAATTCAGTTTTCCTTCTTTCAGACTGGTTGTTACACCCAAAAGCAGAAGAGCCTAATCTGCTCTGTTATTTAACCCATATCAGGGGGAACGTGCAGTCATGACTTTTTGAAAGGCATTAGCATGAAATGAACGAAGCTGTATCACTTGGAATTTGTACTCGCTTTTTATAACCTGCACGTGCCTCCAATCCACTAAATGTTATAGCTCTTTCTAATACTGGGATTTTTCAGCGCGACCACGTCGCTACTGAATGTGACACAGAGTCGAGATTTAAAGTGGGTTTAATGGCAATACCGTGGGAAAATTACCCAATCGGAGAGCCGAGTTCGAATTCCAGTCGAATCCATTCACTTACGTGCTAATACCCTTGGGAAAGGTATGAATCCTCTTCTCTCCTCAGCTATGGGCAAATAGCAGGACAGACCTGGTTCTATAGCCTTGGATGACAACTAGCCTACTGCAGAAAGAAACGGCAACCTACTGCGGGAAAAAATCTGCCTCGTCAGTCATGTATCAAAAGATACATGATCACCTAAGCGTGTTTCACGCATGGTATAAAACTGACTGACTGGTTGAATGGTAATTGTTCTGATGAATTCTTCACTAAATGAATATAAGATTGGCAACAAGGTCTCATCAATTTACAGTTGAAATGTCTTCATGTAACTGTAAGATCCACAGTTTCTTTTCTCGCACTTCTCGCTTGTGGAACTCTTTTCCGACTTCTTGCCTTTAGCCAATTTTCAAAAATTTAAATGCAATCTCAATCGTTATCTACTGTCTTTTTGATTCCTCTTCTTTCTATTGTTTTCGCTCTTCAATAATGCTTTTCTTTTTATAATATTTTTAACGTTCAGTAACCCTTTTTATCTTAGTGGCCTTATTGCCTTGCTTAGGGCGAAGTGATTAAAAAAATATCAAGACCCCGATGTACTTGAAGAGTTTAGAATTTATTAATTTTGTAATTTTAATTTTTAGGATGCATTCAGGGTCGCTTATATCATTGCTTTCATTTCACTTTCAGATTATAATTTCTGTTTTAGAAACATTTGCTATAGAATGTCGATCTTCAATACACTAAGAAAAAGTATGAGACAGTTTCGTCTTTCGCTTTGTCTTAAATCCATAATGCAAATCCTGGGCCTTCTCACTCTTGTTAGGTGGAACAACTCCCAGTTTGACCGTACTCTTCACGCTTTTTTCACTTGAGGGTTGGTGAAGCTATTTAATCCATACTTAGGGTGGATGACCTTTAACCCTGGGGAATTCATCTGCCCTTTAACAGTTCCTGTTTTTCGTGCTGCTGGAGTTCCACTTACCCTTTTAACCAGACCAGTGTCTGACGAGGGAGCTGGTTTAGTTACTGACCACTCAGGTTTTGAATTCAGCGTTGTCCTTCTGCTTGACCGGTCACCACCCAAGGCTATAGGACCCAGTCTGCCCTGTTATTTACTCATAGCTGCTCTGGCAATAGGACATATCGCCAGAGCAACTATGACTAAATATTTTGAACGTGTGATTGATAGCATGCTACGGTGGATGACAAGAAAAGTAAGTGACTATATAATTTTTTGGCTGTAATCATAAAGGTAACAAGCTAATTCTGTTTCTGGTGACATTTGAAATGGAATTTGAACTAGTATCTTATTATTTGGGAAGTAATAAAAAAATCGTAGAAAATTTCAATATATTATCTCATTTGTATAGAATTTTCTTAATTTGGCGGGAAAACACGTTTTTTTTCTCTTTGATGTCCTTTGGTGAAACGAAGTCAACCCTTATCCGAGGTCAAACTTACAGAATATATCAAAAATAGATTTCTTGTGAGCCTTCATGTAAAAAAATAGGTTAATGGATCTTGTCGTTTGAACATGATCACAGCACGGATACAATCATAACTATCTTACCATATACTCAGTGACAATAGTCAAATAACTGTTATACTCATTGATTTGGTTTTGGTTTGTTGTGTTTTACGGCATATCAACCTCAATGGGCAATTTAATGCCTACAACTTTTTTCTTCATAATATTTTGTTTTGTCAAAAATCTATTTCTGGTAATATTTTTTCCTTAAAAAATGTATGGCTGGTAATAATTTATTGTTTTCAAAAAAGTATTGCTGGTAATATTTTTTTCCTCAAAAATGTATATTCGGGGTTAACTATTTGCCCATAGCTGGGACCCTAACAGGCGCTACCACCCCGGGTCAGGGTGTACCTGGGAACACCAGCAATTAAGAGGTTTGTTCCACACTCCTCAAAACCTCCTGATCAGAGGCCTTGTCGCTGGACGTAGTTTATCGTATTAACCTGAACGCGGATGTAGTTTATCGTCATACCCAGGACGGGTTATACTGATTGGCTACAATGAATATATATATATATATATATATATATATATATATATATATATATATATATATATATATATATATATATATATATATCTGTGTGTGCGTGTGTGTTTATATGGTCTGGTGTGTGTATGAGTGCTTATATTTTTTATTTTGATTTTGTTTACGGAAGTTTTTCTTTCATAAAATGTGTTTAAAATGGATTCTATTCGTTACCTAGTGGAAATAGCATAAAATATAACAAGACAGAAAAATACGTTCTGTAATATATTTGATCTTACTCATCAAAACATATAAAGAAAAAAATGCATATAAAAAAGTAATTAACTAGAAATGAAATACTAATGCATAAAATAAAACATGATTTAGTCCATCAGTTTGAGAGCGCTTCTGGTAACACAACGTTATTGTCACTTTTGAATCTAGTTTTCATGAGAGAAGACTTTTCGCCTTAAAGCCTTTTGCAGCGATCAAAAACGGTAATAATCAATCGATGAAAGATCAATTGAATATGTCCAACTGTATTTCAATTTTTATCCTGTGTTGTTCTTGCTGTATGCGGCCTTGCATTGTCAGAGTGGAGATTTCCGTATTGCCGAGCACAGGGCGATTTATAACTGACTATTTTATCGACACGTTACAGCTGCCGGATGCACAAATGTGTATTTCGCGTTTCATTGCGTTTTAAGAACGCTAACAGAATACCACGACGACCCCATCACACGCGCAAGATTACCTTTCTTCCATAAGGCTTAACATTTGATGTTAGTTGAGGAGATTTATCCCGGTCCAGCCTTTTGCATTGAACATTGTTTTATGCAACCCATTTTTCATCACTCTTTTTTTTACATTAAGGTTCATCCTGTATAATTCCACTCGAGGTAGTTATATTAACAGGCAGTTTATATGGATAGGAGAGGAAGATAACGGTTAACCCTAGACATGAACACGTTAAGATTGTACTGATCGGGGAAACATCGTCTTGGCATTAAACATTGTTTTATGCAACCCATTTTTCATCACCCTTTTTTTACATTAAGGTTTTATGAACACGTTAAGATTGTAGTGATCGGGGAAACATCGTCTTGGCATTAAAGATTGTTTTATGCAACCCATTTTTCATCACCCTTTTTTTACATTAAGGTTTCATGAACACAAGATTGTAGTGATCGGAGAAACATCGTCTTGGGAGTCTGTTCCACAGAGCAGTGTTTCACGGGAAGAAACTGTTTGAGTGGAACTTCTCACCAATGGAATACAGAGGGAATGTGAATGTTTTTGCTACAATGTAAGCGGCATGTCGGATCCAAGCCGTGAAGTGTTCGAACTGGCGGAACCTAGGAATGTAGTTCGTTCGAGCCATTTTCATGGAAATAGCAGTCAGAGGCTTGTCACATATCGCCTGTCAGAGAGAGGTTGGAAGGTGAAAAATAATTCGTCATCCACATGAACTCGGAGACGCTTTTGAACTCTATCGTGATTGGAAAGTGAGGACTGGGCAGCTCCCTCCCATATATGACAATTGTACTCCATTTTCGGTCTTATCTGGCTCTTGTAAAGGTAGAGGATAGCAGGAGGAGTCAGATACTTCCTGAAGCAGCACAAGGAGCCGAACATCTGTATCGATGGATCGTATGTAAGAGTTCAACTTGAGGTCAGGTGTGAATTTAAGGCCCAATAGTCTCTTAAGGCATAGTGCCTTCCTGAGGGGACATCCGTTCATTGTGACTAGCGGTAATTCGGAGTCCGATCTTCGATGATTGAATATAACTAGTTTGGTTTCCGAGGCATTGCATGTAACCAGCCCCCCCCCCTACTGAGACGTTAGTGCTACATCGGATTGGAGACTAGCTGCCAATGTCACATCATCAAGCGTTTTAGAGCTGCACTCGTAGATTATCGAATAATCGGTATAGATATTTACAAATGATCCGAATATATTCTTTGACAGATCATTTATGTAAATAAAAAAAAAGAATTGGTCCAAGAAGTGATCCCTAGAGTATGCCTGCGTTGAGAGCCAGGGCCTTGGGGGACTGGCCGTCAATAACTACCTTCAGGGATCTACCTGTTAGGAAGGACACTTCCAGGGATTCTATAACTGGAAAGCTTGTGTAGGAAACATTTGTGCCACACCATGTCAAAGGCCTTCGAAATATCTAATGCTATGGTTTTCGATGTATGTTTGTCGTCAAGAATCTCACTAAATCTGTGTGTAATAGTAGTTAGGATGTCAGCAGTGGATCGGGCCGTTCGAAACCAGTACTGCTCGTCGCTCAAAAAGTTGTTCTTATCTAGGTAATTGTTAACCGTGTTTATTATAGCCTCAAAAAGCTTATTGATGATACTGTGGAAAGTGATGAGTCTTTACTGGGAAGGGAGAAGATCGCTCGTTCGCGTTCTTGAAGACTGGGCATAGGCTTGACACCTTGGACGGGCCTGTGAAAGATTTCTCCTTCAAGTAGCGGTTGGATAACTTGTTATGATGTGTTTAAAGAGCGGTTATTTAGGATGATACGTCATTATAACCGGTTTTCCAAAACGGAAATTACTTAGTTAACCTAATATAAACTTGTAATATTAGTATAGATGAATTAATATTATCGCAGTTGCTATTATATTATTTCATGACATTATCCTCAAAGCAGTATTGTTGCAAATATTCAAATAAAAAAAATTACCGTCTAGTTTCTGATATTTTAATGATAGTTTCAAAATTTATTGTTTTTTTTGTTTTTTTTTAACAAGAGTAGAAATCTCTCTGGAGAATACATGTACGGATATATATATATATATATATATATATATATATATATATATATATATATATATATATAATTATTTATTTAAAAATATGATTCCAGTTTTCATGAAAAAACTACACGTTTCTAAATAATAAAAATCTATTAAACAATAGAGAGGAGTTGACGGTTTTTTTGCCGACATCATCAAATTTCTGCATTGAATAATTAGCATAAACAAACAATAAAATAATTTTTAAATTCCATAGTCCTAATAAATACAGTGTAACCCGGATATAAGAGACCCGGATATAAGAGAAACCCGGATATAAGAGATTTTCTCTGGTCCCAAATTAGAGCCTGTGTTAATGTATATAATATAGACCAAACCCAGATATAAGAGAAACCCGGATATAAGAGACTTATTCTCCGGTACCGACAACTCTCTTATATCCGGGTTACACTGTAGTTTAAATCCCATACAAAAAAGATAACCCTTTATGAAGTCGTCAAAAAACAAATGTTAGCGATTTACGACAGTTTTTATATACACAAAACCCTTTCAGAAAAAAATAAAAAATAAAATAAAAAAATAAATAAATCTCCATAGACACTCAACCAGACTAGACGATGTCATCTTCCGCTTTAAATTTAGACACCCCCAACCTTACCCTAACTTGAGATCTGTGAATGTAACTGAGATATTGATACAAATTATTAACACCTTACGCCCCTTTCCTTTAAACAATTGCTCTAGCCGTTACCATAGAAAATTTGATTTCAATAATGAATATGCTTATAAAACACGTAAATTTCAGAAATAAGTTATTCCAAAAAAATTTCGCTTGAAGATGGAACAGAGCTTAGTACTTTAATTCAATTTAATTCAAATAATTATATTGAAGTTTTCGGCTCTTGTTTTGAAACATGAGAACTCTTATGTAGCGTGTTGAACTCATATTTTAAATAAATAATTATATTTATGCTCTACTTTTGTATCGAGCACTATTTTTTAAAAATAATAACAAAAATACTAAAGAACTTTGGATTATTTACCTAACGAGTTCTTTCCTATTTTCTATATATTTTTCATATATATATATATATATATATATATATATATATATATATATATATACTTCATTGCCTGGTGTATTCAGGTATGTGTTTGGTGATATCAGGCGTTTGGGATTCTTGTCGTTTCTTTTATCCCTGGACATATAGAAGAACAAAAAGGGTGAGGGAGAATGCTGCGGGCCACCTACTTGACGAGTTTGTATCAATATATGGCGGAAGGTTGTAGAGACCCAGGGTGACAACATCCTGAAGAGACACTACACATAGAAGAAGTTGAAAGGTTCTTGACCCGATCAACTTTCCAAAATCTGATCAAATGACCAAATATATATTTATTAATTATTTTAATTTTTAGGGCGTCTTGGTTATGCCGAGAACTTTTCATAACACCTACCCCGCTGTACATGGGCAAAGAGAAACATATATGGGTCCTTTGCTTTCTTTAGCATGATCTTGATTATTTTCACTCCTGCTCCTTTGCCTAGGAAAAATCTTAAGCCATTCGTATTGAGCTATGTGTGAAAATCCCAGATTTTTTATTTACTGATATTCCACCAAATAAAAGGCCCAAGGGCCACTCAAAGTAGGTAGTTGCCGAGGGAGATTGTAAGGGATGGGGAAGTAAGTGTATTATGAGGACTATGATAGATATCGGTTGACCCTGAACCCTGAAGAGTCCAAGATTGTAGTTGTTAGGAAAGCATCCGCTCGGGAGTTTGTTCCACAAAGTAACAGTTCTTGGGAAGAAGCTAAGTTTTTTTTTGCAGTGATGTTTACCCTGAACAAGGCCCGAGGGCCAGTCGAGGTAGAGGATTACAGAGTAAGAAGCAGTTTATACGGATAGGAGAAGATGATAACGGTTGACTCTAGACATGAACAGGTTAAGATTGTAGTGATTGGGGAAACATCCTCTCGGGACACTGTTCCACAGGGCAGTGGTTCGCGGGAAGTAGCTGTTTGAGTGGAACTTCTTGGAAGTTGAATACTGGAGTGGAATACGGAAGTAATGAGCATGACATGCCGGGTTCAAGCCGTGAAGGTCAGAACTGGTGAAACTAAGGAATGCAGTTCGTCCGAGCACTTTCCATCGAAGTAGCGATAAAAGCATTGGGAAGCTTGACACACCCTGTCTTTGAGAGAGGGGTTGCAGGGTGGAAAATAATTCGTCACCCACAAGGACGCAGAGACGTTTTTGGACTCTATCGAGACTGGTAAGTGAGGACTGGGCATTTGTCTTGCATCTTTAACGATGGATCGTATATACGAGTTCCACTTCAGGTATGGGGTGTGTTTAAGGCCCAATAGTCTTTCACGGAGCCTCCCGGAGCGAACATCCATTCATCGTAGCTGGGGGTGGAACTTGCGTTTTATCAAAGAAACACTAAGGGAATGAGGATAATTTGCCACCGTGAATTCGGTATGGCGGGCCCTAGCTATGATGGTCCGAGCTGGTGGCGCTAACTCGTTCAAACTCGTCTGAATTGGTACAGGTTTAAGCTCGCCAAATCGACAAGGCTTACAGACATATCACGTTCAAACACAAGTTCCCATACGTGTGCCGAAGTTAAGCAACGTCGAGCCTGGTCAGTACCTAGATGGGAAACCGCTTGGGAATATCAGGTGCTGTAAGCTTAGATCTATAGGTGATGTAATGGATAACGGCACGGAATTTTTAATCGGAGAGCTGAGTTCCAAATATGTGTGGGTTCATTATATTCATTTACGCGCAAATACACTTGGGAAAGGTATGAATACACCCTTTCTCCCCCCCAGCTATGGGTTAATTAGTAATAATGATGACTGGCTCTCGTATTCAAGTATACTTGTCCCCTAGAGTGACTAGCCAATCCATGTTGCAGACGCCTACTCAGTCACATTTGTGTTTGTCCAACACCCATAGAGCCCACCTGAGGTCTATACTGCAACTTTGCCGGGTGAACCTTGGTTACAGTTTCTGGGAGAATAGCGCATTCTGGCGTGATTAACAGTAGGAAAAAGACCAGTACGCTCACAACCTCGGTCATGATGACTTGTGATTTCGTGCTAGCACAACTATCAACGGCTCTCAAATAGTTCCGTCTAACCGATTTCACTCACAAGGCTTTGGTGAAACCATGGTATGTTTTTCAGGCATTTTAAAAAAGGTGCCGCAAAATGGGATTTCCTTATCCCCAGGCCGAAAACATCAAGGTCACCTTCCAGACAAATCCACCATAGTGAGATTTGAACCCAGGTCTCGTTGGCACATCGACTAGTGTTTAGAACGTTCGCTTTCCAACCATTATTATCTCCCCACCCAAGAGCATAATTACACTCTAAAGATACATTCTGGCTTTAAACAACCTGTAAAGGGTTGATAAGCCGTAAAAAACGAATCAGCCAATCAATTAATTACTGATACACAGTATTAAATACATAGGCATGTCTCTTAAATTTACTTACACTCTCTGGAATATAAATGTATGGAAACTACTCTGGCCACAAAGTGAGGGATCATTTTATATATTAATTGTAATAAAGAATTGATCCCCCACTTCATATACACATTATAATTTCTTATTTGTTTATCAAGTTTTGATTAGCTATAAATACACCTCTTCACCTTCCGTTATGGGTTAACTTGTAAGTTTTGAATTACTAAATCGTTTTTATCTTCCCACTTATTTGATTTAAGTAACCTGCAAAGGATTGATAAACCGTGAGAAACTAATCAGCCCATAAATCAATCAAAAGAAACAGCAAATTCTTTTGAATTGAATTGGCTTTCTTAATCTTTTCTCAGTATCACTAGTACTTCATGTTTGGCAAATATAAATTCCAGGCATTCTATTAGTGTTCTGGTATTAGGTGAACTCAGCCGAGAAATCTCTACATATTTGGTAAAATAGTTAACGATTACAATATACGTTCGATCATTTAACTCGAATAAATACGAATCTATGGTATGTCATAGTCTTGGTGGGAGTGTTACAGTTCTCCACCAAATCTTTTATTTGACTAGGTAACCCTGGCCACCAGACTGATTGGCATGCTCGTTATCGGTACTTGGTAATTCCTTGGTGACCAGAGTGGATCCCGCAGATTATCATTTGCCTCGACGACTGGGAGATTGATGACGCGCGTTCCATACATTAATAGGCCTTTGTTGTCGCATGTTATGTTCCTTTGACGGGTTAAATATAGCTTGACCAATATTGGGATCTGTTCCTTTAGGGGGCCAATCGCTTTGACATATTTACTTATGCTGTCACATATGTCATATTTGCTTGTTGCTTCTCTTTACTTCTGACAAGTTCTCTGCCTCGATCCGTTGGCACTTTGCCAGACGAGGATCTGAATAAGACATCAGCGGTGTACAACAATATGATGGATATTGTAACTGAATCTCATCAGGCGAACACAAAATCTCTGTACACCGTCTGGTAGTTCATTATTACCTTTATTGTTTATTAGTAGTACTAGTAGTGGTTACACATTTATAAGTCTATCATTCCTCCATTCATTGAATATTGCTGCCACGTATGATCTGGTGCTTCTGCTATGTATTTAGAGACTCTTGATAAAATACAAAGAAGAATCTGCAATGTTATCGGTCCTGACCTGGCATCTCGGTTTCAGTAATTTTCCCATCACTGTAACGTAGTTTCCCTATACATTTTCTATACATATTTCCATGAGAATTGTGGTGACGAGCTTTCCTATTTGATAGCTAGACTTTACGAAATTAAGCGCAGTAACTCGGTCTCATCATTTTGTAGTTGAAATGGTTAAATTTAATCGTAAGTTCAATGCTAATAGTCTCTTCTCTTGCGCTTATAGCTTAAGAAATTCTCTTGTGGCTTCTTGATGTTCATTTTTTTTTCGTGATAGTCACCATTTAGATGTCCAGGAGGCCACTTGACGTAAAGGCTTATGGTAGGAGGTAATTTGTGTGTATAGGTGTATAGATAACGATTAACCCTAACCTTAAATAAGTGTATAAATAACGATGAACACGAACCGTGAATAGATGTATAGATAATGAGTAACACTAGCCTTGAATAAGTGTATAGATAACGATTAACTCTTGCCTTGCATAAGTGTATAGATAACGATTAACTCTTGCCTTGAATAGGTGTATAGATAATGTTTAACCCTATCTTTGAATATGTGTATGGATAAAGATTAACCCTAGTCTTGAATGTGCGTATAGATAACGATTAACTCTTGCCTTGAATAAAAGTATGGATAACGATTAAGAATAGCCTTGAATAGGCGTATAGATAACGATTAACCCTAGCCTTGAATAGGCGTATAGATAACGATTAACTCTTGCCTTGAATATGCGTATAGATATCGATTAACTCTTGCCTTGAATAAGTTTATAGATAATGATTAACCCTAGCCTAGACTAGGTGTATAGATAGCGATTGACAATCAGCCTTGGTGTATATATAACGATTAACACTAGCCTTGAATAGGTGTATAGATAACGACTAATCTTAGCATTGAATAAGTGTATAAATAACGATTAACCGTAGCCTTGAATAGGCGTATAGATAACAATTAACTCTTGCCTTGAATAAGTGTATAGATAACGATTAACCCGGGCCTTGATTAGGTGTATAGATAACGGTTAATCCTAGCCTCGAATACGTCTATAGATAACGATTTACGCAAGCCTTGAACAGGTGTATTGATAACGATTAACCCTAGCCTTGAATAGGTGTATAGATAGCGATTGACAACTAGCCTTCAATAGATGTATACATAACAATTGACCATAGCCTTGAATAGGTGTATAGATAACGATTAACCCTAGTCTTGAATAGGTGTATAGATAACGATTATTTCTTGCGTTGAATAAATGTATAGATAACAATTAACTCTAGCCTTGAATAGGCGTATAGATAACGATTAACCCTAGCCTTGAATAGGTGTATAGATAAGGATTAACTGTAGCCTTGAATAGGTGTATAGATAACGATTAAACCTTGTCTTGAATAAGTGTATAGATAACGATTAAGCCTAGACTTGAATAGGTCTATAGTTACTGATTAATCCTAGCTTTGAATATGTATATAGATAACCATTAACCCTAGCCTTGAATAAGTGTATATATAACGATTAACTTTAGCCTTGAATAGGCGTATAGATAACGATTAACCCTATTCTTGAATAGGTGTATAGATAACGATTAAGCTTAGCCTTGAATAGGTCTATAGTTACTGATTAATCCTAGCCTTTAATATGTGTATAGATAACGATTAATTCTTGCCTTGAGTAAACGTATAGATAACGATTAACCCTAGTCTTGAACAGGTGTATAGATAATGGTTAACCCTAACCTTGAATAGGTGTATAGATAACGATTAACTCTAGCCTTGAATAGGCGTATAGATAACGATTAAACCGACCCTTGCATAGGTGTATAGGTAATGATTAACTCTAGCCTTGAATAAGTGTATAGATAACGATTAACCCTATCCTTGAATAGCCGTATAGATAGCGATTAACGCTAGCCTTGAATATGTTAAGATTGTAGTAATCGGGAAACATCCTGCTGGTAGTCGATTCCACTGGGCAGTTGTTTGTGGGAAGAAGCTGCTCGAGTAGAAATTCTCACTGATGGAATATGGGGGAAATATGGGTGGTTTGCTACTATGGATATGGCATGGCGAGTCCTAGCCGTGAAGGTTAACCTTGGCGGTGATTGTAGTTAGTCTGAGCAATTTCCATGGAAGTAGCGGTGAAGCAGCGCCAGGCATGCTACGTCCTTCCTGTGGGAACGGCGTTGAACGTTGGAGAATAATTCGTCGCTCAGACGGGCTCGTTTTTTTTTTATTGCTCTCTCTCTCTCCTTAATAATGTTTTTCTTTTCCTCATATTCTCTCACACTTTGTGTCTTAGTGGCTTTATTAATTTACTCGAGATGAAATTATTATTTTTTAAAAAGGGCTTTATGGTCCGTCACAATTGTGAATTCCAATCCGATGATGTACTTTGAGAATCGTTCGCAACCCAAAGTTATGGCTAAAGGTTGTTTCTTAGTCGATGCGTAGCGTGTTTCTGTTTCTGATATGATATTTGATCAATACGCTACATGATATAAATTCATATCTGTCTGGTACCGTGATAGTAATATTACCGTTCTCTTTGTTGGGCTGTACAATGAAAATACTGGTGCCGAATAGAAGGCAATTTTATGGGGTTGAGGACCTTTTTTTGGTTTGCTCTCCCGTGGCGCGTCGTCATATCTGTTAAATTCTGAATTAACTTTCCTATCTGGTTCAGCATTCTCAAGAATCTCCGGGTTTCCTTTATAGTGGTCGAGGCTGAGAAGTTATACTCTGGCAACTCTAGGTCGCAGGTCATTAATAGTAAGAATATGTCCTAAAAACTTCAATGTCCTGGCCACCAGATTGATTGACATGCTCGTTATCGGTACTTTAACATTTTTGTAAATTTCTGTTTATCACAGTATATAGACACACATTTGGAAAAATACAGGAAAAAAGTCTTTGTATACATAGGGTTCTTTGCTATCCGCTGAACACATATCCCTCCCGCGGATAAGCAGGGACGACTATAGTTGGCAGATCGGAAACCATTTCCATCACTCTATTACACACAATGTTTTTTTCTCTTAATTATATTTTCTCGGGTCAAGGTTATTATGGCTTAACACCTGAAGAATTGGAAGAAACCATCAAGGAAAAAATGTTAAAGAATTAAAATATGTACGGACAGAAGGCAGAACATACGGAATCACTTGGTTAAAACAGTTTTTGAAACGAGTAAATAGAGGTCGAGTAATTATACCGAAACTAAAGAGTTCTAATAACGAGGTGTGAACGATCGAAAAGTTATACGGGACCATTGATAAGCGAGTGATCTTTCACCTATTCATTGCTACCTTGGATATTTGAACCTTTGCAGTGGCGAATACAAGAAATGAGTCATCGAGTGAAAAACTCAGACAATCTAAGTCTTAGACGATATATATTTAACAATTCATATTAACGTGATACAGATCTAAATTCACGGCGATGTTTTACGAGGAAAATTAGTATTAACATTCGTGGGACATTTTAATAATTCATAAAATACTTATAGATTACAATGTATTTCAGTTACGGAATACACTGTAGACATTTTCAAAGAAAGGAAATCCGAAATATAAAGGAAAGACAACGGAGACAACGCATAACTATAGAGACCACGTTTTAGTACGACTGATATCAACATATTTCAGTGTATGTATGTGTGTGTGTGTGTGAGAGAGAGAGAGAGACAGACAGACAGATAGAGAGTGAGTGAGAGAAAGAGAGAGAGAGAGAAAGAGAGAGTGAAAGAGAGAGAGAGAGAGATAGGGAGGTTGGGATTAAGCAAGTCTCTGAAATTAAGTCCTACCTTCTTTCCAGTCACATCATGTTCGTCGCCCTAAGAGCAAAAATGAGAGAGGGGGTTTCTGATTTCGGCGCTTCTCTTATACCGACGCGTCACGTGACTACTCTTGCCACTCCTGCTTTATGTATCCAAAAATTCATTTAATTACTTAAGGAAGATAAAAATCAGGATCACTACTTAGTATGACTCTTATTGCCACGAAATACAGCCTCAACTCGGTGTTGAATTTAAGGTGGGCTAAACTTTTAACACTGTAATATCTTCATGAGGAAGAAATTTGCTTGTTGCATATGACGCATAGTAAATTACACAGTGATATTGTAATATTTCACCATCTATTTTGTCCGTTAATTCATGGGACCTTTGCAAAGTAATGTTGTTTTTCGCAATTCTTACGGCCAAAACGACCCCATTTAGTAACCTTCTACGGTGGAATAATGGATTGCGGCTCGGATTGAGGAAAAGATAAATGATCGCCTAAGCGTGTATCACATATGGCACGTAACTGACTGACTACCTTGAGCGGCTCCTGAGCCTTATATTGGGTGAACAGTGTGTAAAAATGTGAACCATTATCAACCTCGTTGCGCTGTTAACTTATCAAATTGATCTGAGGTCCCTTGAATTAATCATAAATCAATTTGATAGTATATATATATGTGTGTGTGTGTATATATATATATATATATATATATATATATATATATATTTAGCTATGCATATATATATATGTGTGCGGTGTGTGTTTGTAGGATGTATAATAGTATCCAAAACAAAAGTGAAGATCATAAAACGTGTTAAATATATTAACAACGCGTTTCGCCGAGAGCGTCTGATCTCTTTGGCTTCCTCAGGTTAGAAAGAAAGACAAAACTCTATCTGAGGAAAAATGCCTCTGAGGATGAATAGAGACCATAAATCAAATTAAATTACATTACATTATCCCCTCCAATGTCCAGACACAAGCAAGTGTCTGTCCACCTGCTTGTTACACACGCACACACACACACACACACACACACACACACACACACACACACACACACACACACACACACATATATATATATAGGGTGTAATGGATAAATAGTCGTCTAAATTACGCAAAAATTAAATTAACACATTTTAACAGATATGTTTACCAAAAATACAAATACTGAAGAGTAAATTTATTCAATAAAATCGCAATTGGCCTCAACCACGGCCTTCAGACGACTTCGGAATCTCCTGCAACTCTTCCGGACGGTCTCCTTGTTTAAGTTGGTGAATGCTGCCATAATCCTTGCCTTCAATTCACCTTTGGTGTTACAAAGAGATTTGTTGGTCTCTCGCTCAACTGCACCACACACAATAATGAAGATGGTTGTAGTCTGAGGAATTGCTAGATGTTAGGGGTGATGAGGTTGCAGAAATTGTATAAGAGTCATGACTGGGTTCTTCTGCTTTGCTTATGTGGCATGCTGCAGAATCATGTTGCCAGACTTGGGCTCTTCCAGCAGTCACCCTCTTTACCCTAGGCAGCACTACTTCCTCAAGTCACTTGATGTAGGCCGCCATGTTGATCTGAACGTTTATATCTATTCGAAGCTTCGAGCAGGTATGAGCTTTCGAGAGAAATCATGGGAAATTTGTAGTTTAAAGGCAGTCTGTACCGACGACACATCAATCAATTTGATGCTTTCCACATGCATTGCCTACATACGATCTGCAACAGAAAACTGGGTGATCGCTTTAGAATCAGTGAAGTTCTGACTAAATGCACCGTGACGATCATTGAAGCCATCGTAGTGAAAATCCAATTCAGGTGGACAGGACATCTTCCTCGTATGAGCAATAGAAGACTTCCAAAACAACTTTTCTTTGGCTAGTTTTTAACAAGCAGGTCAGTTGGACAGCCACTTGTGTTTCTTATATGCCATCTGGTGGATCTCATTAGAAATTGTGAAGTTCTTACTAAATGCAACTTGACGGGTATTGAAGCCACCATAATGAAAATGCATTTAAGGTGGACAGGACATATTTCTCGTATGAGCGATAGCCGATTTCCAAAACAACTTCCCTTTGGTCAGCTTCTAAGAAGCAGGCCGATTGGAAGATCAATTCTTGCATTACAAAGACAAACTCAAAGACAACGTGAAGCAATGAAGCATTCACTTTTCTTTCTGGGATAACTAAGCGTCAGAGTGAAGGAGCTGGGCGCCTGTCCTGCTTCTCATCAATACAAAAGTTTGAGCAGTGCCGACTTGATCATCGGGATCAGCTGCGCGCAAATATTAAAGAAATGTGGCAACATGCTACTCTTCTCAGTGATAGCCTCACCTGCCACTGTAACTTTATCGCTTGCAATATACCAGGCTTTGGTTTGGTTTGGTTTGGTTTATTTTACGGCATATCAACCTCAATGGGTTAATGCTGACAGAATTTTTATTGCTGGTAATATATTTCTTTTATCAAATACATGATTCTGGTAATATTTTTTTCTTCAAAAAATCTATTTCTGATAATATTTTTCCTTCAAAAATGTATCACTGGTAATAATTTTTTTTTTACAGAAATGTATAGCTAGTAATATTTTTTTCCAAAAATGTATTGCTGGTAATGATTTTTTTACAAAGTATTCCTGGCATTAAAACCTGTTTTTACACTTTCATAGTATTTTGATCTCAGTTTGGGGGTTAACTGTTTACTCATAGCTGGGACCCTAACAGGTGATACCACCCCAGGTCAGGGTGGAACTGGGATCACCAGCAATTAAGAGTTGATTCCATGCTCCTCAAAAACTCCTGATCAGAAACCTTGCTGCTGGACGTAATTTATCATCTTACCCAGGATGGTAGCAGGCCTTGCTCTCCATTCACAGAAGCATATGGCAATTGATCTTCAAAGACCTGAGCAAAATGGCTCAACCACATATTCTATGTGTCAAAAAGTTTACAAAACACGTGCAGGCTTCCGGGAGACACATGCGTGTCTGTAGAAATCAGGTACCTCTTTTTATTTTACGGAGCCCTCATTTGTCGTTCGCGACGAGAGAGTCCATCATATATATATATATATATATATATATATATATATATATATATATATATATATATATACACACAAACTAGTTTGATTAAAAATAGGCGACAAGGTCTGGCTGATTACTTTTTATTATATTTTTCCAATTTTTGGATAAGTTGTTGAGTATTGTCCTTGAAGTTGAGGATAAACTCTCCGTAATTCATATTTTGTTATTTTTGTTCAAATATTTCGACTTTCGCAGTCATAATCTAAAAACGATGCACTGTCTGTGTGATAGTTAGAAATCCTTTGGTCTGTATCCTGGTATCCTTTGGGAATCTGAACACTTAAATTGGTCTAGCGTGACGTCATGCGTAAGGAATGGCAAAATAAATCACGTTTTTTCTGGAAAGTTTTGAAATGGTCATTCTTTTAAGAATGCGAATGTCTTCCATAAATATAGTCAGTAGGTAAATTTTATATTAAATTTAAATAAATTTAAATAATAATTTAAATGTAAATTTTATATTAAATTGAAATAATTTAATTTTAAATTTCATATTAAATTTAATTTAATTTTTAATTTAACTTTTAAATAACTCTTAATAATTAAATAACTTTTAAATAATTTTTTAAATTAATAACTTAAATTAATTATTCCAATTTAAATTAATTATTATTTAAATTAATTATTATTCCAATTTAAATTAATTATTACAATTTAATAAGGATAATAATATTCATTTTTTTAATTAAATAAGTTTTAAATGACTTTGAATAATTTTAAGTTTAAATTTAAAATTTATATTAAAATTTAAATATTATATTAAATTTAAATAATTTGATATAATAATTTACATTTAAATTTAAATAAATAATAATATAAATTTCAATTAGAAAATATACTAAGTATTTCTTTTTGTGTTACTGACAACTTTGACTAAATATTTTTTCTATTCTCAGATGAATCTCCTTTGATGATAGACTACAGTTTTTTGATTAGTTTAATATCCGGAGCGGCGCTGGCAATTCACTTAACTTGCTGACAATAGTAATATTTTTAAAAGTATGAAAAGGATTTGAAACTACCAGCATCTCACGTTGTGAAGTCCTAACAACGCAAACAAACTGAGTCTGATGAAGTCCTAACGGATGAAACGCGTCACAAATAAACTTTTTCCAATTTGTCTTACAATCTCCTCAATACTGATCTTGACCTTGATATATAAAATATCTCATATATATATATATATATATATATATATATATATATATATATGCACGTATGTATGTATATATATATATGTATATACATATATGCGTATGTGCGTATATGTGTGTATGTATATGTATATACGTGTGTGTGTATATATATATATATGCATATGTATATATATATGTATATATACGTGTGTATATATATGTATATGTTTGTATATATATATATATATATATATATATATATATATATATATATATATAAAATAAGTGAGAGATTATAGTTGTTCCGACGAGAGAAAAGTGTATATTTTAAAGAAAAAGATTAGCTGCAAACGTCTTTGGGTTGTAATGCGGGTTTTTTTTTTATATATTATACTTTATCTTCCATATGAATTCCTGTAAATAATATGTGTAAATAACCATTCTTCGCCTGATGAAGGTCACAAGACCCGAAATGCGTGTAGCAAAAATATGGAAAATAAAGTGTAATAGGTAAAAAAATTCACATTATAACCAAAAACGTTTGCAGCTTCTCTTTTCATCTCTCTCTCTCTCTCTCTCTCTCTCTATATATATATATATATATATATATATAAATAAAATTTGTTACTTATCTGATTCATCTTATATTCAGCATCTCGACTATGGAGTTTCTTAGGCAAACCATCTGTACCGTCCATACGTCAGGCGCCTTCAGTCCCTTGATATATGCCAGAGAATTAAACTTTTAGCTGCAACTGACCCTCCTACGGACACTATTTTTGTTAAATTATTATTGATTATATATATATATATATATATATATATATATATATATATATATATATTCATACGTTTCATTAAATAATATAGACAAGTGTTGTCTATTTATTTTATGTAAATTCTTTTCATAACGTCTGATAAGTTTAATAACATTATCGTTGAACGAAGAAAGAAAATCACAATATTGATACATATTTTTTTAATACAATCTAAACTTTCGGCTTACATAAGCCATTATCAAAGATGTCAATTACAACATATTAAGCAATATACGGACAAGACAGTGATGATAGTCTGTGAATGTTTACATAGATGATTTCTAAGCAACGATAAACACGTGCATATAAGACGCTAGAAGCGAAAATCGCACCGCATCTCATGACGTCACACATGAACACACGAGAGTGAATTGGAGAAGTATGAAGTATGGGAAGCCATTGGTATAAACCAATGTCTTCTCTTACCAATTATAGACATTTAAGGATATTTGTAGAGATTCCATAATTGATTTTGTTTAGGTTGGGTTTCAACTTTTCAACTTTTTTTAGTATTTTTAGTTTTTGTCTATTGTTTTCATGTCGAAGTATAATTGCGTTTTCGACAAGTATTTTACAGAATTGTGTGCGAGCAGGCATGTTGTTTTAAATGCCTAAAAATGTTAGAGTTTTCATTTACTAAAATATATATATTTATGTGTGTGTCTGTATGTGTATATATATATATATATATATATATATATATATATATATATATATATATATATATATATATAGTAATAAATAAAAATGTAATGTTCATTTATCTTGTCCCTACTCAGAGTTTCACGGAGATGAATTTTACAATCAAATCTCCAGATGAGTGAATGTAATTTTATTTATTACTATTAATGGTCAAAATATTGAGCACTATAATTACAAAGACTGCTTGCCTTAAAAATGTTAGCTTCCAGAAATACTTTGGTCGACCTTTTTTGTTACCTGGCGAAACACAATCTTCGCTATATATATATATATATATATATATATATATATATATGGACTGCTCTGCAGCAGAGTTTTCGACTCGACCCACCTAGCAAATTTTGACAGAACTGAATGTTTGAGGGGAAGGGAGAAAGTGCTTCTGGCCGAGAACTTTTCTGCATAATCTTTCACTCTGGAATGAGAATGCCAAAATAAGAGAGGTTTGTATTTCTCTATATACATATTCTGACGTGTCTTTGGGAATACGCAATTAGCACCTCGGCCATTATCACCCAACCTGTCGTTTTATTTATTTTATTGATACTCCTCCTCTACCCGACCCTTGATTCCCGTTGCATGTCTCTCTTACTCGACCTTTCCGTTTTCCAACCCCAAGTAACCGCCTCTTTATAGCTTTCACCTCACCTCACTCAACACTGTACACCTGTAATTTAAATCTATTAGCACCTGAGATTGACGACATCTACCTGGCAAGCGGCTCCTAATAATGTAATTGCAAGTTTTATTAAATACACTGGCCACAGCGACCACAAATACAATCTGTTTCTTTAGTTCTGCTACTGAGGTAGTCGCAGTTAGTTTTTCTGTTTCCTTTCATCTCTTTTGTTGCAAGACGTATGGTTGCGATTACAACTAAACTCACATTACAAACAAAGGTTTTTGTATTTTCTTTCTCTTACTACAGGTGAAAATGTCCATTCATTCGTTTCCTCTCTTTTCTTTTCTTTTATAAAAATAAAACAACTTAATACTTCGTTTACAGTGGAGAATATAAATCCACATAAAATAAAGAGAAATGAAAAAAAAACGCGAACTCGATGGAGTCGACAGGTGTAATACCACTTTTTATAAAATAAGCGCTCAATCGAACTGAATGAATTATAGCGATTAAGACTATATAGTGTTAGGCAGCTATTAAAACCAAAATTAAAACGCTTTGTATTTCATTTTATTTTTGTTGTTACAAGAATTATGGGTGTGATTATAACTAAACTCTCACTATGAGTAAAAGTTTTATATACACCCCCTTAATATAAGAAAAAAAATTCTCATTTGTCTTTATTTTTATTTTCATTTCCCGCTCTTCTCTTAAAACCATATTTGGATATATTCACTGTTTTTAAAATATTTCATTTTTCCTTCTTTGATAAAAAAAAACACTTGGTAATAAGTTTATACTTGAGACTATGAAACCACATAAAACAAGAAGAGTTGGAAAACGCGAACACGAGGGAGTCGACAGTTATAATACCACTTCTTTAGCAGAAGCGGTCAGACAAACTAAATGACTTAACGAAAAAACCAGTATCAGTTAGCTATATAGAAACACAAGTATGTTATGAATGTATTCATATAAAGAAGGCTGAAGAATCGATCTGCCAAAATATGGACAGTTTTTAAAGATTGATATTCTGAGATCATTGAAAACAGTTTCTTTCGGGATTATGGCCAAATCAATTTTTAACCGTCCTTTTGTTGGTTCCTTCAACACTTCGGAATAGCTTATATTTAAAAACAAACCTAGAAAATTTACGTAAATTGTAATCGGTTATTGTTTGTTATTGTTACGTGTATGATTGATTAATAGATTGATTTAATAATTGGCGAGCTGTAATGACTTTGGCCTGGTTAAGGTGCATATCTGCGTGTCACGCGAGGACTGGATATTTACTCGTCTTATCTGACAACGATAGAAGGTCAAAAGGGCAGCGCATAATAAAGAAAAGGGAAATTAGGTTGCGCCAGTCTTCCAACTAGGGAGGGCCTTCATTGTAAGTCTGAGTCTTTTGCAAATATTTTGGAGAATAAATATTTGTACTTTTTTTTTTTAATCGTTTCACGCCTAAGAAGGCGACAGTGTCATTAGAACGGAGGGAGTTACAATGGTGAAAGTGAAAGAGAACGAGAAGACTGAAAAGGTGGGGAGGATTGAGGAAAGGGCAAAAAAGGTACAGAGTTCAAGAAAACAGAAGATGACGATTGACATTGCATTTAAATCTTTGAAGATTGTAGTTATCAGGGAAGCAAGAAATCAGAAGGGAGTCCCGCAGGTGGGAAGTGTGTTCGCATTTTACTTCACTAATCCTAAAATCATATTCTTTGATTCTCTCAAATACTTTTTTTTTTTACATCTTCTGCATATTGCTTTCGGGTCTTACTTTTAATAAGTACGTCTTCCAAATATGTTTGAGCACAATCCAAACCGGCAAGCATGGTATCCATTATATGTTGGAATATGCTTGATGCTACCTTTATACCGAAAGGAAGCCGGTTGAATGTGTATAATCAGTGTTAGTTGTTAATAATTTTGAGCAGTCTTCGTCCACAACTACTTGCAGATAAGCGTCTGACAGTGCTGGAAAAGAAACTGTTAAAGTTGAAGCGACGGTTGCATTTAGCTAGTTCAGCAGTAAGAGGGTGGGACCTAATTGCCAATTGAGTAACATGCTTAAATTCATGTAGTCGGGGTACCAAAGAAAAAAGCTCATCAGAACAGTTTCTCTGAGAATACTTGTAGAAAAGACAGAGGGAAGCCACGTCACGTCGCTATGAAAGTGACTGAAGCCGAGATGACTGGCGTGATCGATTAGATTACCGACCCTTTAGATTTTGTCAAGAATCGCGAGATGTACAGCAGGAGCATCAGACAAAATATAGCAGCAATATTCAATGCACGGACGAACAGAGACAGGCGTAAATGGTAGTGTCATCTGCATTGTTAAAGAAATGTATTTTCCTCATTAGGCCACGAACTTATTGATTTGTATATATTATACATAACTATTCTGTAGTATCTGTGTACAAACTTACGGTCCAATCACGTTGAAAATATCGTTTCTACTTCAATTAGCGATTTACAGAAGGAGTACTAGATTAGTTATGGCAGGCGTATTCAATGCACGTTTGACGCGACGAAGAGATCAGACGTGGTTATTTCTTGTCTTGGGGAACTTGCTCCCCAGTGGGGTTGATAGAGCGACCCCAATGGCTAGTTAAAAATATGCACGTCGATGTGTTAAGATAAGTAAAAAAAAGAAAAGTGAGTGAAGAAAGAGAAGAAGTCAACTTTATTATGATCGCCTCAAGACCGTCAACCAAAAGTGACCCCCAGAACGAGTGGGCTATACAACATTTCACTACTAAAAGCATTTCGACACCCGACCGGGAGAAGACGGCCTAGAGAAGAAAGAAAAGAGAGGAAGACAACTTTAGTGTGATCGCCTCTATCAAGAAAGACAACTCCAGAAGACAAGAAGCTATACAACGAGTGAATGCTCGACAACTTTCTCACATTAGAAGGAAAGTCTTGAGGAAAAGAAAATATGGTCCTACAGAAGGTACGATAACATATGGATATCCACTAAAAATAACATTTAAAACGATAAAACCATTTATATATTTAGTCAGGTGCACATTCAGTTATCAGTGGTTACCTACGATGCTGATATCGAAATTAACCAAACCTGAAGGCATGAAACCTCATGTTTTTGTCTTGTTCAATTCGTTAAGCAGTAAGCAACGAAGAGGTTTGAAGGAAATGGAAACAAAAAAGACACTTCTACTTAGAACCAGAAGACAAAAAAATTCTGGGACAAAAAAATGAAGAAAGAGAGCTTGGAGAATTTGAAACTCACAAGACGTTGAAGGCAAGCGGGAAAGCAGCTAATAACCTACCTAAAGAGATGGCTAGCAGAACAGGGATTAGAAGGGATCGCAAAAGAAGGGATGCTGGTATCAAAATTAACCAGACTTGAAGGCATGAAACCTCATGTTCTTGTCTTGTTCAATTCTTTAAGCAGTAAACTACACTTGAGTCCGTGTTAGTGGCATTGAGAGCAAACACCATAGAATCGAACCGTTGAAGCACCAGTTCTCGCACGATCACCGAAGTTAAGCAACGTCGAGCCTGGTTAGTACCTATATGGGCGGCGGTCTAGGAATACCGGGTGTTATATGCTTGAATGTGCGGCTGGTGTAATGGATAACGCCTCGGAATTAGAAATCGGAGAACCGAGTTCGAATTCCAGTTGGGTTTGTTATATTCACTTAAGTGCAAATACACTTGAGAAAAGTTATGAATCTACATCTTCTCCCCTCCCTCCTCTCTAGCTATAGGTTAATTACAAGGACTTGTATCAGTAAATCAATATTATCTCCCCTCAAAAATTCTTACAATCTAAAATCATTTTCTGGCTTTGAATAAAACTGCTAAACGGAACGGTGGAGTAATGGATAACGGCTCGGATTAAGGAATCAGAGAGCCGAGTTCGAATTTCAGTTGAATCTCTTACATTCAATTACGTTTGGGAAAGGTATGAATCCTCTTCTTCTCGCTCTCAGCTATGAGTAAATAGCAGGACAGACCAAGTTCTATAGCTTTGGATGGCAACTGGTCTACCGCAGAAAGAAATGGCAACCTAATACGGGAAAAATCTGCCCTCGTCAGTCATGTATCGAAAGATACATGATCGCCTAAGCGTGTATCACGCATGGCACATAGCTGACTGAAATTCACTTACTTGCTAATAAACTTAGGAAAGGTATGAATCCTCCTCTTCTCCCCCATCAGCTATAAGTAAATAGCTATGACCGAGTTCTGCAGCCTTGAATGGCAACTGGTCTACCGCAGATACAAATGGCAACCTACTGCGGGGAAAATCTGCCTCGTCAGTCATGTATCGAAAGATACATAATCGCCTAAGCGTATATCAAGCATTACACATAACTGACTGAAATTCACTTACTTGCTAATACCCTTGGGAAAGGTATGAATCCTCTTCTCGCTCTCAGCTATGGGTAAATAGTAGGACAGACCGGGTTCTATAGCCTTGGATGGCAACTGGTCTACCGCAGAAAGAAATGGCAACCTACTCCGGGAAAAAATCTGCCTCGTCAGAAGTGTGTATCACGCATGGCACATAACTGACTGAAAAGGTTGATAAGCCGTAAAAACAAATCGATCATTCATAGATTTGAACTGTCACTGCTATCTAAGTTGTTGACCTGTTAAACATAAATCATATATTTAAGCTTAAACATAAATGATTAAACATAAATGATATATTTAAGATACAACTCCAGTTTGGCGGGAAATTGATTTTTAAAAACAGACACTATTTCATCATGCAAATCCATCAAACTTCCCCGCTGTTGTTCTGTCGCCTCTCCTTCTCCTCTCTTTTCTCTTCCTTCATCAAAGTGTCCCCTATTCTGGAACTTGATATTAATGATGCCGTCTGCTTACTGAAGCATCCGCGAAACTTTTATCGTCGGTAATGGCGTGCTTTCTACATGTGTCGTGCAGATCAGAGCACTTTTGTCGGGATATAGAAGTTTCTTCCACACCTGCTGCCCACTGAGTGGACAAGCAGGTTTGAAAGGTCCCCAGGGAAGCAGATACACCTGTCCTGTCTAATGATCGACGAACCATTACTTGAGGTGCGCGTGGGAGTCGAAAGAAGTAAGATTTTTTTTTTTTGCTTTTTGTGGAATAGCTATTTTATATTTTTACAATGTTTTTTTCTTTCTGCATCCAACCCAAACATAATTGGTTGTTCATTTATGCGAACGACAGACTGTTATCGAGCTTTACGATTTAATATTTTATTTCATATACTGGGGTTCATCAGAAAGGAACAGCACAAGATGCAGTCTGGAAACACCAAAATCAAGCAAGTACTAACATTTGAATATCACGGAAATGTTTTAACCGGGAATGGAAAATTTGACACTGATATCCGAAGGCGCATTGGGATAGCGAAAGATGCCTTCGAAAAGCTAAGCAACGTATTATGAAACAAGAAAACTTCGTTAGAAACAAAGAATATTGCTCTAATATCAATCCATCAATGTGTTAAATAATAGCTTCAGACTATTTTTTTTTAGTGGCAGTGTATTTGGCTCAGACGTTCTGAGGCTGACCTTAAGGTCAGATGGTAGACAAAATAGGGATATCGAGTGTGATTGGCTGAGCCGAACGTGGGAATGTTAGTGTTAGAAAATGTTTTCGTGGAGTTAAATTTTTACACGTCATACACATTAGACGTGGTTATTTCATTTCTCGCGTAACTTGCTCTCCAGTGGGGCTGATAGTGCGACCCGACTGGCTAGTTAAAAATGTACACGTCGACGTGATTAATAAAATAGATAAGTTTAAAAATCCCTTTTGTTGAAGTTCTCATTTTATCTCCTTCTAAAAGAAGGACTAGCGATCACCAGCCGAGAGAAGAAAGAGAGAAAGACAACATTATTATAATCGCCCAACACTGTAAACCAAGAGACCCCCCACAGAACTAGGGGGCTATACAACACATTGATTCAGTAGTCACTTCACTTCATGCCAATAGAAAACGTGAGACCAAGAAAGGCGTAGCGTGTTGCTCTTCTAGAGTTCAGCATCAGCAGAAAGAAAAAGGTTCTCCGTGGTGATTAAATGAAAGCAGTTTTTATTTTTATTTTTGAGGCGTTAAAATTTATAAGCTATTTTCTTGCTCCAGTTCAACACTGATTAGAGGTCATTTTCAAGTGCAGTTATCAGGTTTTAAAGTTAGCAACGTTTTTATTTAAAACTTTTATAATACATCCAATTGCATATAAATGTTTTACTTTTCTTCCAGTAGACATATCAATTAATCTGATATTTTCATTCCACTTCATGTTAGTAGAAAACATGAACCGGAGAAGGCGTAGAATGTTGCTCTCTTGAAGTTTAGCATCAGCCATGCTGATGGCAGGCAGAAAATATTCTCTCTGGTGGTTAAATGAAAGCAATTTTGTTTTGGAGGCATTCAAATTTACAAGCCATTTTCTTGCCCCAGTTCAACACTGAGTGGAGGTCTTTTTCAAGTGCAGTTGTCAAGTTTAGTTTGTCAGATCTGTCGTATTTGCAACTGAGACAGGCGTAAATGGTAGTGTCATCTGCATTGTTAAAGAAATGTATTTTCCTCATTAGGCCACGAACTTATTGATTTATATATATCATGCATAACTATTCTGTAGTATCTGTGCACAAACTTACGGTTCAATCACGTTGAAAATATCGTTTCTACTTCAATTAGCGATTTACAGAAGGAGTACTAGATTAGTTATGGCAGGCGTATTCAATGCACATTTGACTCGACGAAGAGATCAGACGTGGTTATTTCTTGTCTTGGGGAACTTGCTCCCCAGTGGGGTTGATAGAGCGACCCCAATGGCTAGTTAAAAATATGCACGTCGATGTGTTAAGATAAGTAAAAAAAAGAAAAGTGAGTGAAGAAAGAGAAGAAGTCAACTTTATTATGATCGCCTCAAGACCGTCAACCAAAAGTGACCCCCAGAACGAGTGGGCTATACAACATTTCACTACTAAAAGCATTTCGACACCCGACCGGGAGAAGACGGCCTAGAGAAGAAAGAAAAGAGAGGAAGACAACTTTAGTGTGATCGCCTCTGTCAAGAAAGACAACTCCAGAAGACAAGAAGCTATACAACGAGTGAATGCTCGACAACTTTCTCACATTAGAAAGAAAGTCTTGAGTAAAAGAAAATATGGTCCTTCAGAAGGTACGATGAACATATGGATATCCACTAAAAATAACATTTAAAACGATAAAACCATTTATATATTTAGTCAGGCGCACATTCAGTTATCAGTGGTTACCTACGATGCTGATATCGAAATTAACCAAACCTGAAGGCATGAAACCTCATGTTTTTGTCTTGTTCAATTCGTTAAGCAGTAAGCAACGAAGAGGTTTGAAGGAAAATGGAAACAAAAAAGACACTTCTACTTAGAATCAGAAAACAAAAAAATTCTGGGACAAAAAAATGAAGAAAGAGAGCTTGGAGAATTTGAAAATCACAAGACGTTGAAGGCAAGCGGGAGAGAGGAAAGCAGCTAATAACCTACCTAAAGAGATGGCAGCTAATAACCTACCGAAATCAATGGCTAGCAGAACAGGGATTAGAAGGGATCGCATAAAAAGAAACCTTACTAAGAGCTACAAAGGACAGAGAGATGTGGTGATCCATCATCGGTAACGTCCTGAATGGACACGACACATAGAAGAAGAAGGGGGAGTAGATAAATAATTTTCATCAAGAGGAACCCTTCAAGAATATTGGCATATTTGTGAAGCTTGTGTAGTGATCTACATATGGCATAGTTAATGACTGCCATACTTTAGTCTCACTAGTTCTGACATTTACAGCTAGAACTCGCCAATTCTACATCCACAGAGTCGAATCATCCACATTCATCCCTATGTTCCATATATGGATGCTTTCTTGAACACTGTGATCATAATCTCTTCAAAACAAGAGTCAGTCGCTATCTGTCTTTATCCTCATCATATTTATTTCCTTTTAGCATCTACATTCTGTAACCATCTACTACGAGTGGCTCATTAAACTTATATTTGGTGAGCCTTATAAATCTAATTAAGTGATCCTAGCTCGTCAGAAAGGATTTGTGTGCTGTTGGTCGGATTGTTTGCATCTTGTTTTTCAAAAGTATCATTACTGGTTTTATTTCGAAGGACAAGCATCAGAATAGGATCTTTCGTAGGACAAGCATCAGAATAGGATCTTTCGTAGGACAAGCATCAGAATAGGATCTTTTGTAGGACAAGCTTAACCATCGGTATTATTTCGAAGGAAAGACATCATAATCAGTTCTATTTCATAGGAAAAGTAACATAATCGGTTTTCATTCGAAGGACAAGCTACATAATCGGTTATAAAAGGTGTTCTAATAACTTGGACCGATTTTAAATGTGAATTAAGTTTAAGCGTCTAATGATTTCTTTCTTTTAAGCGGACATTTGGGCGATATTATTTTTAACACATAATTGCCATGACTCAAATAACATTATCCAATAGAGAAATAAATAAATCTTCACCAATAACACTGATTTATTTACTGCTGACTTTGATCCGTCTTAATGAAACACCCTTATATATAATCCGTCTTAACGAAACACTCTTTATTTCGAAGGACAAGCTACATAATCGGTTTTAATTCTTAGAACATGCATTATAACTGGTTCTATTTGAAAAGACACGCATCATAATAGGTTTTCATTCATAGAACTAGCAGCACAATCGGATTTCTTCTGTAAGACAAGCATAATAGTCGGTCTTATTTCGAAGTACAAAAATCATAATCGGTTTTATTTGGAAGGACAAATATCATAATGGGTTTTCATTCGTAGAACTAATATCATAATCGGTTATATTTCGTAGGACAAGCATTATAATCGGTTTTATCTTGAAGGAGAAACATCATAATCGGTTTTCTTTCCTAGGACAAGCATCATTATGGGTTTTTATTCGTTGGACATGTTGCAGTTTTTGTGTATATAAGTAACTAGTGAGTTAGCTCAAATGACTTAACTCACTTTATAGTCCACCAATAGAAGGTTAACCAATCAGAAGACGTAGAATATTCAATCCGTCGTGTATAAAGGCGGCCATTTTGTTCACTCGAAGACGACCGCCATCATGAATAACAGGACAAACACCATAATCGGTTATATTTAAAACGACAAGCAACAAAATTGAAGAAAATGGATAAATTGTTCTGGATAAATTGTCCTGGATAAATTGTTGCCTAAATTATGCAAGAATGAAAATAACACTGACATCTCATTTTAAGAAATATGTTTACCAAAATTACACACAAATATCTTGAAAAATAAAATAGTAAATTTATTCAATAAAATCGTCATTGGCTTCAACCACGGCATTTAAACGACTTCGGAATCTCTTACAACTCTTCTGGACGATCTTATTTAAGTTGGTGAATGTTGCCATAATCCTTGCCTTCAATTCATCTTTGGTGTTACTAAATAATCAACGGGGTTACAGTCTGGAGAGTTAGGTGGCCAGTTGTAAGGAGTGTTGTGGTCGCAGAAATTATCTGACAGCCATGACTGGGTTCTCCTGCTTGTGCGGCATGGTGCAGAGTCCTGTTGCTAGATCTATGTTCTTCCAGCAGCCACTCTCTTTACTCAGGACAGCCCTACTTCCTCAAGGCACTTGATGTAGGCCTCCGTGTTGAATTTGAGGCCCTGTGGGAAGATGAATGGAGGTGTAACGTCACCATCACTAGTGATCATTCCAAACACCATGATGTTGACTGGATATATCATCCAACTCTTTCCGAATCCTCTGCACTGTCACCTAAACACTATGAAATGTTTGTATTGGGTTTCCGGTGCGAATGCCAAGCAGTACAGCATGCACGTTTCCAAATTTATGGCGCAGTGAATTGCGTCATGGTGCTCTTTTTCTCACAGACGGTGCCCAACTGACCCAACTATATATCTGTTAAAATGAGATATCAGTGTTATTTTCATTTTTTGCGTAATTCATACGACAATTTATCCATCGCACCCTATATATATATATATATATATATATATATATATATATAACTATAGGATTGGTATATACGGAATAAATTCCAATAACCAACAATTACTATTCTTAAAAGAGTGCTCAATACAGAGTAGAGCAAATATAATTATTTATTTAAAAATTATAGCCATTTTGTTTCAACACCTCT
Organism: Acanthosepion pharaonis; assembly: GCA_903632075.3. Lineage (NCBI taxonomy): Eukaryota > Metazoa > Mollusca > Cephalopoda > Sepiida > Sepiidae > Acanthosepion > Acanthosepion pharaonis. Next base: position 2,806,201 of record CAHIKZ030001369.1, on the reverse strand, counting down.
GGTGTCTTATCAAGTGATGATGTTGAATGTAGATTGTAGAATAAAGGTTTTAAAAGGTTTCAATTAATTAACCACCCCTCGTAAGGGGAAACGCCATTACATTCAACATCATCACTTGATAAGACACCAGAGGCGTGGAAACAAAATGGCTATTTTTGTTGTTTTTATAACATATTTATATTATAATTCTTAAATAAATAATTATATATCTATATCTATATATATTGCTTTTATATATATATATATATATATATATATATATATATATATATATATATATATATATATATAAAAAAGCAACTCGTAGTTGGTAAATGCCAACTGTGATAAAATTGGAAATTAAAACTAGGGCCTATAAAAAGTAAGATAAATGGAGAATAAAAAAATGAAACCGAGAAACCTCAAGTTCCACCCTAAAAAATGAAGGACCGTCAGGTCAGGTTAAATCTTCATCTCGTGTTGCTTGTGGTTTATGTCTTAAATATCATCTCGATTTCGTAGTTTTTTTTTTTTTTTGTTAGGCCGGATGTGAATGTCATCCGGGTTCCATATTAGTTATTAAATGTTATTTTTTTTCTTTCGCATGCGAACTTCTTTGAAACATGAGTTGATTCCGTTATATTTTTATTCTTCAATTATCTTACGTGATGTCTATCACAGGGTGTCCCAGAATTAACTATTTCACTGAATTCGGACAATTAAAAAAAGAATTGTCCGATTTCTTATTTAGATAATTCTTGAACACCCTGTATATTCTTTGACGATAATTGAAAGCGTGAAATTTTCAGACAACATGCAGTTCTGATTTCTTACTCCATATTAAAGAAAAACAGACCACTTTAAGGTTCCATTATAATAATTTATTTCACCAGAGCCCTTTTAAAGGACGCCGGATCATCAGTTAGCACTTCCAAAAAATGAAACGAATAATGAAATGAAAATTGATGGGCAGTGTAAGTTTTTATAATTTAACAGAGCGTGTAATAAGGAGTGGCTAGAGAGACACGGTAGAGATTAGGGTGGGTTTAATTTAATATCTCTCTCAATCATACTTAGCATTGTGGGAGGAGGAGTGACCAGACCTTGACCTATTTATTTGACCTATATATATATAAAAGGCTCAAACACTAATATATATATATATATATATATATATATATATATATATATATATATATATATATATATATATATATATATATATATGTGTGTGTGTGTGTGTGTGTGTGTGTGTGTGTGTATGTATGTATGTATGTCTGTCTGTGGGTGTGTGTATTGAGACATGTTTTATTGAATAATTTAGGCATGATCTGTCTACTTATTTTCACATGTCCCAAAGAAAACATGCTGCCAAAATATACGCATATATATATATAAACCGTCATCCACTGACAGACTGTTCCATTGTATCACAGCTCATCAGTGTGGCTAGATATCTCATTGCCTCGTATATTTTTTATTCTTCAATTATCTTACGTGTTGTCTATACAGGGTGTCCCAGAATTAACTATTTCACTGAAATCGGACAATTTACAACCCCCCCCCAAAAAAACCAAAATCCCCCAAAAATCTCACTTTTATTTCTGTTCATTATTTTTAATATGTGCTAGAAAAGAGTAAATTTCTAATTTCGTTTATAACTTTGTCATTTTCTTTTCTAATTTTATTTTCATTCCATCCCAGACCCCTGTTAATAAGGAATACACAAGAACGCATCTTTGTTGACTCTCTGGTATTCTATCCTTGGGCTTTCATAAAAAAACAATGGCCAAAAGGTCAATAATTTAACCAAGCTTAAAGAAGGCATACTATTTTATTTTGGGACTATGAAGCAGCATTCCTTCCATGTGACACCTGTGTATCTTTATTAAAACATAAGATATACTTTGTGTCCGATGAGTTGGAAAACCAGCGAAACTTAAGTCGCACGCCAAAACGTAGGTATTTGTATATGTATATTAATATATATCTTTGCTCTGTCTAACCACATCGAGCACTATTATGCTTACACCTCATGTATAAATTTGATGATTATTTATTTGTTTGTCTGTGTATGTACGACAACACATGCATATACGGTGGCTTATATCTGGTCATTTCATTTATCTAACTCTCTGTCTCTTTCTCTCTCTCTCTATTATGAAATGAACTAAGTCCGGCAATTATTTTAATATATTTATTATTCATACGTTATTTTTATAGATACAAACATTTAAGTAAACGTTCTGTTTATAATAAACAGTATTAACAACATTTAGTGGCCTGAATGTCCGAGAAATTTCATAGAAAATGTGTGTCCTCTGACAGGAAGCAAACCTGTATCCTACACGGAACCGTCATATAGCCTGACGTGTTTTACCAGTTAGCTACAGAGCATTTAAACTACAAGCATTAATTCGACCTTGTTTACCAGACGTTTCCTCTGTAGCTAAGTGGCATAGTACGTCAGGTTATATAACGGTTCAGTATAGGATACAGGCTCGATTCCTGTCGAAGGGCCCATAATTTCTATGAAAATTCTCGGATATCAGGCCGGTAAATGTTGTTAATACTGTTTATTATAAACAGAACATTTATTTAAATATTTGCATCTATAAAAATAGCATATAAACTATATATATATGATAAGATAAATAACAAATTGGAAACGTTTATTAATCTAATATGTTTCACTTTTATTAAAGGTAGACACATTTATGCAGAAAAAATGAAAGATATTCGTGTATTTTTACTTTTGTCATTTTCATCGGTCAATCATGTATCACGTGCATTCGACTCTAACCAACGATAGCATAATTTGCGGCGTTCCAAATTCCGAACTCAGTGAGAGACCAATCGAATTTTCAAGAAATTAACCGAATCCAAGCCTACCTGAAAAAGACGTAAGTATTAATATATGTATGGGAATTAAACAACAAAGAGCTCATCCGAACAATTACCATGAACGTATTTAAAGAAAAGACATAGCTGCGGCGAGAAGACGAGGATTCATACGTAAGTGAATGTAATAAATTCGACTGGAATTCGAACGGCTCTCCGATTCCTCAATCCGAGCCGCTATCCATTACTCCACCGTGCCTCCTTTATGGTAGACATATAGATATGTAAAATCGATTCTGGAAAGAAAAATTGTGTCGCATGACACAGTGAACCAACTTTCTCAGCAGCTGACCTAGCAATGGATTCAATGTCAGCTGATATTTTTACATAATAAAATAACAAAATTCTGAATGAAAAACACAAAAACTACCAAGTGAAGAGATCGTCTCCTGCAAAATGACAGTCATCATATATATATATATATATATATATATATATATATATATATATATATATATATATATATCTTATTATAAAATGCAGATTGTGTGTGTGTGTGTGTGTGCGTGTGTGTGTGTGCGTGTGTGTGTCTGTACGTTTATATATTGGATCGGATTTCCTACATTTTTCAACCGATTTCAACAAAACTTCACAGGACTACGTAAAATTACCTTGCGGTGGTTCTAACAGCGCCAAAAATTGGAAAAACACAATTGTTTTCGCACAAAATCAATTTGAAAACACGATTAATCGCGAGAATGAAAGGGGGACAACTCATATCGAGTTATACTAATTATAAAACCCAGGTTGTTTGTGTGTGTGTGTGTGTGTCTGTGTTCGTTTATATATGGGATCGGATTTCCTACATTTTTCAACCGATTTCAACAAAACTTCACTTTTTTTGGCAGATAGTGTTTCTTATTGTCTTGCACACTTTTTTCTTTATTTTTACATCCAGAATGTCTTAAAAATTCCATTTACAAGACAATTGTTTATAATAAAATTCTATTCAATTGATAGACTCATAACGATTGAAAACAATGTTTTTGTTTGAGTTTGGGTTTGACCAATTCATAACCACCCCCCACCAAAAAAAACTAATTAGGACATGCGTGTCCGTCAACCTTAAACAATAAAATTAATAAATAATAATTTCAGTTTTTTATAATGGTTGACACTTGATCTATCTCTTACTGTTACATCCCCGGGCAACGCCGGGCTCTACTGATAGTATATATATATATATATATATATATATATATATATATATATATATATATAAAGTATTGTATATTCATATGATCAGTTGAAAATTATGTCACTTACTTTATGTTTGAAGAGAATATTTTCACATATAGAAATATTCTTTATATTGTTGTGTTGACGGATTCAACCGTTTTCTTTTGATTTCTTGATATATTTATGTGTATGTTGGCTTGGCAGAGCAGTGATTCTGTTAGAGAATTATCTGCCTTCCTTGGAAGTATTCACAGTGATTGCTCTTCTCTTAACTCCAGCCTGCGCCACATCTTACACCGGTACTCTGTACAGGCGGGGTTGAATTTTACCCATTTCTCCTTCCTTCTCTGTATTCTAACTCTTTCCAATTCACAGGGCTGTCATAACTGTCTTGTGACAAATCTAATTTTCAAAGGAGAAAGGATATGGTTTATTCTCATTAATTTAATTTCTCTGACTTTTTTCCTGGACCCATCTGAACCAGATATATAAAACATATTTCCCAATTTGTTTTCGCCAATGAAAATATATTTGTCGATCTAAATTATCAACAAAGATACACGCTGTTTTCCATCCTTGGGCCGATCGCCATCTTAGCGAAAACATAAATCAGATCACCTGTCTGTTATGACGGATCGATTTTCATAATCCTAACCTTCGTGGTGGGTTCATTCTCTGTTTATATTTCTCAGTTCGTTTTCACTAACGAAGATATAATTCCGCGTCTGTTCCTCTTTTCGCCATTGACATGTGTTTTTCTAATTTCCCAAAAAAGAGATAAAGCCATTTCCCAATTTGCTTTACCCGCATGCCAGATTTTCGATAGATAAAAAAAGTTAACTCGGAGCATCGTTCCAATTCATAGAGAGTGAGGCAACCCAAATGGCTCTTTCTTCACTTCCACATTAACATGGAAAATGTCTTCCATTCTCTCTTTCTATCACTCTATCTTCCAGTTTATATTTCATTTTGGACTTAACTCATTTTCTGCTAAGAATTAAAACTTGCATGCATTAATTTCAACTCTTCTTATTGATTACTGCATTGTTTATTTATATATTCAGGTGAACTGACACCTGACTCTTCAAAGGAGACTCTTCATCCTGTTGACCAAAAAAACAGCAACAGCAGATATGACGTGATAATTACTGCGATAATGATTCAAAGTGATGTGGTTTTTCATTACACTATTTACATTATTCGGACTATGGTTGGAATGTCGAACTGAACCCTTTATTTCGCTCACTGGAGTAGACTGTTCTAGTTCCACGTGCCATGTTTTTTAATGGATGTCAGTTATTAGTTAGAGATAACAGATAACTGACAGTTCGACATTCAACCACCTGAAGAAGGCTGGAGCGTACAACGGCCGAAACGTTGTAATAATAAATATGGCGACAAAGACGAGGACAGTAGTTCGAATAATGTAAATAGTGTACATAATACCCCATCTCAGAAATATAGACAGTGGTTTTTCATGTTGATGAACAGATGATAGTCAAATTATGAGAGTAAGGAGGGTGATCAATCAGTTCAAAGCTACAGTCACGAACATTGGCTTTTGAAGCCAAGGACTTGTGTGCTGGAGAATTGCACTTTCGTCAGTTTTCCTCGGCGTTTGGTCTCAATAACCCTGCGTAACTGTCCCAGCAAGTTAGCATTGATAGTGACAGTCGTAGGACGTCCAGACCTTGCGTCATCTTCAAGGCTCTCTTTCCCCCTCCTAAATTCATCTTCTCACTTTTACACTATTGATAACGTCATAAAATGTAGCAACCATGTCAGCATGAATGTTCTTGGGGACTAAACTCTTTATCTGTAGCACAATGCCAAATTTTGTCCATTTTCAAGAGACGTGGCAACTTGTTAATTTTGAAGTCTTCTTTCAGCAGGATCATCGTATTATTAAAACACATTAATAGGCAACATAAGGATCATGGTAACATTAGGCAGCTAGTCACAAGCAATACCAAAATACTAACAAAATCACATATTAAAAACCGACGCTTGACTCTTGAAGCATTACTGATACAATTATCACTTAAGAGTCCGCATCGTCAAATGTATATATATATAATAACAGAAAAGAAACAAGAAATACACAGGTCACACCGCGCTTACGTCAAAACATTCTTTGCTTAATTCACAACAGTAAGTAGTTCTACGAAACTTACCAATCCTCTTATCCTGATGATGACTTAAGAAATTCGGAAGCTTGGAGCATATTTCTTGTACTTTCCTTCTGAAATGAACTTTGGACAATTTCTGATAGAATTTTCTCCTTCTCTGAGAAGGATTATTACTAATTTCGAAAAGTTAATCATTAAAATTAACCGAGACAAAATGTTTGTTGCTTTTAATAATATTTGCCTTAAAGAACATTTGTTGCCTAAACACACACACACACACACACACACACACATATATATATATATATATATATATATATATATATAGTCTTCAAGTGTTCATTGTTTAGGTTAAATGTTGATTTTGTCTCTGTGATGGCGATTTTTGTTTTGCCCTGCTAAACCAGAGTATATTGTTCCACTGCCTGATCTTGGGATTGATCTCAACACCACTGGGCCGCAACACTTGACCTACTAACGCTCTTGTCTACTACAACAGCGACCTATAGGGTCAGCAATTATATTTTTAAAGCCTTTAAATCCAATATGTTGGTTTCGATGATGAATTCGTACCGCTTTTGATAAATATTTGTATCAGGTCATCCCATAAGTTCTGCCCGAATTTTGAATAAAGAAAACAAGTGACCAAATGTTACATTTAATTACAGATTCAATCAATAATGTATTTTCCCTGATTATCTATGACTTCCTTCCGTCTATTAACAAGCTTACTAATTCCATTACTGTAAAATTCTTTTGGCTTTGATTCGAAGAACTCACAAATGTCAGTTTTAACCTCTTCCTGTGTTACAAAAGCTGTTTCTTCCAAATGATTCTGTAAGCTACGAAACAAATGGTAGTCTGAAGGAGCAAGATCGGGAGAATAAGGTGGATGAGGAATTTTCTCCCAACCAAGTTCTTCGATCTTTTGTGACGTGATTCCTGCTGTGTCGGGTCGCGCATTGTCCTGATGAAACATCACCTCTTTTCGATTCACTAGAGCAGGTCTTTTCCCCCTCAAAGCTTGGTTCAAACGTTCTAATTGCTGACAGTATATTTGAGCATTAATTGTTGCATTAGGTGGTAAGAATTCAAAGTGGATTATTCCTTGGCGATTCCACCAGATTGAAAGAAGAAACTTTGCCCATGAAGTTCCCTTCTCGGCTGTGGCTGGGGTCCTTCCCTTTTACCAAGCCACTGTCTACGACGCTAACATTTTTCGATAAAAGATCCATTTTTCGTCGCCAGTCACAAGTCCATCCAAAAAAGGTGAACAAGTTGGCGAGAATGGAGAGAAGAGCAGATGTCAACTCGGGATTTGAGGTTGTTTTCAGACAATTCACGAGGCACCCATTTTCCAAGTTTAGGAACTTTTCCAAGTTGTTGAAGATGACGATGAACAGTTGTATGGTTTGAACTGAGAACCACTGCCAATTCCTCAACTGATAAAGCAGGATTTTCTTCAAAGGCTGCTTCAAGAAGCTTTCATCAAACTCAACTGGACGTCCGGTTCGATCTTCATCTTCAAGGGTGAAATCTCCACCTCTGAATTTTGCAAACCATCTTCTGCAAGTTCTTTCATTCACATTCCTCTCCATAAACTGAGTGAATGTTTCTAGCCGCTTCGGCTGCTGAGTTTCCTTTCTTGAACTCATAAAGCATTATGTGCCTCAAATGATTCTTGGGTACTTCCATATTAGCAGGGTTTTAAACAAACAAAATTTAATTTTATTGTTCTCTGAAATAAAATTTGATCAGTTTAAATGCATCTAAACATAAAAATAATGTTCAGCTCCATTAGACATTATAAAATACTCTTTAAATTTCGTTCATTTTAACAAAAAGTGTACTTCAGTTAAAAGCTTTTGAACATTCCCTGGTATTTTTTAACTTGGTCCCCAATTGTACTTAAAATAAAAGTTAAAATTCGGACAGAACTTATGGGATGACCTGATATTTATGAGATTAGGATTTATCAATATACCATGGTTTATTCGAACTGTTATTCTCATCTTTGATTGTTATAGATCTTATTATATATTTGACGTTTTCGGCAAAGAATTTTATGGACATACTCAGGTTCTAATATTTTGAGTTTTTTAATTATAAAATATTTTTTGGTCTGTTATTTCATTGTTTATCATTTACATTATTCGGACTATTGTCCTCATCTTTGTCGCCATATTTATCACAATGTTTTGGCCGTTGTACGCTCCGGCCTTAATGGTTGGAATGTCGAACTGAACACTTTATTTCGCTCACCAAGGTAGACTGTTCTAGTTCCACGTGCCATGTTTAATGGATGTCAGTTATCAGTTATCTCCTGTTAATTTCCCTCTGAAAGTTCTCCACTGCCTTAACCGGGTATTGAACTCACACTCTTTGGATGCTGTCACTGGATCTAACCAACGCCTTTATCCACTGTCATTGTGTCCATTACATCTGGGTATGAATTTCTGGGTATTATAAACCTAATGTCATCAGCTTCCATTTTTACCAGCGCTCATATTGCAATTTTTGCTGTTATCATATTATGTTTTTACCAGAGCTCATATTGAAATTATGTTGTTATCATTGCTTTTTCTCTGGCACTCCTTATTACTGGTTCACATATTGTATTTGTTTCTATAGTCCGAATAATGTAAATAATGTACATAATACCTCATCTCAGAAATATTGACAGACTATTTTTCTGTTATCTGTTATTCTCATCTTTGATTGTTATACATTTAATTATAAACTAGACTTTTCGGACAATTACCTTTAAGACATTTTCACATGTCCATTTAAGACATTTTCACATGTCCATTTAAGACATTTTCACATGTCCATTTAAGACATTTTCACATGTCCATTACTTTGGTTTATTCGAACTGTTATTCCTTACTCTGTGCATCTTTGATTGTTATGGTTATTATTATAAACTAGACGTTTCAGCCAAGTACTTTCTAGACATCCTCAGGTTTCATTATTTTGAATTGATTAATTATCAATATACTTTGCTTATTTGAACTGTTATTATCATATTTGATTGTTATGGTGGTTATTATAACCTGGACATTTCGGCCAAGTATCTTTTGAATACTTTAGGGTATTCATTATTTTGAGATGAGATATTATTAATATATTTTAATTTATTCGAATTGTTATTATCATATTTGATTGTTATGGGTGTTATTTCTTTCAGCGTTTACCCATCGCCAGGTATCTTGCATTTATATTTCCGTGGTAAACAATATGACCTATTGAAGAGATTGGACGATTATGAATAAGACTGTGTAATTCATACCAAGGTTAAAAGAGAAGTGACTGTTAAATTGGTAGTCGATTATGAAAGAATTTGCAGAATGTGAGTCGGAAAAGATGAGAAAGGTGTATGGCAATCATGGGAGGTTACGCCGAGTAACCTTGCTAGTTTGGTTTTGCAGGAAAATCCCCTTACTTTTTCTCTCCGCGATTCTTCGAGAATGGCGATTTTTATGTAAGTAAATGAAACACGACGTGACAGTGGCTTTTTCCCCCCATTATCGTGAAAAACTACTTCCACCAAATTGACCCTTATTTGGAACACAATGGCATTTCTTTCGGCAAAACGCTTCAAATTCCATTAGATTTTTTTCATCGCAAATCAGAAGAGACAATAAAGCGTTTTGCCGAGAGTCATTTTGCCATCTATGTGTGCATGCACATTGTATAGACCGTAATTGATGGCATATAAGACGCATGGGTGTATAAGACGCACCCCAATTTAAGCAGGGCAAATCAAGAAAAAAATTAGTCATTAGTAAAATTATTAGTAAACGGTACAGCCTAGGCTATATTTATGAGGTATTATTTTGGTTAAACAAGCCATGATTACAATTAAACGAAATATAAATAGGAAAGAACGAACAGGAGCCTATAAGAAACTTTATTATATCCAAAGGTAAGAAAACAAAATAAAAATCAAGCAATTATTACAATTGAGCAAAACAGTACAGTTGCCATTAAAATTCAGTCAAAATTTTTCCTTTATATAATCTGTACAACGTGCGTCTTGTAAATGTCTTAGTTGAATAATTAGGATATAAAAATTCTGATTGTATTTATACCAATGCAACCGGAAATTATTGCACGAAAAATATTAATGAAATAAATATATTTTAGAAATATATAATTTGAATTTATTGCATATAATTTTAGTGAAACAAAGTACTTATATTAAACTTGATGAAATTAATATAATGAATATTATCAATGATAACATTTAATCTGCATAAAATCCTTTTAAATAATGACAATAGGTATATGAAAGTTACTCTAAAGTCTAAGCTAACAGGAGTTGCCAGGTCGCTAATTTCGGACGACTATCGCGAATTTTAAACCTACATATGCCATATAAGATGCAGGAGAATTTTAAAATATATTTTAGTAAAAAAAGTGCGCCTTATATGCCGTCAAATACGGTATATATATATATATATATATATATATATATATAATTATATCTGCTCTACATTGTATTGAGCATTCCTTTAAGAATAGTAATTGTTGGTTATTGGAATTCATTCCGTATATACCAATTATATACTTGGGTATATATATATATATATATGTATGTATGAAGAAATATAGTTTTAAGGTTTGCTATATTTATGGAATAACGTGCTCAATATCAGGGGTAGAGCGTATGTAAATATAAAAGTGAACATTGAAATCAACACTCAGAGGCTCTGAGTGTTGACGTCAGTGTTCACACACACACCCACACACACACACACATATATATATATATAATTAAAAAATATACATAATAATATCCTACACTGACTGCACAACTCGGAGTTTCATGCCTTCTGCAATCGTCATGTACGATTTTGGGGGTTAACACCGGTTATTTAATATTTCTGGTTATTGCGAGATATTTTATTGTTAGGGTGGATTTTATTGTTGTTAATTATTCAAATGAAGTGTGGTTTAAGTTTGGTTTTGAATTTAAGCACAGATTAACATTTAAGATTGAAAATAAAATTGAAAATAAGACTTATAAATTATAATTTAAAAATAGCTCTTGTTATTAAAAAGAAAAAAATTGAAAATCAAGTAGGAAGGGTAATTCTATATTTTTTGTATGAAAATCAATAAAGAAATGAACAATAATATTAATATTAATAAACTTAATATACAGTCCACGACGTAATTATTCGTATACACATCCATTTTGAATATTTTTATCCATTTCTCAGAATCTAATGCCTGTATGATATCAGTTTTTTTTAAATATGTCAATAAGGACAAAAAAAAAAAAAAAGAAAAAGAAAAAAAGAAAAGGAATTTAAAACTCAGTTTTTAGAACAATAGGTTAAATACAAAAATTTGACAAAATAGGAAAAGACAAAATTATTTATACAGTATGAAAAATAGAAAAAAAATGAACAGTTTGCACAGTATTAATAGTCAATAGCATGGCCTCTCATCTTTATAACTTGCTGCAATCGTTTTCTAAAATTTTTGATGAGATTTGAACAATTCTTTTCTGGGATTTTCTTCAATTCTTCAATGGTCTAATTCTTGAAGGTTTTTTGGTGACCGACGATTTATTCGAACTTTCAATTCTTGCCATAGATTTTCAATAGGATTCAAGTTAGGACTCGTTGAAGTCCATGACAGAACTGTAATCTTTTTCTGAAGCCACGCAGTCACTGATTTAATCGCCGACTTAGATGAAGATTTTGCGCTGATAGTTGTAGATTTTCATCTAGAATTTTGATATAGTCTGCAGATTTTATTATTCCTCTCATTGCAATTAATTGTCCAGTCATCCTTGAACTAAAACAATCCCAAAACATTATCGAGCCACCTCCATGTTTTAATGTTGCCACTATGTTCTTTGGGAGTAAAGCCTCACCTTTCTTGCGCCATCATTATGTCCGAAAAGCCCAATTTTTGTTTCATCACTCCATAGTACTTGTTCGCAAAAGTAACTATCTTTGTTCAAAAACGTTTTGACAAAATTAAACCGAGCAGCAATGTGACATGATTTGTGAAGACATGGTTCATCGTGGTCGGTTTCCAAACAACCCATTTCTATTTAAACAACATTGTATTGGGCGAGTACTTACGCTGATACCCATCATACCCAAACTTTTGGCGATGTCTTTCAAAACAACGCTTGAGTTTATATTAACCTTGCGACCCAGTTTTCGTGTAGTTCTCGGTGACAATTTGGGTTTTCTTCCGCGCCCAGGAAAATTCTCTGTCCTGCCAAACTGTTTAAACTTCTTTATAACGGAATTTACCGTAGATCTAGAAATAGCTTACCGGTTTGAAATATTGATGTAACTGTTTCCCGCCTTGTGGAAGTTAATAATTCTCTGTCTCAAGTCAACGCTAATCTCCTTTGTCTTCCCCATCGTGTTATTAACGTAAGAATAACAATGGTGACACTCTACGCATCATGTGATGTTCTTTGCTTGAAGTATCACAGATCTTCTACTGAATAAATAGTCTAAAAGTCCCAGCGATAAAATAATTATGTAAGTTACTTATACTTACAAGAATCAATCAATTTAAAACGATATTTTTTATTGTACGAATAATTTTCTCTTTTCCTATTTTGCATAATTCACCTGACAAATTTGTTGTATTTAACCTATTGTTCTGAAAATTGAGTTTTATATTCTTTTTGTGCTTATTAACATATAAAAAAAACCTGGCATCATACGCCCATTAGATTCTGAGAGATGTATAAAAATATTCAAAATTGATGGGTGTACGAATAATTTCGTCGTTGACTGTATGTATTTGTATAGGAACGTTTGCTTGTACATTTACCTATATTTATCAATTTGATTATATATATATATATGAAAATTTCTGCGATTTAACCAGTAGAGAAGACAATATTTATGAATAAAAAAAAAAAATAACTCACTCAGAAGGAAAATTCTAGAGAGTGCCGCTATAGAATATTACCCAAATATTAATCTACGCCCAGGTTTTTTTAATTTCACCTTTCTTAACAAAATTACTGCTCTCACAAACAAATGTACACAACAGATTCATAAAAATCAAAAGAAAATGGTTGAATACATCAACACAGATATAATAACAATATTCTCCACACGTGACAATTACTGACGTTATTTTCAGTTAACAATATGGAAATAGCGTTTTTCTACATTCCAGTTGCTAGGAACATTCTGTTTTTGGTTTTTATTAGTTATCTTGTTAAATTGAATTCATTTCGTATTTTGCTTTGATAAAGTCCACATTGGACGAAACGCGTCAGCAATTACTAGTTTTCCTATTGTCATTTTTATTCATATATATATATATATATATATATATATATATATATATATGGCATCTCAACCTCAGCCACTTTCCCACCGCCGGGAAGTAGCTTCTCTGTAACTTTTCTATGAATACTTTCATGGTAATTGTTCTGATGAACTCTACGGTACCTAGACACTATGTACTAAACTGTCACGGGATATCTGTCCTTCTGTATGGCAGTGAGTGCTGGACAATCTTCTCAAAGATGAAGATCAGACTTGATGCAACAGAAATGTGATTCTACAGAAGGATACTAAGGATACCATGGACCGAACATGTGAGCAATAACGAAGTCTTAGAAAAAATGGAAACAAAAAGTAAACTTATACTTAACATCAGAAAGAGACAATTGGGGTTTCTAGCGTACATAATGGGGAAAGAGGTCTTGGAAATTTTGATACCCACAGGGCAGATTGAAGGCAAGAGAGACAGCGTGGAAATTTGTGGGGGGGGGGGGGTTATAATCATATTTGTTTCTATTGACAGTTATCCATATCTTGGTCGTTATACTGAGAACGTTTCGGCCATTTTATCTTCCGGCATTCTTCTTCAAGCGTCTGTCCTGTTAATCTGTAATCTCTTACTTTTGAAACGAACCTTTTATTCAACCCATGGAGTTACATTGTCCTATTTCCTCAATGTTTCTCTAAAGAGGTAAAACCGGAATGAAAACAATGAATTCAATAAACGACAATGACCTGAAGAAAGCCGGACGGTAAAACGGCCGAAATTTAGTGGATATAACAACCAAGATGAAGATACTAGTCCGAACAGAAAGTGAAGGTAAACTGTGAAAGTCAAGTTAAACTATGGAGGCTCATAAGTGATGTAATTTAACGCCTAATAAACGAAAGTGAGTAAATGTTATAGTCATTGTTGAATTTTTATTTAAATGTAATTATTATTTATTTTATTTCTATTTGAAAAATTAATTTATAAAAATTTAAAATTCATTTTAAATAATATGTTAACCATTTTCTTTTTTATTTTTAAAATATATTTATGGTCATGTATGTTGCCTCAGGAAAGAAGTATATATTTTAGGAAAGGAGATATTTGAAAAATCTGGGTCGCAGTTTTATATTTTGGTAAGATTCGATAACGGCACTCTCAAGAATTTTCCGTCTAAGTTAACCTGAAAAATGTTTATAAGCGTTCTTAAACTTACAAATGTTGACAACCAAAGGACATTTTCCCCTTGTGTTTATAAATACTTGTTGCAAAATAAAATCCTCACATTTGCCTTGATAAAGTCCATCAGAGAACGGAACGAGTTGCGGTAAAGAATAGTTTTCCTTTTGTCTTTATTCATATTTCTTTTTACAGATATATTTTTAGTTATATCTGAATCTTTGCGCACGTGCGCACGCACACACACACACACACACACACACACACACACACACACACACACACACACACACACACACACACCCAACACACACATATATATATATAATGCATAAATGGTTAATGGTCAGAGTTGAATCAGACCAGGAAACAGTAGTATTGAAAAAGTGCTCAATACAGGTGGGAAAAAAATATAAAAAATAAAAATAACATGTAGATCTTTTAACTTTAAAAATTAGGAGATCAGTTTTATCCGCTACCTTTGTAACGATTTAATTGATCTCTAATTTTTAAAAATATATATATATATATATATATATATATATATATATATATATATATATATATATATATGTGTGTGTGTGTGTGTGTATATATATATATGTATGTATATATATATATATATATATATATATATATATATATATATATATATATATATATTGTTTAAAAATATGTTTCCATCGCGTCACAAAATTAGTATATTTCTGAACAAAAATTAAAATTAAATTTTTGTTCCATTTTCAAGTGATGTTGGATAATTTTAATTTTTAGTTCCGAAACATAAAATTTTGTATATATGCAGTGCTGTTTGATAAAAGTGACTCACCTGATATTTTTTACAAAATGTTCTCTTCTCCGATGGAACGAAAGTTGAGCTAAATTCAAAGGATAAGCGATCTAAAATCTGAAGAAGCTTTGAAAGCTCTTTGAATTTAGCAGTAAGTACTGTCAAGCATCCATTCAGTATAATGTTCTGGGGATGCTTTTCTTTTCATGGAACTGGTTTCTTAAAACCTATTGAAAAGACCCTCAGGAGTGAGCAGTACAAGAGAATTTTAGAGTCTTGTCTGCTCCCTTCTGCTGAAAGGGTGCAAATCGACCCCACCAAGCTCATTTTTATGCAGGATAATGTTACCTGTCACAAATCAAAATTGATGAAGGAATACTTTGATGAGAAGCAGGTGAGTGTTATGACATGGCCGCCCCAATCTCCTGACCTCAACCATATAGAAAACTTACGGAGCAACTGCTTTCTCGAGAGCCTGTACTTTATAATGCTCCATAAGTGTCAAACCGTGAATGTTTCAGTACCCCTTTGAACATCAATATAATTTCATTGTTCTCAAAATGATCAGTATGTGCGGGTGGTGTAATGGGCAGCGGTTCGGAATGAGAATTAGTAGAACCGAGTTCGAATTGCAGTCTTGTTCATTAAATTCATTTAGTTAATCTATCTCTTCCTCCAAGTCATGGGTTAAATAATAGGACTTATATCCATAAAAATCATCGTTATTCTCAAAACATTCTTAATTCGTTGTTCAAGCGAAAAAGAAATCCTCTTAAAATCTAAAATATTTCGTCTTTGAATAACCAATAAAGGGATGATAAACCGTAAAAAAAAAACAGATCAACATGATAATCACACTTGTAATGCTTACCGTTTCAAAGATAAGTGTTGGTAAATGTTGAAAACGAAAATGTCCGACTGAGACAACTCAAGCTGATAACTCCTTTCAAGTCTTTTGTTAATTTAATGTTTATTAATTTATTTAGAAACCTCTACTCCTGTTCAAAAGACCGGGGAGGAGTGTGAACTGAACGATAGGCAAACCTGCCTACTACTATTGAAGAAAATAAATTAATAAATAGTAAATAAAATTTCAGAGTTTAGGAGGAGATGTTAGAAGTATAGAGTTGAAGTAGCCTTTAGAAACCTCTACTCCTGTTCAAAAGACCGGGGAGAAGTGTGAACTGAACGATTCTAAAGGCTACTTTTTATTATCTAAATAATAATGTGCCCTTCAAGTTATAAACAATAGGCTCGTTTTAAATATCTAAATGGTAATTTGTCCTTCAAGTTATGAATAATAAGCTCGTTTTTATTATCTAAATGATAATGTATCTTTCAAATTATAAACAATAAGCTGGTTTTAATTATCTAAATGATAATGTGCCCTCAAGTTATAAATAATAAGGTCGTTTTAATTGTCTAAAAGATAATGTGTCCTTCAAGTCATAAACAATAAGCTCGTTTTAATTATCTAAAAGAGAATGGGCTCTTTAAGTTATAAGCAATAAGCTCGTTTTAATTATCAAAAAGAGAATGTCCCTTTTAAGTTATAAATAATAAGGTCGTTTTAATTATCTAAATGAAAAAGAAAAAATAATATAGCTATTTTCCCTTTCATCTACTTTCTCAACTTTCTACTTTATTTTTCTCTTAGTGATGGATATCAGAAACCGCCATTTCTTAATCTCATCTTCCATGGGATGTGCTGATAAGTCGCCATTTTTTTTTCATCTGAGAAATGACATTCATATGTTTCCTTCCCCACTATTTCAAAGAAATTAAATATTTTAATGGTTCTTTGATCTGGTATCTAAGCCATCTTATTGGTACTATAAAAATATATAAATAAATAAAATAGAAAAAGAAAATAAAAATATAAAATAAAATTTAAAAATGGCTGCCAGAAGTTCTATCAAAGAGTAATAAAGCTTTTTCTCTCTAAATTGAAGTCCACCATGATTGATCGATGCGTGAACGATAAACGATAGTAAAATCCACACACACACACACACACACACACACACACACACACACACACACACACACACACACACAAATCCACTACCACCACCAGCCACAACAACAGACTTTATTATTTTCTTATCTATTCTCAAAAACAAAGAAAACGTATAAATTCACTTTCATGTTTAGGTTTTATTCAAATTCTAATAATCCCTTTCTAAAACAATAAGCATTGGCGATCAGTAAAGGGAGTTAAAATAATAGCGGTGTGAAGGGAAAACTGTCCTTTTGACACACTTGTGGCACGAAGGTTTAAGATTTCCAGATACTCAAGATGATGGACGAGGAACGTGCAGTCTGGCGAATGGCGAATAGTGATTTCTAAAAAATACAGTTTGGAAGTAAGAAATGAATGTGAAATGCAAGAACCACGGCTCATATTTCAAAAGAAAATCTCGTATCCTTATGGGGATTCTTAAAAATTTCATGAAAACATACGGCAAGGAAATTAGGTAGACGGAACTCTTCGGAGGTCGTCAATAGTTGTGCAAGCACAAAATCCCAAGTCATCGTGACCGAGGCTTTGAGCGTACTGGTTTTCTTCAAGCTGTTGATCAGGCCAGCTGATGCACTCTTTCTGAGAAACAGTAACTAAGGTATGCTATGTGTGTGCTAAACAAATAAGAACCTGACTTAGCAGGTGACTGAGTATATATGTAAGCATTTAAAAAATATTTTTAATTTGGATATACAGTATAACCCGGATATAAGACAGTTGTCGGGACCGGAGAAGAAGTCTCTTATATCCGGGTTTCTCTTATATCCGGGTTTGATCTATTTTGTTTACATTAACACAGGCTCTAATTTGGGACCAGATAAAATCTCTCTTATATCCGGGTTTCTCTTATATCCGGGTCTCTTATATCCGGGTTACACTGTATATGTTTGCCTACATTTGATATAAATGCTATATTTATGAAAAAGAGAGAGAGGGAGAGAGAAAAAGAGCGAGTGAGAGTTATAGAGAAAAAGTGAGAGAGAGTGAAGGTGAGAGATAGTGAGAGAGAAAGAGAGAGTGAGTGAGAGAGAAAGAGAGAGTGAGTGAGAGAGAGAGAGTTAAAGAGTGAAAGTGAGAGAGAAAGAGAGAGAGAGAGAGAGGGAGACAGAGAGAGAGGAAGCAAGTTAGGCACCGAGGAAAAGTTTATTTCTTTATTTTTCAATGGAAACATTAATCATGGCTTTTTCGCCATTTCAGATTTTTATCCCCTGACATTACTTTTAGCGCCGAGGTTTTGTTATGATTAACAAACTATTTAACATCTTCAAAATTCTCCCCTTCATGTTCAATACGACGCTGGACCCTATCAGCAACACTTCTACAAAGCACTATTTACATTGCTCGGACTATCATCCTCATCTTTGTTGCCATATTTATCACAAGGTTTCAGCCGTTGTACGCTCCGACCTTCTTCAGGTCGTTGGAATGTCGAACTGAACCCATTATTTCGCTCGCTAGACTGTTCTAGTTCCACGTGCCATGTGTAATGGATGCTAGTTATCAGTTATCTCCTGTTAATTCCCCTCTCCAAGTTCTCCACCGCCTTAACCAGGTATTGAACTCACACTCTTTGGCCATGTGCCACACTTCAAAATTACTGACCCCCCACCAAAAAAAAAATAAATAAAAGGAAAGAATGAAGGAATATTTACGAGAGAGAGATCCGAAAAAGAAAGAAGTGAAAAGAAAAATTGGAATAAAGTAGATAAAAAAATGGATGGTCACTGGATCTAACTAACGCCTTTATCCTTGAGGACACGGCCGAGACGCTGTGGTAAATATAGTAAAAAAGATGAGGATGATAGTGCGAATAATGTAAATAGTGTACATAATACCTCATTTCAGAAATATAGACAGATGCTGAAAAGCCGAAACGTTGTAATAAATATGGCGACAAAGATGAGGACAATAGTTCGAATAATGTAAATAGTGTATATAATACCTCATCTCAGAAATATAAACAGATACTGAAAGGCCGAAACGTTGTAATAAATATGGCGACAAAGATGAGGACAATAGTCGTCCAAATAATGTAAATAGTGTACATAATACCTCATCTCAGAAATATAGACAGATACTGAAAGGCCGAAACGTTGTAATAAATATGGCGACAAAGATGAGGACAATAGTCGTCCAAATAATGTAAATAGTGTACATAATACCTCATCTCAGAAGTATAGACAGATACTGACAGGCTGAAACGTTGTAATAAATATGGCGACAAAGATGAGGACAATAGTTCGAATAATGTAAATAGTGTACATAATACCTCATCTCAGAAATATAGACAGATACTGAAAGGCCGAAACGTTGTAATAAATATGGCGAAAAAGATGAGAATAATAGTCTGAATAATGTAAATAATCTACATAATACCTCATCTCAGAAATATAGACAGATTCCACAAAACATTTGACATATTCTTCAGAAAAGATATTAGAAATTGTTTTTTTTAATTACGGAATTGTCTTCGGTTTGATCTTTCAGCATCGCCCACAAGAAAAAGTCTTGTGGTGTTAAGTTTGGTGATCGTAGTGGCCACTCAGTTGATTCACATCGTCCTATTCACCACAGCTCAAAAAAAAAGGGCGTTACTATATATATATATATATATATATATATATATATATATATATATATATCAAATGTTTCATCTAACTGGCAGCAGTCCCTAAATTACATGTACTCTCTGTTTGATTTTCTTTGTATCAATGGACTTTATTCAGACTTTCTTCCGGTTGCTACTTCGTTTACGGCTTGTGCCCTTCAGGGTGTGAGCGATCATGGCTCTCCATAACTTCCTGTCCCTTGCAGCTTTCAGCAATATTTGACTCATTACCATCCCTCTCATCATTTGTGATGTTAAATCTGAATAAGTATTTATAAACGCTGCTATTACAATTCACAAACAATACACAAATAATACATATCACATAGTCAAAACATGAAAATAAACGAACACAAAAAACACCTACCTTGAAAATGGTTAAAGAAGTTTCAATTGGGACAATCAACGATGCGAACAGATTCACTTACAATTCACCAAAGTGAAAAATGTAAGAACGCTGGCATAACAAAATTTTCCTTGCCAGTCATATTTAACGAAAGATGTTTCAAAGAAAGCTTGTCTGTCCATATATATATATATATATATATATATATATATATATATATATATATATATATATATATATATTTGTTTGATAGATGTGAGTTTGTGATCCTGGGTTTCACGCTTTAGCGATCGTCAGACAAACTGATTAATTTTTTTAAAAAATTTTGGGTTTATGTAGATTGCGTGTATTGGTGTTATTGTGGAAGTGGTGGGGGAAACTTCGTCGCTTATGTCATCGTACTAACGCAAACATCGATGTATGCAGACACATATACATACTTGGTCGTCCGTCGGGACTCATACATATATCAACATATGTGGGCAGTTTCGGATATGACATATGTATGTATACAGGTGGTATTGTGTCTATACATACGCATTTGTATGTTGAAATTTAAAGATTGGGAGTGTGGCGGAAATGTCTCGTGAATGTATACATGTCATATTATTTTTTTTATTTTTTTATTTTTTTTTCCCCGCTGAATAATATTTCCTCGCATGTATGTATATACGTGTGGTGGGGTTTGTGTAAAATTATGATAGGTAAAAATTATTATTATTTATATTTATTTTTGAATTTTTGAAAAAAAAAAAATGGTTTATTTGTTATATTTAAAGCTGGTTATTTGTTTGTTTTTGGTGACTGTGTATATGTAAAAGGTAGAAATTTGTAATCCTTATTGGTTAATTTATATTTAATGTGCTGGGTGACAGCACATTAAACATAAATTAACCAATAAGGATTACAAATAACACCAATTCCACAATAACATCAAAACACGCAATCTACATAAACCCAAATTTTTTAAAAAATTAATCAGTTTGTCTGACGATCGCTAAAGCGTGAAACCCAGGATCACAAACTCACATCTATCCAACCAAATATGTTAGCTCTATCTCTGATATTGAGCGCTTTCTGATAAGTACCGCGCATATAATATATAAATAATTATACATATATATATTTATTTATATTCATATACACTTTTCACATATATATATATATATATATATAGTGTAAGAAAAAAACAGTGCTCAATGTTAAATAACAGAACAATTTAATATATTAAGAAATATATATAATATCTTACAATGATTGCACAACTCAGAGTTCATACGTTCTGCATTCTTCAGGTGCAATTTTTTGGGTTGAAATCAATTGATAATAAAGCCAAGTTTCATGTGAGCGCTACGGAAAACCATTGGAAATCACGTTTCTACCACCACAAAATGGTATTAGCCAATAGTAGTAACATAGTAACAACACTGCCTTCTCTAATTTTTTCTGGAAAACTGAAAAGCGAGAATAAAAACCCACTTATCACCTGGGAACCAGTAATGAAAGATAAATCTTTCATCGGGAAAGGCAACAGATGTAATCTATGTCTTTCTGAGAAAGTAATAATCCTGAAACATAAAACAATCCTAATCTCTTAAACAAAAGAAATGAGTTAATGAGCACATGCCTATATAGATCCAAATTTCTACTCAAACACGTTGACCCAGATAAGTATAGTCAAGCCGGACGCACAAACCGCATATACTAGTATTGTTAATAAAGTATATTTTTACTTTTTGGTGTCTTTACTATACAACTGTTGGTAATATTAGACTGTAACGCATTCAAGTTTTTTGTTAATCTATTACTTCCGTTATCTTATCTCTACCATTTTTTTTATTATTATTGTTTTGTCTTTTTGTCTTTTTCTCCTACCTTTAGTTTTACGATTAGTAACGTGTTTATTTATTTATTTTTATTCGTATTTATTATTTTTATTTATTTATTTATTTGCTTTATTTATTTGCTATATTTGTTTACATATTTATATGTTTATATCTTATTTTATCTTATTTTATATTAATTTATTTTCATTGATATGCATTACTTATATTAATACTTTAATTTTAATTTTATTTTATCACAGCATATTTTATTATTCTTGATATCACTACTCTTATTTAGTTTATTAATATTAATAATATTATTAATTACTTTATTGATTTTCATGGAAAAATAGAGTGCCCCCCCTTGATTTTCAAACGTCATTTCCTTTCGATTACAACAGCGTATCTGCAAATTAGAATTTATAATTCTGATTTCCAATGTTATTTTCAATTTTAAATGCTAATCTGGGCTTAAATTCAAATAAAAAAGTAAACTAAAATTCATTTAAATATTTTAACAACAATAATAATCCACCTTACAATAAAATAACTCACGATAAACAGAAATATTAAAGAAGCGGTGTTAACCCAAAAAATTTCAGCTAAAGAATGCAGAACGTATGGAACTCTCTGTTGTGCAATTAATGTAAGATATGTATATTTGTAATATATATATATATATATATATATATATATATATATATATATATATATGTCTGTGTGTGTGTGTGTCTGTGTGTGTGTGTGTGTGTCTGTTTGTGTGTGTGTGCCTAACGGCAAATTGTTTAAATCATATAAAAGCAAAATTGACCATTTGTTAGATTAAGCTTTGAACTGTTGTATCTTAGAAATGATTAAAGATATCTTACTGGAATTCTCCGAGGTCTTTATAACAATGTTGGCGTCTACTTTGAGCAATAAGAATGTATAATTACATCAACTGCAAGCTTAACAGAAGAACCGTGATGAAATCGATTATAATCGAAAATGTCATTTTCTTCATTAATTAACTTAGCTAAGGATCGGAAGCTCATGAAGGACTGAAATTAAGATTTTATATATATATATATATATATATATATATATATATATATATATATATATATATATTCCAGGATAATTTTCAAAGGTACTGAAGATGATCTTCACCCTCTCTAACCTTCTAACTTTCTGTCTTGGAGTAGCAAGGTGCCTCACAGGTTTCACGTATGATTTCATTTTTAAGTCTTTGTTCACTTCTCTTTGGACTGTCATATCTGAAACTGCTCTCTCACGTGCCGAACTTCTTATTGGTTGTTGGATCTTTTCTAATTGATCTCTTTAGCGCTAAGTTGAAATAATCATCCCTCTTCCTGTTGTGACTTACTGATCCAGTTTCCCTCTCTACTGTTCACTCTTTTTTAAATTTATTCACTGTTCTCTTGATGGTTCTTGAATAGACTTTGAAGATGGAAGCCAGAGTATGAATGTTG
>CAHIKZ030001369.1:2725000-2780000 GCA_903632075.3 Acanthosepion pharaonis | reverse complement strand
CGCCGAATCCTGAAGATAAAATTGCATATTTCAAAAATTCG
The DNA here is from genome assembly GCA_903632075.3 of Acanthosepion pharaonis. Taxonomy (NCBI): domain Eukaryota; kingdom Metazoa; phylum Mollusca; class Cephalopoda; order Sepiida; family Sepiidae; genus Acanthosepion; species Acanthosepion pharaonis. The sequence continues at coordinate 2,779,959 of CAHIKZ030001369.1, read as the reverse complement.
TAATATCATTTCTGAAAAACAATAATAATAATAAAAATAAAGATGAATTACTTTTAAATAAAAACAAATATTTTTAAATAAAGATGAATTGCTTTTAAATAAACAATTGATATGACACCCGCGAGTTTATGAATAATTTCCTATGAAGGAAAATCGTATAAATGACAAAGAAAAATGAAGAAAAAGTTTATTCAAAATAAACAAATATTATTAACCGAACGTAATTTGTCTTGTTTGGGGGGGGGGGATACCTAAAGGTTTTGATCAATTTTAAATATTGGCATTTCCTTTGAAATTGTGACAAAGCCACATATGATTAAATATAAAATGTCTTTAAGAAGTAGAAGGTTTCTTTTTTCCTTTTTTTTCTTTTTTTTTTTTTAATTAAGTGAGTTAAAGGAAATTAAATCTTTATTCAATTATATAAAAAAAAACAAAACAAAAAACAAATGAATTAAAATCCTGAAAAGTTTATGGGCAGCTTTAGAGCTCTGGCATTTATTTAATTTATAGATTTTTCTTCCATTATTTAATGTCCAGTTCGCTTTCAACTACAAAAACCCTATTCAGGAGTCGACGATCTTCTTCCACATACCCTGTCTCTTCAGGACATAGGCGATCACATCTCTCTGTCTCCTCCCTCCCTTTTTTTTTTACAATAACGTTGACTCTATATAAGTTCCAAGAGCCACTCGAGGTAGAAGGTTACAGAGTAAGAGACACAGTTTATGCGGATATGTGGGGGAAGATAACTGTTTACTCTAGACTTGAACAAGTTAAGATTGTAATGATCGGGGGGGCGGGGGGTTATCCTCTTGGTAGTCGGTTCTACAAAACAGCGGTTCATAAGAAGCTGCGCGAGTGGAACTGATATCTCAGCAATAGAATACGAAGAGAATCTCTACAGAAGCGGTCGGTAACCTACGGCACACGTGCCACACGTGGCACGCCAAGCAATTGTCAATGGCACGAGCCGCAAATGACATCATGAAGTCCGAACCAAACTTATTATAAAACGCAGATTGTGTGTGTGTGTGTGTGTGTCTCTGTATGTTTATATATTGGATCGGATTTCCTACATTTTTCAACTGATTTCAACAAAACTTCACAGGACTACGTAAAATTACCTTGTGGTGGTTCTAACAGCGCCAAAAATTGGAAAAACACAATTGTTTTTGCACGAGAACGATACACAAAAAGTAAACAAATGAAATCTAAACATATACGTCCTCCTAACTAAAAATAATAACCGGAAACTACTTTAAATACACATGTTGGCCAAATTTTTTTAATGTATTCAATAAGTAAAAATCATAAATTGTAAAAGATTACAGAAAGGCTACTAAATGAATAAGATTTGTTAGATCACCATACTTATTATAAAACCCAGGTTGTGTGTGTGTGAGTCTGTACGTTTATATATTGGATCGGATTTCCTACATTTTTCAACCGATTTCAACAAAACTTCACAGGACTACGTAAAATTACCTTGAGGTGGTTCTGACAGCGCCAAAAATTGGAAAAATAGAATTGTTTTTGCACGAAATCAATTTGAAAACACGATTAAGAGGAATCGCCAGAATGAAAGGAGGACAACTCATATCGAGTTATACTTATTATAAAACGCAGGTTGTTTGTGTGTGTGTGTGTTCGTTTATATATGGGATCGGATTTCCTACATTTTTCAACTGATTTCAACAAAACTTTACTTTTTATGGCAGGTAGTGTTTCTTATTGTCTTGCACACTTTTTTCTTTATTTTTACATTCAGAATGCTTTAAAAATTCCATTTACAAGACAATTGTTTATAATAAAATTCTATTCAATCAGTAGACTCATAACGATTGAAAACAATTTTTTGACCAATTCGTAAAAAAAAAAAAAAAAAAAATAATTAAAACATGCGTGTCCGTCAAACTTAAACAATAATCTTTGTCAATTTTATTTTTCAGTCTTTATGATGGTCGATACTTGATCTATCTCTTACTGTTACATCCCCGGGCAACGCCGGGCTCTACTGCTAGTAACTACTATAACGCAAAGAAAATATTTAGCTGTTTCAATTTTAATATATACTAAAGTATATATACTGTATATTACTATATAAAATATGTTGCAGAACAGTTATATTGATCTTGACTTGTATAAAAATATGTATGCTGTTGTCACACTGAATGATTTTTAAAACCCTAAGTCGGTACATAGTTAACAAAAGGTTGCCGACCCCTGCTCTACAGTGTGTGTTATATGGTGGATCTTAGCAGTGAAGGTTAGAACTCGTGGAATTTAGGAATATAGTTCATCTGGACACTTGCCATGGAAACAGTGATAGAACAGCGAGAGATTTGCGATGTTTCGTTTGTGAGAAAAGGGGTTGTAGGGTGGGAAATAATTCGTCGCTTCGGAACTCTTGAGACTGGAAATTGAAAACTGGACAGTTCTTGCCCATATATGGAAGTAGTACTCCCTTTTTGGCATGATCTGGTACTTGTAAGGGTAGAAGATGGCAGGAGGAGTCAGGTTCTTACTGGAGCAGTACAGGGAACGGACCATTTTTTCTGCATCTTTAGTGATGAGTCATATGTACGGGTTCCATTTGATGTCAGTGTTGTGGCTTATGGAAGGTCTACAAAAATTATTTCCAAAAAATGTTTACCTATTTTTTATGAGTGCTGTGTGCATTTTTTTACACTAGTGCCATATACATCTAAATCTGAATAAAATATGCCAGTATTTTATGCATTGCTACTATCACATTATGCACTAAAGGCTATTTGTATGACAAAATATTCTAGGAAAAGTATCACTCTTTTGGGGTTTTTTTTTATAATGATGTTCAAGGCCAAAAAGCCACTCAGGATAGAGGGTTACACAGTAAGAGGTACAATTTATGGGGATATGTCAGGAAGATAACAGCTGACCCTAGACTTGAGCAGGCCAAGATTGTAGGGATTGGGGAAGCATACTCTTGGGAGTTGGCTCCACAAAATAGCTGCTCATTGGAAGAAGCTGCTCAAGAGGAACTTACATCTCACCAATGGAATCCAAATGGAATGAGGGTGGTTTACTACAATGTGCATGGTTTGGTGGTTCTTAGCCATGAAGGTTAGAACTGGTGGAACTAAAGAATGTATTTTATTTGAACATTTTCCCTTTAAATAGCAATAGAGCAGCAAGAGACTTGCAATGTTTTATCTGTGAGAAAAGGGGTTGTAGGGTGGAAAATAAATTGTCACTCACAAAAATGAATCGAGACTGGAAAGTGAAGACTGGGCAGTTCCTGCCCATATATGGCAGCAGTACTTCCTTATAAAGGTAGAGGATAACAGGAGGAGTCAGGTACTTACTTGAGCTATAAAGGGAACTGATCATTTTTTCCAGTATCTTTAACGATGGGTCGTATTTAAGAGTTCCCTTGTAAGCCCTCAGCAATTCTTGTTTCCTTGCCAAGCCTCTGGCTCCCCAGTTCCGCCACCCATTCACACAAGCTAGTCAGGTAGGCCGTTCGCTGCCTCCCCCAGACTCTCTTGCTCTAGATATGACCGGTGAGTGTCAAACACTCCAAGCCCTCCCTTCTCATTATGTGTCCAAGAAATTTCAGCTGGCTTTTTCTGATTCTGAGCATGTGACATTTTTATTTCCATTTTCCTTCAGACGTCCTTGTTGCTTATGCGTTCCATTTATGGTATTCTCAGCATCCTTCTGTAGAGCCATGTCGCTGTTGCCTCCAGTGTCCGCTATTCTGTAAAGAAATTGCCCGGCATTCACTGCCATAGGAGGTTCGATATTACATAGATCAGCACTCCTTTCCTTTCTTTCTAACGAAAATTTCGTGTTTCTTAATAGCGTCAAAGATGACCTAATTTGAACTATTGAAGTTATACATTTTTTTTTTATCATAATACTTCAAACAATATATATATATATATATATATATATATATATATATTGATTTTTATTGCCAGGTCCCTGTAGGACATGAGCGATCATGGCTCTCCACAGATTCATTTTTCCTTATTATCTGCGAATTATCATATCTTTTTTAATTAAGCTTTTTTTTCATTTGCAAGACATTCCAACTAACAGCATTTCCATGCGCCATGTCTCTTCGTGAATGTAATTCACTTGTTTTGTCATTCAAGTCTTTTCTTCATCTGTGAGGTGATTGCCCAAAATTCACTGCCATCATTTGATATTCCTTGTGACTCTTGGACCTTGTATAGGGTCCATATTATTGTAAAAAAAAAGAAGGAGACGGAGTTGTGGAGAGCCATGATCGTCCATGTCCTGAAGAGACATGGCACATGGAAGAAGAAGACCGTCGACCCGTGAATAGGGTTTTATCGTTGAAATCGAACTGAACATTAAATAATGGAAGAAAATTTATAAATTAAAAAAATGCCAGAGCTTTAAAGTTGCCCATAAAATTTTCAGGATTTTAATTCATTTGTTTTGTCATTCAAGTTTTTTCTTCATCTGTGAGGAGATTTCCCAGCATTCATTGCCATATAAGAGGATTGATATTATCTAACAGTTCGGTACTCTCTTCTCTGTACCTATTTCCTGTTTCTTTATACTTTACTTAGCTTTTGGAACCTTGAATAGGTCATAAATAACCTTCGGCTCTTCCTTTTGGTTATTCAAATTGCTCTAGAATGCCTCAATGTGGTGTAATGGTTAGCAAGCTTGTCTCATAAGCACAATTCCGACTGAGTAGTGAGCTCTATCCTCATTGGGTGCCCCATACTTTCAGCCTTGTGCCGCATCTAAGCTACGCTTAGAAAATTGCCATATCGTCTAAGTATCTTTTCCTTATCTGGTTGTGATGTCTTTTTCGGGTCTTTAATCATGTACATCAATCTCCCGATGTGTTTGTCTATGACACCAGCATTCCAGATCTCTTTAACGGAACCTCTATTCTTTGAAAAAATCTTTTCGCTTGGTGTATAGAATTTTGTCATTGTGTTTTTTTCTTTTTTTTTTATCTTCCTTTAATAAAAGCTTGTCGAATACCGATTTTATTTTTCTCGCGAACGTTAATTCTGCCAACGACAACCCCGAATTTGTACTTGTGTTCAGTGTCACCCGATATACTAATACGAATTGTAGTATCTCATCAACGGATTCGTTTCCGTCAGACGTTTTCAATGCTCGCTTGAAAGTATCCACAAATCATTCCATTTGGCCATTACATTGTGGGTGCGGTACAATTGAAAAAAAAGATTACAAAAACCTTTCAACTCTTTTTGCCATTAATTGCGTGTCATTGTTCGACACGATAGTATTCAGAACAACGAATCTTGCAAAAAGTTCATACAAAAATTTTATCGTACCATTACAAGTAGCATTTTTAAATTTTATCACCTCTAACCATTTCGAAAACCCTGTCAGCCACAATCAAATAGAATTTCCCCTTTATTTGACCTGCAAAATGAATATGCAGCTTTTATCAAGGTCTGTCTGTCTTTGGCTAAGGATTAAATTTGACCAGTGATGCCTTTGCTGCCATCGCACATCCTCTGCATTTAAAATTTTTTTTTTCTCTATATCTTTGTCCATATTCGGCCCAAAACCATAGCTTCTCATTAAATCTTTTATTCTCGATGAACCAGGGTGTCCGGTATGAAAATCTTTAAGTATTCGGGTTTTTTTTTGCGCTTCCAGTATTACTATACGTTCATCGTACATTAATATTTCATCAGAGATAGAAAAAAAATTTTCACCATCATTCTTTTTGTAATGTTGGCTATTAATTTGCTTCTTTTTCTCTGTGATATACTTGTCCATTTTTTCTTTGATCCCGATTTCCTCAAGCGTCACAGGTAATTCCTGTACGGTGTTGTATAGCACGCTTTTTATTTCCATTTCTGTTCTTAACGTTGCTATCGCAATTTTCTCTAATGAATCACGTAGTTTGGGGATTAGCCTGGATAAGCCATTTGCATGACCAAACCTCTTTGACGGAAGGAATTTAAAATTATTATTCCCCGTTTCTGAAGTTGATTTGTCTAGGAATTTTTGGAACTAACAATAGAAATAACGGTCGATGGTCCGTTTGAAACGTAAACTCCTTCCATGTATGAATTTATGGAACCTTTTTACTGGAAGAATTATCCCTAAAGCCTCTTTTTCAATTTGGCTGTATCTTTTTTCAGCTGGCAATAGGGTCCTTGGCGCATGTGCAGTCTCCTTTACTTCGCTGTTACTTTCTTTATGTAATATTACATCTCCTAAGCCCGAATTATTAGTGTCACTTGCAACAATAATATCCTTATTTGAATCGTAATGAGCTAGACTTACGTCTGGCGTTAATATTGTTTTAATTTCCTCAAAAGCACTCTGACTCCAGTGCCATTTGGAATCTTTTTTTTGAATAATTTGTTTAGAGGAGCTCTCAATACGTGCATATTTGGGACAAAATTACCATAGTAATTTGCTAAACTCAAGAATGCTTCTAGTACGGACACATTTGTTGGGGGCGGCATGTTTCTTATTGCACTCGATCTCGATGGGTCCGGTTTTCTGCCTTTCGCATCTATAACTTGTCTCAAATACTTAATCTTACTTATTATAAAACGCAGATTGTGTGTGTGTGTGTGTGTGTGTGTGTGTGTACGTTTATATATTGGATCGGATTTCCTACATTTTTCAACCGATTTCAACAAAACTTCACAGGACTGCGTAAAATTAGCTTGCGGTGGTTCTGACAGCGCCCAAAATTGGAAAAAACACAATTGTTTTTGCACGAAATCAATTTGAAAGCACGATAATACACGATTCTGTTGCCAGAATGAAAGGGGGACAACTCATATCGAGTTACTTATTATAAAACCCAGGTTGTTTGTGTGTGTGTATGTGTGTGTGTGTGTTCGTTTATATATGGGATCGAATTTCCTACATTTTCCAACCGATTTCAACAAAACTTCACTTTTTTTGGAAGGTAGTGTTTCTTATTGTCTTGCACACTTTTTTCTTTATTTTTACATTCAGAATGCTTTAAAAATTCCATTTACAAGACAATTGTTTATAATAAAATTCTATTCAATTGGTAGACTCATAACGATTGAAAACAATGTTTTTGTTTGAGTTTGGGTTTGACCAATTCGTAAAAAGAAAAAAAAAACTAATTAAGACATTCGTGTCCGTCAACCTTAAACAATAATCTTTGTCAATTTTATTTTTCAATCTTTATGATGGTCGATACTTGATCTATCTCTTACTGTTACATCCCCGGGCAACGCCGGGCTCTCCTGCTACTGTTAGATAAAAAATTCACATTTTTAAGCCGTATTGTTTTATTTTTTTAAAAACTTCTTTAACATGTTCGGCATATTGTTCTCGGATTTCACTCTTAATTAAAATGTCGTCAATGTAGGCTATTGCGAAGTCCACGTCATTCACTAACGTATCTATGATTTGTTGGAAAATGCCTGGTATAAACTTTTATCCCGAATGGCACTCTGTTGAATGCATACAGACCCTATTATATTACATTTATAGTTAAATACTTCGCACATTCTTCGTCGACAGGAATCTGGAGGTACGCCTCAGACAAATCTAGTTTTAAGAACACTCTGCCATCATTCAATTTTGCGAATATGTCTTTTGGACTCGGCAGAAGGTAATTGTATGTTTCCAAACAATCGTTCAATCCTGTAGAAAAATCTACGCAGACTAATTTTATTATTTTTCTTTTTCATGTAAACGGTAGGGCTTGCCCACTCATTGTAGTCAATTTTGCTTAACACGCTAATATTTTTTTCCTAAACGGTCCAACTCCTTACTAATGGAAGCCTCTGCTGCAAAGGCTACTTTTCTTTTTGGTCTAAATATAGGTGTCACATTATCTTTCAGCTTGAATGTTGCTTTAGCGCTGGTGCATCTGCGAAGACCCTCAGAAATTTTATCGTCAATTCATTTCTTAATTTTTCCCACTCTGAATTAACACTGACACTAAAGCAGAACGAATTAATTGGTTGGTTGAGAAGGTCGAATGACTCAATCCAATCTATACCGAATAGGTTCTGCGTTTGTTTCATCATGACGATTTCTTTTAATTTTATAGTTTTGGCCATAAATGTCACATTTATGTAAAATTCACCTTCAAAATTTACTTTATTTCCTGTAGTGATATGAGTAGTTCTTTTCGTGATCGATAAAGTTGGTCTGCCAATTTTGTTCCAAGTTTATTTATTTATCAATGTCAGATCTGAATCGGTATTCAATTGGAATTTTCTTGTTCATCTGTACATTCACAAACGTTCCTATCGTTTTTGTTCATTTGTTTTCCATTGAAGTTAATCGTCTTTTCCATTTTTGACCCCCATTTTACCTTTGAGTTTTCAGAAATGCGTATGCTTGTGTCCTTTTTTGACACAATTATAGCATTCTTTTTTTTTTCTAAATGGACATACTTTGTAATAAAGAATCTGCCGACAGCCATAACAAGGATTTATTCTCCGGGCAACATTTTCTTTCTGTTGTCTTTACTTAAATCTCTGAATATTAGACACGTCATGTTCCTCTATTTTTACCGTGTCGTGTCGAAGATTTTCTATTCGTTTGCATTCTTCTGTGACCATTTGCAGTCTAATTTTTGGATGTTGTTTTAATTTAGACATAATTCTCGTTCTAATCTCGGCATCCTCTGGAGCCGTCAATCCTTGTACAAAAATTAAAAACATATCAGGAGCAATATTTTTTCAGCTTAAACCAATTCCAGCAAAAGTCGAGTAATCTTCCCCACTTTTCTTTTTAAGGTTTGAACATTACCATCTTGTGTTGAAAAGAGAATTTTTATCTCCTCCTCCCCGACCTAAATTTTCTTCCAGAATTAAGACAGTTTCCTCGAATGATGCTTCCATTTCCCCAGGCTTTCTCGGAAGTATGTAACTCGCATATTTTTTGTGCGTCCTTGGACCAAATTTTCCGAGCAACAGTCGTATTTTCTTTTCATCCGACCATGTTGCGCAATCTTTTTGAATTATCTCTTCATAACGGCGAAAATATGCCGCAAAAGTTACCTCTTCCTCAGGACTGTTCTTAAATTCGCCTATTGTATTTATTATCGAATCCCGAGACAAAAGAATTTGCATTGCTTTGCTCTTTTTCCTTTTTTTTTTTAATTCTAACAATTCAAACATTTGTCGATCCGTTATTGGTCCAAACGTCGTTATTCCCCCAACCGGTCGTTTTGTTTCTGCTGGATTCTCATGGATTCCGACATTGCTTCTTTAAAATCCTCCATGTTTCTTTATAGAGACAAAATTTTAACAGAGCAACCAGACAAAAGTCTTACTTGTTTTTTACACGTCCGATTTGGAATTAATCCGAGGTTGAATAGTCACCAAATAAATTCTTGGTATATGACTAAATTTTTATATTCGAATCCTCGGTCCGTGTTGGTATTAACATACGAATTTTTCGTTGTCAGATGTTAGTATCCACAGTAAATTTCAAATCCCTCCTCGCCAAATGTTGTATCGTGTAATGGATAAGTCGATACACATATAAAAAGTAGTAGTAATTTATTCCGAAGAATAATACGGTACTAACAGTCGAGATCATAGTCTACTAGAATAACAGGTAATCGTGAACTTCACCTCAATTCTGTTCAACTTCGATATTTACCCGAAGCCTACCCACAAGGCGAGATGTGGCCGGTTTTTAACGTGGGGCATTCCGAGCGCGTACGGTCGCACAAAAATGTCCCGTAGACCTCGCATACACGGGGTCGGGTGGTTGTCTACCTCCCCAGACGAGGCTATGCCGAAGGGCAGAGCCTCGGCCGGGTTTCTTTCTAGCCGAGAGGTTCTGTTCAATTTCCACTCTTTCATGAAGAGAGCGTGCTCTTTATCTTTTTAGATCAGTACATCTTGTCGGGGTGCTCCGGTACTCCGCAGCAAATAGAGATAGGAATGTGACATTATGCCTGTGGGAAAGAGATTGCAGAATGGAGAACAGAATGGATTCAGAGGACAAAATTCTGAAAATGAAGCGGCATTCTCGCAAAATGCTATACGAAGCTCAATCAAAGACTTCACTTATGCACCGGACGAAGACAAAACCTTCGCGGCTTACTTCAGAAGATATGAAGATTCATGTGAGTTTGATTGCGGGAATTGGTCAGACGCGAAAAATACTCTATTTTTTTGGTCTGATATGATAGATAAACCATGGTAGGAGGAGTCTGGTACTTCTCAGAGCAATGAATAAGGTAGATGACCCACTTTTGGAATGGATTTCTTAGCTAGAAACTCGTGAACCCTAATCTATCCTCTGTTTACTGCTTACCATATATACTCAAATATAGTACAAATTTTTATGATGAGGTTTTTACATAAAAAATAGGGTTTCGCACTATACACTGGTAATTTTTTTGAAGAGGTTAAAAATCATGCATTTTTTAAACAAAAACATAGTATGTAAATCTTCATTTTTGGGGCATCCTTGTAGGAAAAAGAATGAAAACCATTTATCTGCTATAAAATACACCCAGGATGCAATATTTGACTATGGTAGCCCTACTAATATTGCTAACTTGGCTAACAGTCTACTCTTTGCCTTCGGGCGGAGAGGAACCCGGACGAGGCTCTGTCAAAGGGCAGAGTCTTGTTCGGGGTGGTTGACTGCCCCTGAACCCGTTTATGCGGGTTCAAAGAGAGAATATTTTTGGCCGAGCCTACGGGCTCGGAGATCCCACGTTAAACCCGGCCTTGTGCCACATGTAACCCTCGTGGAGGTGGGGGTAGCTAAATATCACTAGTATTGCTCAGTAGGTGGAAGTGCATTGTACATGAACTATATGAAAAAATCAGGCTTTTCACAAAGAAATTCAGTGGTTGCATTATACATAAATTAGGCTTATACAAAAGTATATATGGTCCTTTATTAGATCTTGCTGCACTGTTTTTCTATTCATATTTGCAACTTATTCAGTGACTTTATGATGAAATAGAACATGTGTCTATATTTTTGAGATGAGGTATTATGTACACTATTTACAATATTTGGACTAGACGAGGGGAAGTGGAAAAATCAGGCATAGCTGACCACATATGGAGAGAAAAGGGAGGTCACCGCCCTCTGTGTGATCAGGTTGAGATCATATACAAAGAACACCATTGGAAAATTTGTAAACTTAAGGAATCAGCACATATGCTAAGCCACAAAAATCTCCTGAGCCGACCAAGCATAGAAATGAATACAATATGGGAACCAGTAATAAGGAGTGCCAGAGAAAAGCGATTAAAAAAAAAAAAAAAAAAAAATTTCAATATGAGCACTGGTAAAAAAAATCGTTGCTGAAGACATTAGGTTTATAATACCCAGAAATTCATACATAGAATCAGGGATGCATGGCACAGTGGATAAAGGTGTTGGTTAGATCCAGTGACAGGACCCAAAGAGTGTGAGTTCAATACCTGGTTAAGGCAGTGGAGAACTAGCATCCATTAAAAACATGGCACAGTGAGTGGAATAAAGTTTTGTTTTACAGCACATCAACCTCAATGGGTCATTTAATGCCGACAACTTTTTTTGGTAATATTTTTGTTTTGTCAAAAATCTATTTCTGTTAATATTTTTTTCCTCAAAAATGTATAGCTGGTTTTTTATTTTTTCCAAAACGTATAGCTGGTAATACTATTTTTTCAAAATGTACTGCTGGTAATATTTTTCCAAAACGTATAGCTGATGATATTATTTTTTCAAAAACGTATAGCTGGTAATATTATTTTTTCAAAAACGTATAGCCGGCAACACTATTCTTTCAAAAAAAAAAAAAATGTATAGCTTGTAATATTTTTTCAAAAACATATTATCAGAGACCTTGCTGTTGGGCGTAGTTTATTGTCATACCCAGGACACGGATGTAGTTTATCGTCATATCCGGGATGAGATCTGGGTTTGGGGATGCTGTTGGATGTAGTTCATTGTCCCACCCAGGACATGGATGCAGTCCATTGTCATACCCAGGATGCGAATGTAGTTCATCATCATACCCATGATGTGTGAAATAAAGGGTTCAGTTCAATATTCCAATCACCTGAAGAAGGCTGAAGCGTACAACGGCCGAAATGTTGTAATAAATATGGTGACAAAGATGAGGACAATAGTCCAAATAATGTAAATAGTGGAAATAAAACATGTAGCCTAGTGATTGGGCATCTTGAATCACATGGATAATTAAGGAGCCATCTTGTTCAAAGGTGGATTAATTCATGAGATATTAAATAAACTGATTTGCAAGTCCTTCCTTTGTGGTTGGAGTTGGTAAGACAATTCTCTGCCCAAATAAAGTGAGGGTTCCAAACTGCAACACAAAGAATTGTGGGTAAAGTTTAACAAACATACCCCCAAAAATAAAACAAAAAATAAAAAAACAACAAAAAGCAATTTTTATCTTGACATCACTGTATAATTCTTCAGTAAATTTTATTGTTTTCAAGGCTATTTTTAGAATTTTAATAAAACACAAACACATGAAACTGTATTTATACATTTTTTTTGTCGAGAATTGACAACAAATTGTTAAACATTATTTACCTGTTATTTATTTACAAGAATAATTTTATATTTACAATATTATAAAAATATACGAATCAAGTACAATGCAATATTCATTATTTACCATTTTATAAAGAAATAACTATGAAAGCAAGAGAAAAAGAAAATTTAAATAAACACATTCATGTGTAAGTAATTATAATTTTGGAAAAAAATGTATCTTCCAGGAATTTCTTTAATGAATTTATGTAGTGAGAGCAAATTAAAGATTTTGAGAGCATCAGATTCTCTACATTTTCTTCTTGAGAATGACAACAAAAGTGTTAAACACTCTTTAATTATAAGATTGTTAATTTACAATAATAATTTAGCAACGTTTATCAAAAATAACCACAGACAGAGGGAGTATGTAGCAGTGCTAAATGAAAAACTGTCCTTTTGACTCACTATTGTTTTGTGGGTACATTTGTTAAACTTTGTCAAATTGGGTTGTGTTTTCTTATTAACAATTCCAGAAGCATGTCTGATTTATATACAAAACACAATATACATCTATTAAATAGTTTTCTGTGCAACTTTTCCGTACTCATATGCTACTATCTGAGGTATGCATAAATAATCATCATTTACTGACTGTCACCATTAATACAGACATATATATATATATATATATATATATATATATTCATGAATTATTCACACAAAAACAAATGCAAAGGTTAATGATTTAATTGGCGAGAAATCCATCGTTGCAAGCAATTCAAATAATATACAAAAACCTCCGAATCCGTTATATATATCATAAAGAAGTAATTTATACAAAGAATTAATAATGAGATTAATGATGAAACAAGACTTAACGAGACATTAACTTACTATCGAATAATACAATCCTTATATTTGAGTTGTTGTCAGATGGAATTTACAACTCAAATCTAAACTCGAATATAAGGATTGTATTATTCAAGGAATTGATAGCAAGTTAATGTCTCATTAAATCTTGTTAGCGAAGTGATTTCGCCATTAATCTCATTAACATTGCTAATTCTTTGTATAAATTACTTTTTATGATATAATATAAAAGCTGCACATTCTCATATATATATATATATATATATATATATATATATAAAATAAACAAATAAATCCAGAATTACCACATATAGGGAATAGCCTATTTTGGCTCACACTGGGGTTGATAAGACAGACGACTGATATCTTCGTCTGCCAAAATAGACTATTCCCCATATGAGGTAATTTTGGATTTATTTATTTATTAATTATATTTCTCTGTATTAATAAATACATTAAGCTCTTTTTTTTGATCAGTTTTAATATTTTATATTACTAGGATCCACTTGGATTATATACCAATGGATTTTTTACCTTTACTATATATATATATATATATATATATATGTATATGTATATGAATAAAATATGTTTTAAAACCTAAACTAAAATAGTATAAATATTAATTACATTATTTAAAAAAAAAAACATTTACTTACTTTTGCTTATTAGACATTAAATTATGTCACTTAGCATCCTCCATAATTTATCTAAACTTTTCAGATATTTACGAGTGTTCATAAATATAAACATTTTGAAAAATTAACATTTTTGCTTTTGTTTAGAACTACTTACTGCAAAATAAAATCTATACATTTGCCTCGTTAAAATCCAAGCAGAAGATGAAATGTTTTAGTTTTCCTTTTGTCTTTATTCTTATTGTCCTTTTACAGATACATATTTTTAGTTACAGTTCTGTACACAAGTAAGTTGGCCCCTAACATAATATTTAAAATAATTGTCTTTTTTTTTTCAGGTAATCAACAAATATTAATTAAACTATATATTCATTAAGAAAAACCTTTATTAAATGAATAACTTCATTAATTTTTGCTATATTTTTAACTAATATTTTTTATTCCAGCTTTGATAAAAATTATTGAAATTAGTCTTAATAAAGGGATAGTGGATTTTAAATTTTAGGTAACCTTCTCTTTAAAAATTAAACATCATGCAAAAATGGGTTAGTTTCAGTACCTTTGCTTAGTAGAAGTTAATTAAACCAAAGAAGGCATGAAACGAACTAATTATTAAATCAGTTATGTTTCAAATTATTCTACATAATAAAAATAATTGTGGATCTGAATACAGTGATTTGTAGTTGTTTTATAATGTGGCGTGTTAAAGTTTTACTAATTATTTAGTATTGGTTAGTTTACTGTTTGTTGATTATTAGTATTATTATATTTATATGTGCATTTGTACTTTGTTAATGAGTTTATTACCGTAATTCCCCACATATAATATGCCTTCATCCATAATACATATTCCTAAAATTGTGCTGAAAATGTGGAAAATTAATAATATGCACGCCTTGTTTGGTAATGAAAGCCTATGAATTGTGTCTCTCCAATTTCATTATGGCCAGCGTTTCCTATTCTTATTCAAGCTGCAATTGAAGATATTTATCAAAATTTCCAAGCATCACGATTCTAAAAGGAAACGGAAATACTTATATTGTGCCTACTGTGCAGACCCATTAACCTGTTTTTGTTCGATAAAATGTGCAATCTACCGGATCTGTAGGAATTTTTTCCCCCAAAAAAAAGAAAAAAAAAAAGGTTTTGAATGTAGAATAATATTATTCTAATTTAGTTTTATCATAATTCTTATTTTATTTTACATTTGTAAGTATTGCTAGGTACATATGATTGTATTTGACATCCTTATGTGGTCGTAATCACCAAATGTTAGTGTCAAATTGTCGTATGTTTGTGGTGAGTAGTCATTTCTCAAATGAAATTGACCTCTGAAACGGTAATTTTTTAAAGATTTTTTTGTAGCTGTACATAATACACATCCCTAATTTTGCTTATTATTTTTTAGAATATGCGTATTATACATGGGGAATTACAGTATTTACTTGATATTTATTTATTTTAGATTTTTTGTTTATTTTATTTTAATTATTAATTTTATTCTGTAACTACTTATTTCTTTAGTTTCAAGTATTGGCTTTGTCTAAAGTATGTTAGACCATCTGCGTTATATGTAGGTATATATATATATATATATATATATATATATATATATTAAGAAATGGACAAAGTCCGACAATTTATTAAAGACATTTTTATGTTTAACATTCTTTTTATAGATACAAGTATTTAAGTAAATGCTCTGTTTATAATAAACAGTATTAAATAACATTTACCGGCCTGAATGTCCGAGAAATTTTCCTAGAAAATATTCGTCCTTTGACAAGATTCGAACCTGCATCCTATACGGAACCGTCATTTAGCTTGATGTGCCTAACCTCTCGGCCATAAAGGATCGTTCGGTTGGCAAGGTCGAATTTACTGTTTATAAACTTCAATCTTCCATGAATCTCTCACGTACATTCATAACTACTCATGGCGTATCAAATGTAAACAAATGACGTCATACATTAAAAAATGGACAAAGTCCGACAATTTATTAAAGACATTTTTATGTTTAACATTCTTTTTAGAGATACAAGTATTTAAGTAAATGCTCTGTTTATAATAAACAGTATTAAATAACATTTACTGGCCTGAATGTCTGAGAAATTTTCATAGAAAATATTCGTCAAGCTAAATGACGGTTCTGTATAGGATGCAGGTTCGAATCCTGTCAAAGGACGAATATTTTCTATGAAAATTTCTCGAACATTCAGGCCGGTAAATGTTATTTAATACTGTTTATTATAAACAGAGCATTTACTTAAATACTTGTATCTATAAAAAGAATGTTAAACATAAAATGTCTTTTATATATATATATATATATATATATATATATATATATATATATATATATATATATATATTTATTTGAGTTTTCATGGTGATATTTTACAAAGTATTTATTTTTTAGTTTTTGATTTTTGAGTAACAAAGTAAAAATTTGTTTTTGCGTCTGCATTTTGAGATAAGTTCTGATTGTTTTAGTAATTTGTGTTGGTCTATTAGTATACATTAGCAAGAATAAGATATCTACATAATTTTATGCCAAACCAACAGGCACTTGGTTACTTAAACTTTGTTAGCTTCCATCCACCCAACTTAAAAAAATTCCATAATCTATGGTCAATGTATATACATTAAAAGATTTTGTTTGGATCCCAAGGACTATAATAGATTTCCAAAGAACTTTGTGTCCCACACGTCAACAAAATAAAAAACATAAAAAATATACTTTTGACATCTACACTTTGTGTGTGTGTGTAACAGTAAAATTGCTTATCCCACAAAATGTTTAATATCTTAAAAAAAAAAAAAATTGAACTGAGTTTTTTTTTGCAGGTTTTCAGATAAGACGTTTAGCCATCTTGACACCATTTGTCGTAAGAATCACTGAAAAACCCTTTGAGTTATTTAGCTAGAAAGAGAAGAGGTTAAAATCGTTATGTGTCAGACCCACTCTCTTCCCAAATGAACAATGTTGAGAGAAAAAAGATCATTCAGGCCTTCAGTAATTGTACCAACATTCATACTTTGGCTTTCATCTTCAAAGTTCATTCAAGAACCATCAAGAGATTGGTGAATAAGTTTAAAAAAGAGGGAACAGTAGAGACAAAAACTGGATCAGGAGGTCACAACAGGAAGAGGGATCATCATTTCAACTTTGAGTTAAAGAGGTCAATTATAAAAGACCCAACTTAATCCATAAGATGTTTGTCACATGAAACAGGAGTTTCAGCTATGACAGTCTAAAGAGCAGTGAAAAAAAGACTTGAAATTGAAACTGTATGTGGAACCTGTGAGGCAACTTGTTACCCGAGATTAAGAGGTTAGAGGGCGAAGATCATCTTCAATAAGTTGGAAAATGATCCTGGAAATATATATATATATATATATTTGTACTTTATTTCAATACTTCATGAGCTTCTCATTCTTAGTTATGATTAATTAATGCTGAATATGTCATTTTCATTTATGATTCTTCTCTTATGCTTGGAGAGTAATTATACATTCTTATTGCTCAAAGTAGAGACCAATGGTGTTATGAAACCTTGGAGAATTCCAGTAAGATATCTTTAATCATTTCTAAGATACAATGGTTCAAAATTAAAACTAATAATTGGACAATTTTGTTGTTACACCTGGTATATATAAAACATCATAAAATATCAGTTGTACATTTAATATTCATTCTGAGCACACCAATGTTCACACACTGTCCACATTTGCACTTGACCACTGTAGATGACAATTTCTTGCATCAACATGCCCATCTTCTTGTTTTTCCTTTAATTGCCTATGCCACTAAAAAAAACACTTAATTTCTTCATAGCATGTACACCATAAGCCCTTTTTAATAGGGGTAATGTTTTCAACTTAATGTTAATCCACTATTCCAGATTCTTTTCACTCATTTTCTGCCCACAGTATAACATGAACACATACAACTTCCTCTACTGCTCGGCAATGAACGCCTCATCTGACCTGTCTTTGCCTGATTTAATGGCCCAGATATCATTTTGGGAATTAATATGTCACACTGCTATTTTTTTTTTTTTTTTTTACTAATGTTCACCTAATAGAAGACCCAAGTGCCACCAAAAGTAGAGGGTTATTGTATGGGTGAAAAAAAAGGGTGAGAAGTGTAGTTTATGAGGATATGTAGGAAAGATAACAGTTAACATTAGGTTAAGATTGTAGTGATCAGGAAAGTATCCTCTTGGGAGTTTGTTTCACAGAACAGTGGTTCTTAGGAAGAAGTTGTCCAAGTGGAAATTTCATTCTTACTAATGGGATAAGAAGGTAATGGGGATGATCCATGCCAGTGTATATGGCATGGTGGTTCTTAGCAGTGAGGGTCAGAATTGGTGGAACTAAGGTATGTAGAACATTTGCCATAGAGTAGAGGCTTGTGGTGTTTTTTGTTTTGTGGGAATATATTTTGCAGTTAATCCCAAACAATATATACAAGTGTCTGTTTATTATTCATTTTTCAGACTACTGCATGGATTTTTTTTTTTTTGGCACATCCATTTTGAAGTGGTATTCTTCAGCCTTTCATAGGCACTAGCCAAAATTTTACACGAGAAACAAAACTGAAGACAAGAACTGGTAACTTAAGAAAAATATATTGTATCTTCTCAATCTAAATTTTTCCACCGAAACGAAGTAGAACGATTATATTGAATCAATTGCTATATATGTAGCTAGGAAATTTGGATCTCTGCTAGACAATTTTTATCAACAGAATCTATTTTTCACCTTTATAAGTCAACTAATCATCCATACATTGAATATTACTGCCACATCTGGCCTGGTACTCCTGCTATAAGAGATTCTTGATAAAATCCAAAGAAGAATCTGCAATGTTATCGGCCCTGACCTGACAACTCAGTTTCAGTCACTTTCCCTATCATTATCATAATTGTTTTGATATGCTTCCTTCTTTGGTACCTTGACCATATCAACTTTAAGTGCAGTACTAGATTAGCAACTAGGTTTCAATATTTCACTGTGGAAATTCCTAGAAGTTATCTTCTAATAGTTTCTTTATTTAAACTTCTCAGCTGTGGAACACTCTTCTGGCTTCTTGCTTTCCTGTCAACTATGGCCTTCAAAACTTTAAACACAACATTAATCATCATTGTTTTCTCAGTTTCTTTCACTCTACTTGCATCTTAGTGGCTTTATCACCTTGCTTGGGAGTGAAATGATTAAAAAAAAAAAATTCAAACTTCAGAAACTCCAGTGGAAGCCACTTCTTTTTAATTTGTTTATATATATTTATTTATTTTTTCATGTAATTATTATTTTAATTTGACAAATTGTTTATTTGAAATATTTTAAATAACAGAAGGTTTTGATTTAACCATTTTCTTTTAATTTTCAAAAAATTGTATAGTCATGTATGTTGGCTTTTAGGAAAGGAGATATTTGAAAAAATTCAGGGTGCAGATTTATAATTTGGAAAGATTTGATAGTAGCACTCAAGAACTTTCCATCTAAGTAAATTTACTTTCGTTTTTCATAAGTGTAGCATTTTTTTTTAGATAGAAATAAGTTCTGTTTATATTTCTAAGATGAGGTATTATGTACACTATTTACATTGTTCAGACTATCGTCCTCATCTTTGTTGTCATATTTATCACAACATTTCGTCCGGAATATAAGGGGGAGACAGGCTGCCCCCTTAAGGTAAGGCTTCAAGGACACCAAAAAGCTGTAGTACGAGGGGAAGTGGAAAAATCAGGCGTGGCTGACCACATATGGAGAGAAAAAGGAGATCACCACCCTCTGTGGGATCAGGTTGAAATCATAGATTTTGGGAGTCATTGTCACAGAAAAGTAATTAAGAATAATAAAGAATAAACTGGTTTAATTAGAGAGGTAAGCTGCATTGAAATTTTTAATTATATTTATTTATTTTTTTTTATTTATCTGGCTTTTTACACGTTGTAAAAAGCCAGAAAATATTTTTAGACTGTCAGAATTTCTGGGAGATAATAATGATTTACTGATACAAGTCCTGCTAATTAACACATAGCTGGGGGTGGGGGTGGTAGAAGAGGTGGGGGTCATACCTTTGCTTGTATGCGAATATAATGACCACAACTGAAATTGAACCTCTGCTCTCCAATCTATAATTCTGAGTCATAATCCATTTCATCACCTGTTCATCAAAGCTCTAAGCACTTGGCATTCCCAAACTGGGTACTAACCCGGCTTGACATTGCTTAACTTTAGTGCTCGTACAAGGACTGGTGATTTGGCCAGGAGCTGACATTGTTAATTATAATCTAAGGGTCATCTTTTGAAGATAAAATGTTTATTTGCAAATCGTTGGCGGCAAAAACAAGTTTTAATAGCAGGAAGAAAAAAGTGGATATTTGAAATGATCTTCTTTTGCATGGTGAAACATAATTTTGAATGTTTAATCTGTTTTGGAATTTTTACAACATAAGATAAAAATTGAAATATTGAGAAACAAATATGAAAGAAATTATCATAATGGAGTGTGAAACAGACGATGATTTAAAAAAATATTGGTGGAGGCAGTCATTATCATTAAAAAAGAAAATAATGAAATTATGAAAAACTGATTAATGTATATTTTAAAAAAAATGTTTAAAAAGAAATTCTGATTAAAAAATATCACATTCCCTGTCTGAGGAAGAAATTTCAGAAATATGTTAAAAAGCAAAAAAAAAAAGTTTATGAAAGAATTGGAAAATTATAAAATGGAAAAAAAAAAAAATATGGAAAAAAATAAAATGGAAAAAGAAAAAAATGGGAAAAAAATAAAATGGAAAAAATATAAAATGACAAAACAAAATTATTAAAAATAAAATAAAACTGACATAATTAATGAACAAAATTAGAAGTAAATAAAAATTTAATTAAAAAAATTAAACCAAAAAGTGAAAAAAAACCCAAAAAACAAAATGATAAAGAAAATTAAAAAAAAAATGTAAAACCCCCAAATCCCACTGTTAGAAAATGAAAGGCATAAATGTGTGTGTATGAAACAAATGAATATGAAAGAATTTGAAATTTATAACAAAATAAAAAATGGAAAAAAAAATAAATGGAAAAAGTAAATGAAAAAAAAAAACCAGAGAAAGTAAATGAAAAAATGGAAAAAGAAAATGAAAAAAAAAACAGGAAAAGAAAATGAAAAAAAATGGGAAATGGAGATGAAAAAAAATAACAAAATAATAAAAGACAAAATTAATGTAGAAAGGGAAAATAAAAAATCTAAAAGAAAAACACAAACTAAAAAAATATAGTAAAACTAAAAAAACCCTCTATTAGAAAATGAAAGAGATGACTATATGTATAAAACAAATGTCAACAAAATGTACAAAGAAATGGTATTGAAAATATTCAGACAAAGAAAAAAAAAACATAAAACGTTGAAAATATTTTTGCTTTGAGTTTTTTTATGTCCATTTTCATTGGAATCAGCATTCTTTTAGTTTAGTCCAGATTTCTCCAAGCTTTGAAGAATTTCTTTCTTGTTAAATCTCATTAAAAATTGCCAAAAAATTTTATAAAAAATTATAAATAAATAATTAAAAATAACAATTTTCTGTAGTTCTTCTTCCAACAAATTCTTCTGAATTATTATTTTTCAAGGCGAATTGTGAATCTCTGCTTTTGTAAGGAAACTGTTGCATGTGGTACCATAACGGGGAGATACGAGAGGTGGATAAGTACTGGTAAGTTGGTGAGAAACATCATTGATGCATAAGGGAGTCATTCTTGTAACTGTGTGTGGTCTAATTAAATTCCGGAATGTTCTGAAAAATAAATAAATGAATATCAATAATTGACAATTAGAGAATAAACAAATGTTACATTTGCTTTATTTGGCTGGCAGTGTTTTATTTTCCAAGACATTTAAAAATAGAAACTAGATTGGAGAGCTATGGTTCAAGCACCACCTCTGCATTGAACTGCAAGATATAAAACCAGAGATCCATCCAGATATCTGAAGGCTATTTTTGGGTGATTCATCATAAAAGACATCCTTGAGTTTTATTCTGTGCTGTTTTGGGTACTGGAATTCTCCAAGATAAAAATGACAATGATAAAAAAAGATCAAACCATGGTGTGCCTTTGTGAGGTAGAAAACAAGTACAAAATGCATACCAAAAAAAACAAAACAAAAAAAATACATCACTCCTCTAAAAAGAAATTCTTCCAAAAATGCACAAAATAAAAAACATAACTCAAAAAAATAAAGATAACAGTTCCTCAAATACACCCCCCTACCAGAAAATAAAAACACTTCTTCAAAACATAGACACACACACAGAGAAAATTCCACCAAAAACACACAAAGAAAAATCTCTTTCAAAAAGACACACAAAAACTCCTGCCATAATATGTACACAAAAACAAAAACCTCATCCAAAAACATGCACACGAAAACAAAAAAAAATCCTCCAAAAACAGACACACACAGACTAACAAAAAACTTTTAAAAGAAATACATACACAAAACCCCCCACAAAAACTCCTCCAAAAAGACACACACAGACTAACAAAAAACTCTTAAAGGAATACATACACAACACCCCCACCCCCCAAAATTCCTTCAAAAACAGACACACACAAAACAAAAACCTCTTAAAGAAATACATACACAAAAAACCCCCCAAAAACTCCTCCAAAAACAGACACACACAGACTAACAAAAAACTCTTAAAGAAATACATACACAAAACCCCCCAAAAAACTCCTTCAAAAAGACACACACAGACTAACAAAATCCTCTTAAAGAAATACATACACACCCCCCAAAAAAAAATTTCTTCAAAAACATTCACACAAAAGAACAAAAAAACTCTTAAAGAAATACATACACAAAAAAAACCCACTGAAAACATCAAAAAGAAGCACAACAAACCCACAAAACAACAAAAAGCCCTAACAACCAAAAACATTGGGAAATAGTTTCAGTGGGTGGTAGTAGCTGTCATAATTGAAATGACATGAAATTTGACATTTTGACTTGTGAGGACATCTGGCAAAAGGCCAACAGACAATCATTGATTAACAATCTTTACAAACAACAACTAGAATTGTTAGGATTTTGTACAAGGGGGGGGGGCAACCAAAAACCTTGTATCAAGATTCACTTTCTATCAAGAAGAGCATAGTGAAAACAGGAAGATCCCACCCCCACCCAGTATTCTACATAAAACAAAGAACATCACACAGAAAACAGCTGCAGAACTATGGCTACTTATCTTGGGCAGAGAGGAATGGAGAAGAAACATGATTGGGTTGTATGACTCGATTACAGAAAGAATGGAAATGATAGTCTTATAGATCATTTTGAGTGAAGTCAGTTCAATAATTACCATTATACTAGACTTAACTAATGGATTCTTGGATTTTAAATACAGATCCTTTGTAACATACAAAATCGTATGACAGTTGCTGATGGTGCATTGGCCTACAGACTACTGAAAAAATGCAGTTCAGATAACAGACTTCTCCGTATAATAAGCCACTGTAAAGATGAGCATGGACCCCTGTTAACAATGGTGGAAAAGCATATTTCTACATGTACAGAAAATGTGGCACAAGGCTTAAAATGGAGATGTTCACTCAAAAATGTTGCCTTTCACCAAAAATTCATGTTTACAATTCACATTTAAATGACATTCACCAAAATACCAATTTATCTATGAACTCCTAACCAGGCCTATATGTACAGTTTACATATATATAGGATATGAACAAATATAAAATAAAAATAACAATTATACACAATTAGAATATCCCAATGATTATTTACAATATATATATATATATATATATATATATATAATGGCATCAGGTTAATAGTTTGTTGTGGGTGTCATCAGTTTGTAGCCATGGTGACTCATTTTTTGAAAAGGGATATATTCTTGTGTTGAAAGGAGATATGAATTATTGTCACATGAGGTACCTTTTTTTTTCAAACAGGAGATCATGTAGTGATAATATTGTGTTGCATGTGCTGTGACACATGGTTCTGGGCTTAAGAATTATTTTTTAATACTAGTGTTTACCCAATACGAGGCCCAAGAGCCAATTAAGACAGAGGATTGCTGTGAGGTTATAACAGGAGGAAGTAAGAAGTGTATATTATGAGGATATGTAGGATAGATAATGGTTGACGCTTGACTAGAACCTCATAGTGATCGAGGAAGCATCCTCACAGCCTTTGAGTGGCATTTTATTACCACAACCCTCTCTACACTACTTTAAGTATATATATATATATATATATATATATATATATATATATAGAGAGAGAGAGAGAGAGAGAGAGAGACTGATAGATAGAAAATTAGGAGGTGCTGAAAAGTTCCCACTATGACCAAGAATGGATTTGTATAAATCCATGTGGAAATTTCCTTTTACTGGACTTTTTTTGCAACAGGCTGATGTGTGATAAAATCCTCACAGTATTTAGTATTGTTGAAGTTATTGCTAACATTTTTTGTCAAGATTTACAAACTCTAGATTCAATTTCTCAAACTAATCAATGAAATTTGAATAATCTGATTCATTTGGAAAAATACTTTGACAAAAACCCTATTTTGTGGTTTAATAATTTATTTAATTCAATAGAACTTTATGGTAAACAATATTTTTTAAGAAAATTTCTTTTTTGCCTTTTTAACAGTAAAGAATAAATCCTTAGGATTTCTTACTCTTGAGCATGCTACATACAACTGACCATGTGGAAATATTTATTTCTGAGTCAAATTCCAACATTTTGAAGCATTTGTCATTGTGATTTGTTCTGTCCTTCCAAACACGGTGTGAACTGGAAACTGGATTCTTGTATATATAAAAACTTAAAGAAAAGATATGCAACAAACAATATTGCATTTTTATTAAATAAGGATTTGTTATTTTAATCATTAAATTGTTTTTAAAATAGTGGAAATATATTGTATGTTAAATAAAATTTTTTTTAATTTTTCAAAAAAAAATTAATGAAAATTTATTGTATTGAGCTATGCACCCCAGTAAAGCCAACTGTATTTTGTACCCCCCCACCCTTAACTGTTTGCATTTCTCCGCAAAATTTGTTTTTGATCAGTCAATGTATGAATATTTTAGAGGGGATAATGAACTGAGGGATTAAGTCACAGAATTATATATACAGATAAATGAAAGAAAATAAAGCAGATACACTCACAATGTCAAGAACTTGTTCTTTAACAATGATGCTCTTTCATCTGGGAAGTATTGACATTCAGTGTTTGCAATCTAGAAGCAAAAATACATGAATATAAAATTAGTATAAATAAAAAAAATAGAAGATAAAGTAAGATAGCCTAACATAAAAATTAATTTAAATTTTGGTATCAATTTTTGCAATCAGGAATTATTACTATTTATATTATTTACAGTGGGACTAATTTCTTTGTTGTTAGCCTAGTGGATTAAAATCCTAGTTTGTGAATATAGTGTCTTAGTAATTGTGAGTTCAAATCCTGGGTCAGGTAACACTGGTATGCTCATATTCTGTGGAAGGAATTAAATGTGCAGTTAAAAAAATGAGCAGTTCTAAAAAAGAGATGAGTAGTACTAAAAAGAATTGAGCTGTTCTAAAAAAAAGATATGAGTAGTACTAAAAAGATATGAGTAGTACTAAAAAGATATGAGTAGTTCTAAAAAAGAAATGAGCAGCACTAAAAAGAAATAAAAGGTCCTAAAAGAGATGAGTAATGCCAAAAAGAGATGAGTAGCGCTAAAAAAGAAATGAGCAGTGATAAAAGAAATGAGGTGTGTAAAAAAGAAATGAGCAGCCAAAACAAAAAAAAGGCAAAAAATTATAAAAATTATTTAAATTTAAATGTAAACAAAATACGAAAGGGATAACTCTCTTATGATATAAATTATTAATAATTAATTTGAATATTTTAGGCAACAATAATTAAATAAACAAGTTTTATCACACAATTTTGAACCATCACCAAAAAATGCAAACTCCATAACTGTCAGAATATGTTTTGCACCTGAAGATTGCGAGAACTGCATGAAACTCCAAGTAGTGCAATCGAAATTGGGTATTACGTATATTTACTAATATATATTTATAGGTGTTATGATGGGGTTAGTAGAGACAAACGCCAAATAACACGTAAAAATAAAAGGGTTTTAATAGGTTGGTAAAAAGGTACAGAAATCACCCGAGTAGTCAATAACTAGCTCAGCTAAGAACTTCTCTGTCTATCTATCTTCCCCATGTCAACTGACATGCCACTATTTAAAGTCTTTGTTCACAGACGCAGACAAGTTCATCTTCAAGAGGGGTGGTAGGTTTCCGACACAACAATAGGACTGTCACATAACATTGAGCACTGTATTTATAACACCTGAGGAAGAAATATATAGGTTCGTACTCTAGGTGCCATGCTTCTTGGAAGTAATCGTAAATCACATTCTTTGCAGGTGGTTTCTTTGTTTAGTAAAAAGCTCTGTAACTGCTTTGAAACCACATTCAGCCATATAGGAAGTTGAAAAAGTAATGAAGAAAAATTTGATAGCTTTCCACAGCACTTTTCAGAAATTTCCTTTTGTAGCCAATGTTGAATGATTTTTGAAAATCTGAAAAAAATGGATACATGCCCACCACCACCTGTGTATGTTCACCCCACCCTCCAAATGAAATAAAAAAAACTCCCAGTGCCCCCTTTTAACATAACAGAGCCTACAAAGAGGGTGGGGGTGGGCGTTATCACCCACTTTAAGAAATACTGGTTTAGAAATTTAATGAATGGTTCATTAGGTCCTTGTTTTGTCTGTTTTGCAGTGCGCAAACATTTTTGGTTGCATGTGCCTTTGTCTTATTTTAAAAAGTCAAGATGTCTAATGCTAAGGGTTGGGCCATTATTGAAACTTTTCTGAAAGTGGTAATTTCTGCAGTCACCATAAAACCACTATCAGAATGTCTTGAGTTAATAACATTTTAAAAGAGACATAGCCTCCGGCCAGTCATATCAACAAAAAGTCATGATAGCCATTCTTATTAAGGCCTCTAAATACCCCAAAAGGAAACAAGAAATAAACTTCTGCTCCTGTTCAAAAGAATGGGGAGGAGTGTGAACTGGGTGATAAATGAACCTATGTACTCCCATTAAAAACAAAATAAATAAATAAAAATAAAATTAGTAAATAAAATCTTCAAGTGTAACCAGAGATTTTAAAAGTATACTGTTAAACTAAGTGTATATGATTTGATTAAAAAAAAGATTTTATAACCATTCAGTTACATTATAATAAATATGCTTATATTTAAAGCAAGTATGGTGTCATCAGCAAGAGAAACAGTCTGAGATGTGAGTTTCCAATTGGAGATATAAACATCAAGCAGGCGCAGTAGTTTAATTATTTGGGAAAAGTTTTAATGGGGGATGGAAAATGCAATATGAAGACCCGAACATGCATTAGACTAACGAAAGATGCTTTCCAAAAGTTAAGCAACGTTCTGAGAAACAGAATAATTTTGTTAGAAACAAAGAAAAGGGTATGGGATTGTTGTGTGGTATCCATCCTCTTACACAGCAGTGAATGCTGGACAATTTTCCTAAAGATGAGGAAAAAATTAGAAGTAGTAAAAATGTGGTTCTACAGAAGGATGCTGGGAATGCCATAGGTGGAGCAAGTAAGGAACAATAAAGTCTTAAAGGAAATGGCAACAATGCTCAGAAGCAGGAAGAGGTAGCCGAAATTCCTTGGTCATATAATGAGGGCTTGGAAAACTTAACCCTTATGGGGCATATTGAAATAGCAGAAAGCGGTGAGCAACTTACCTCATGAGCTTGTGTAAACAGATGGTGGAAAGGGGCCATAACAAAGTTAAAAAAACTACTAAGGGCCACATGAAATAGGAAGTTGTGGAGAGCCATGATCGCCTATGTCCTGAAGGGATGTGGCATATAAAAGAAGATAAGTGAGGAAGATATAAAATGATCTTGTGTTATTGTTATGGGAACTTACCTATAACGATAATGGACTCTTCCTGACACTATAAATACTGCACCTCGCAAGAGGTATAACGAATGAATGAATGGTGTAACGAGTCGAGACAATATTAGTTCACTCTAAACCAGACAGACAGTCATTACTAACAACTTCAACTTCTTGTACTATATTTCTGTTGTAATATATCTTTGTTATTCTACTCTTGTGTTCATGTTGTTCTTCCTGGGTTCTAACCTTTGGATTATAACCGTGGTGCGAGGATATTGCACCATAACAGTTATAATAGAAAAAGTAATAAAATATTGAAACTGACGCCAGACCCCTTTTGGCCAGACTATGTCTTTGGACTTACCGTTTCCTTTGACTTGTATAGTTTCACACGGAAGAAAGTAAGAACTGCAACAAGAGGAAGAAACTCCCAGATTGTCAGCACCGTCGTAAAAGACAAATAAGCATTGCCTTTGCTTAAGTTGACAACATCAGCCTGGAATAAAAAATACAAGAGGGATAATTGAATTAACTTGTACTGAGTGAATTATAGCATTTCAAAAAAGTCATCTTTTATTTATGCTATTTACATTGTTTGGACTGTTGTCCTCAACTTTGTTGCCATTTTCCAGCCTTCTTCAGGTGATTGGAATTTCAAACACTTTATTTTGTCCACCAGGGTAGATTGTTCTAATTCCATGTGTCATGCCTCAGTATCAGTCATTTCCCTTTAACCTCTCCAAGTTTTTGTTCCCTTCTACTGTAGCCAGGTATTGAACTCACAACTCTTTGTGCCAAGTCACTCTTTAGATTACTCGACCAGTACTTTTATCCACTAGGCCATATATCTTTAGGGAGTGAGTAAATTTTGGAATTTATAAGTCTAATGTCTCATTAACAATTTTTTTTACCAGAGCTCATATTACAATTTTTTGTTAATGTTTTACAGGTTCCCATATTGTATTCATGTCTATGTTTGGCTGGCTTAGGAGATTTTTTGACCTAGCATATGTGTAGATTCCTCAAGTTTTTCCACTGATGTTTTCTGTCTATTATTTCAATAAAAAGAATAAAGGGTCCAGTTTGAAATTCCAATAAAGGATTTAGTTCAAAATTTCAATCACCTGAAGAAGGCTGGAGCATACAATGACTGAAACATTGTGAATATGACAACAAAGATGAGGACAACAGTCCGAACAATGAAAAAAGTGAAAAAAAAAAAAAAAAAGGAAAAAGAGCTCCTAGAGTGTTGTAGAGTGGTTTCACAGTGGAGGTTTGTATTTGTACTAAGTCGGTCCTAAAATAGGTTCGATGTACAAAACGTTAGGAAATTGATATAATAGGTATAACACAGAGTGATCTTGTGGTCGCTGATACTTTAGTATTCGACTAACTGTTGTCCGACATCGACTGACTGACCGACTCACTTCCTGACTCACTCATTACTCTTACTACTCCTACTTATTATAGGTGGGAGAGTCTATTAAATATAGAATAGATGTGTTCCACTATAACATAGAGTCATTGAAAAAAGAATAGAATCAATTATCAAATTTATACTTTGAGAAATATTGCAATGAATGCCAAAAATTTGTGCTGCAGTAGTCTAAAGGAGGATATTTTGAAGAGAGCAAAATTTAATCATAAAATGCTTTTTTTTTCTTTTTGTCATAATAAAATTTCTAATAAAAAATCATGTCTCACTTATTTTAGCCATGTATAAGTTTCTCTTATTTAAAGTATAAAACAACTACTTTTGGGATAATTTAAAAAAATTACCAGGGGTGGCCTTAAACTTTTGCCCTGTAGTGTAAATAATTACAATACCTCATCTCATAAATATAGAGAGATAAAGTACCAAATAAATAGTCCATCTCAAATAGTCAATACATGCATACATACACAGTCATATTTTTTTGCGGAGACAGGACAGTGATTAATCTTGCCTGACAAAGGATTTGTCATAATAATTTGAGGTAAGGTTTTACAAGGCCAGACACTCTTCTTGATGCTCAACTCAGACACTGATGGTAGCCCAAATACACTGGGTGTTCTTATCAAGACATCAGCTCTAGGAAGGTTGCCATTCAAAGCTTAAGACCCCACCCTAGCCTTATCATCCTTGTTTGAACATTGTAGATTGGTGATAGAGAACCACAAACAAAGAACTGTATCAAATAACAGAAATCATATCACTTGAGAACTACCAACAGCAGTAACAACTGAAAAGGATAGCATATGTAACTCAAAGAGAAAATAATGATATAATCAAGATGTTAACAACATTCCACACAACTTCAAATAAAATGTTAGGAAGGAAATCCCATCATTACTGGAAAGAGCAATAACAGCTACTGGACTTGAAAAACCTGTTTTCCTGAAAAATTGCTTTAAGAGAAAGATTTAATAAATTTCAAATAGAAGCAGTGCTGGCTACCTGGTCAATGAATGTTAACTGTTCCCTTGTAGGGAAACAGCTACTAATATCAAAATTACCATATATATATATATATATATATATATATATATATATATATTAAGAAATGGACAAGGTCCGACAATTTATTTATTAAAGACATTTTTATGTTTAACGTTGTTATTTATAGATACAAGTATTTAAGCAAAAACAGAGCATTTGCTTAAATACTTGTATCTATAAATAACAACGTTAAACATAAAAATGTCTTTAATAAATATATATATATATATATATGTATTCAGTGAGTTATGTGCCATGCATGATACAAGCTTAGGTGATTATGTATCTTTTGATACATAACTGACGTGGAAGATTTTTTTCCCGCAGTAGGTAGCCATTTCTTTTTGCAGTTGCCATCCAAGGCTATAGAACCCAGTTTGTCCTGCTATTTACCCATAGCTGGAGGGAGAAGAGGGGGATTCATACCTTTCCCAAAGGTATTAGCATGTAAATGAATGTAATGGATTTGACTGGAATTTGAACTCGGCTCTCCGATTCCTCAATCCGAGCTGCTATCCATTACTCCACTGTGTGTGTGTGTGTGTGTGTGTGTTGGTTCCTATAAGTAGTTCTTCTGTCCTTTAACAGGTTTTGTTTTTTTATCCTGTGACATACCATCTCCTCCCCAGTAGAAAAGCTACTGGTCTAGACAACACCTATGTGTACTGTTACAGTAACATCTAAGCCTGACCAGATCATAAACCATTATGGCTGGAATTTTTAAACTTATAAAATAGGTGTGCTGGTTCAAATAAACTAATATAAAAATTCCTGTTGAAACATTTACTTAACATGGAATGTGGCATGGAGAAAATTATTTGAAAAACATTAAGCATGCCATACCAAATAAGAATCATACTGGGTTGGCATTGGGAAAGAAGTGCAATTGAAGGAAGTAATTTATTTATCTTGGTACTAGTACTTGTCATATAAGAGTACTAATAAGATGTAATAGTCTTAAGATGTTTTTTTAATCATTTCATCCCAAGCAAGGCAATAAAGCCACTAAGATGCAAGGAGTTAATGAGTGTTAGATAATATGAGAAAAAAGTCTATTAAGAGGGAGGACAATAAAAGAACAAGAATGAAGAAGGCGAAAAATAACAATTGTCATTGCACTTAAATTTTTGAAGATCAAAATTGACTGGGAAGCAATACGTTGTATGAGAGTTCCACAGGCAAGAAGTGCAATAGAAGAAACTCTTAGCATAGAACTTACAGTTACATGTAGTGGCCATTTCAACTGTAACTGATGCCAATCTACTACTGTGCTTAAAGTCTAGGTATCATAGATGAAAGTTCATCAGAACAATTACCATGAAAGTATTTATAGAAAAGGCACAGAGAAGATATGTTATGGTGGTGGGAAAGTGACTGAAACTCAGATGCCAGGTCAAGACCAATAACATTGCAGATTATTCTTTGGATTTTATGAAGAATCTTTTAATGTATAGCAGGAGCACCAGACCAGATGTGGTAGTACTATTCAAAGCAAGGATGAATATAAATATATAAGATAAATTCTGGCAAGAAAAATTATCTAGCACAACACAGGGAACCAACTTTCCTACCAGCAGACATAATTGATTTTATATGATCTTTCCACTTTATGTAGGGTTGATAACCTTAACGTGAGAAGGCACAAGAACCATTCTCCTGGAAATGGAAACTAAAAAGGGTTCTCTCAGATGATTAAAAGAGAGTCATTTCATTTGGTTTGGTTTGGTTTGTTTTGTTTTGTGGCATATCAACCTCAATGGGTTATTTAATACCGTCAAAACTTTTATTGCTGGTAATATTTTTCATCCATCAATCTATCTATCTATCTCAGTATATATTAGTTTGGTTTGTTTTACGGCATATCAACCTCAATCGGTTATTTAATGCCAATAAGACTTTTATTGCTGGTAATATTTTTTTCCTTCAAAAATGTATTGTTGGTAATATTTATTTTCTTCAAAAATATATTAATGGTGTTAAAACCTATTTTTACACTTCCATAGTGTTTTCACCCCAGTTTGGGGACAACTATTTGCTCATAGTTGGGACCTTAACAGGTGCTACCACCCTGACCCAGGGTGGTAGCAATTAAGAGGTGGTTCCACACTCCTCAAAACCTCCTGATCAGAGGCCTTGTTGTCGGATGAAGTCTAGGACGAGTAGATTCATTTTGGAGACACTAAAATTAAGAAGCCATTCCTTGCCTCAGTTAACAACAGAAAAGTATATAATTTTTGACAGAAACAGATAAGTATATCATTTTTTAAATCAGTTGCCAATTTGACCTTATCAAACCACTCATAAGCCTTGTTACAATTATGTTTTTTTATTTTTTTTATTATTAATCATTTCACCCCAAGCAAGGCATTAATGCCCCTAAGATGCAAGGAGATACTGGTAGTGGAAGAGAATGAGAAGACATTAGGGATGAGAAAAGACAATAAAAGAATAGGTTCAGAAAGACAGAAGATGGTGAATGTGCATTTAAATTTTTGAAGAATGTAAGTGGCAGGGGAGAAAGAAACCAGAAGGGAGTTCTGCAGGTGTGAGGAGTGGGAAAAGAAACTCTTAGAATAGAACTTATGGTTACATTTAGCTATTTCAAAAGTAAAATGATGAGACCTAATAGCCAATCTAGTAGTATGCTTAAAACACAAAACTCACATTATGACCTCATCTCTGTGATACCTCACCATGTATTTATTTTCAAAGTATTATTGCTTTTTATTATTGTTTTTCTAATCATTTCAACCCAAGCAAGGTAATAACGCCACTTAGATGCAAGGGGTTACTAGGAGTGGAAGAGAACGAGAAGACTTTAGTGATGAGAAAGGGCAATAAAAAAAATTGTTTTTTAAAATATCAGGATCAAGACCAAAGATTGACGTCACATTTAAATTTTTGAAGATTCTAGTTGACAGGGAAACAAGAAATTGGAAAAGAGTTCCATAGATGAGAAAAGAAAATATTAGAATAGAAGTTATGGTTACATCTAGCTAATCCAACAGTAAAATGATGAGACCTAATTGCCAATCTAGTAAGTCAAGGTACCAAGGAGGAAGACTCATGAGAATGAAAATATAGAAAAGACAGAGGGAAGCCATGTTACAACTGTGGGAAAGTGACTGAGTTTGAGATGCCAGGTCAGGACGGATTATATTACAAACCCTTCTTATGAATTTTGTCAAGAATCTCAAGATATATAGCCATAGAACCAGACCAGATATGTCAGCAATATTCAATGAATGGTAGATTTATAAGTGTAGTAAGATGGATTCTGATCTAATTTTATTTTTATTTTATTTCAATTACTTTTTTATCCCAATTATCAGGTAATTATATCTTAAGCAAGCAATATAAACTGGAGATAAAGTAGAAGCCACTGGCAGAGAAATCATTACAAAATAATGTGACACATACATAAAGGGGGATGGTGAGTGGTTTTATCTCAGTCTGAAGTTTCATGTTTTTATGGCTGGAAATAAAGTCTGTGGGGTGAGGTCTTCAAAGCGGCCACCCACTTGACCAAAAGAGAATAAAATAATAGATAAATGAAAACTTTTAGGATTAAGTGACAACAAAATAGACTTATATATACATACATATCCACACACACATTATATAAGTGATAGAAATTTTGCAGGATTTGAATAATCATTTATAGTAATTCAGTGAGTCTAGAAGAATCCTCAACAGAATGCAGAAAGCACTGGATTACCATTTCATCCTATTTGGTACGCATCAGCAGTGTGCATCCACTACTGAGAATTGAACCCAGACCATTACAATACAATGTAAGCGTCATACCACTGGATCAAAGGGCCTTGTTGACGAACCTGTGTTTGATTCTTGGTAGTGGATGTGCACTGCTGATGAGTCCGAAATAGGGCAAAATGGCCATCTTGTGCTTTTTGGATTCTGTTGATAATTCTTCTAGACTCAATGAATTACTATATATATTATGAAATGGAAGTTTAAAATTAAAAGCAGTAAATTGAGCTTGCTAACCAGACACTTCCTTCATAGCTAAACTGGTATAACAGGTCAAGCTATATGACAGTTCTATGTAGGATACAGGTTTGATTCCTGTCGAAGGATGCATAGTTTCTATGAAATTTCTTGGATATTCAGGCTGGTAAACGTTGTTTATTCTGTTTATTATAAACAAAACATTTACTTAAATATTTGTGTCTATATAAATAACTTATAACTATATATATATATATAAATATATATATATATATATATATATACACACACATACACACATATGTATGTATGTACAATTTATTTTTGGAAGGATTTTTTATTTGACATTATTTTTTAGAAGGTCAAAACTACTGGAACTTCATAGATATTCACTAAGGATCTGAGTATATTCTGAAGCAGATCATTAATATAAAGCAGAAAGAGAGTAGGACTAAAGAGAGAGCTTGTGGGGGCACCAACAATCTAATAGGCTTCAGATGACTGGCCATTAATAACAAGCTTCATGGACCTACCTGTTAGGAAGGACTTGATAATTGAGAAAACCCTTCCAGAGATTCATAACAACACATAATGTCAAAGGCCTTTGATATATGGAAGGGGATCATCTTTGTGATGAATGTATTATCTATTGTCTCACTGATTCTGTGAGTAATGACAGTTAAGACATCAGCAGTGGACCTAGCCAGGCAAAATCAATACTATTTGTTGCTCAGAAGGTTGTTCCTGTTGATGAGGTGTTAAACAGCCTTCATGTTGATTACAGACTCAAAGTGCAACTTGTCTTCATTTTACTCCTCACACTGTTTCGAATAATCACTGGTTCCTGGTGATGATGTTTAGTCTCTGAGGAATCTTCATCATTCTAATCTTGGCCTCCACACGCCCTTGGACTTTTCTTCTAAAAGTTTTTCATTTCCTAACAGAGTTATAAATAGGTAAACCAATAGTTTCAGAGCCCAATGCTGAAAAAATCATTTATTTTACCCAAGATATACACCCTTGTGCAAATTAATTGAAACACCCACTTTAGTTTCCTTTCTCTCACCATACAGACAGGGTGTAATCAATTTCTATTTTTTCCTTAGATTAGGTCATTTTCAGTGGTGGGAAGTAATATGAATCTATTTTCATGGTGCAAGATGAAATTTGTTTGGCCTTGAAAAATATTGCATCATCCAGGATTGCATGAGGTTTTTATCATGTCCAGACACTATTGTCTCAGCTGTTGATTAGTTGTCTTATGGCCATTGTCTGCAATGGACGTTACTCCAAGGAAGTGTATGAGAATTGTAACACTGCATGAACACACTGGCAAGCCTTACCAGTGAGCAAATCAAAGTACTATAGATTGGCCTGGAACCTCTCCGGATTTAAATCTAATTGAGAATCTGGGGTCAATCTGCAAGGAATGACTTTGTGGAATAGACATATGAAGTACTAACATGGGCACTGGGTTAAATTTCATTGGGAAAATATGAAAAAAATGTAAATAATAATGGAATTATTTTTTGCGTTTCAATTAATTAGCGCAAGGGTGTATTTAGTGTCCAACATAATTTTCCTTGTCAATGCATTTAATTCAGTGGTGAATATGGTAGTAAGAATAAAGGATTAACCATCAATTGTAGGACAACAAAATGTATGCTAACAAGATGCAAACTATGAATTTAGGATGCCAAAATGAAGCAAGTATGGAAATTTAATTATCTGATAAGTGTTTTAGCAGTGAAAGAAAAATGTGACTTAAATCCGAAGGTTCACTGGAATAGAGAAAGATGCCTTCCAAAAGTTAAGCAAAGTATAAAGAAAAAAGGAAAATTTCATTAGAGATATAAAAAGAGTGCTGAAATTTTATGTAATATCTGTCCTTCATGATGGCAGCGAATACTGGACAATCTCCTCACAGACGAAGGAAAGACTCGAGGTAACAGAAATGTGGTTCTACAGAAAGGTGAACTGAATATGTGTCTAATGAAAAATTTTAAAGAAAAATGGAGACAAAAAAGACACTCATACTTCAGAAGGAGACAGTTGAAATTTTTGGAAGACATAATAAGGAAAAAGGGCTTGGCGAATTTAATAAGCACAGGACTTATTGAAGGCAAGAAGAGTAGAGAAAAAACAATCGTTTGTAAATGAATGATTAAAAAGAGAGTGAGAGAGATGGTGTAAAAGACAAACGTTACCAACAGCTACAAGGTATAGGAAGTTGTGGAGATCCATGATCTCTCCATGATTGCCCACATCCTGAATTGACATAGCACATAGTAGATGAAGGTGAATATTAGTCACATAGATCAAACATTATACAGTGAAAATTTCACATCAAAATTCCGCTTGGAACTATGTGTTGGATTCTAAACTATTAATGGCTGGTTACTTGTATCTGAGTATACCTGTCCACTAGGATGCTAACCAATCCTTACTGCAGACGCCTGCTGAGGCACATTGGTGTTTTTTCAACACCTACTGCAAATATGCTGAGCAGACATTTGATACAGTTTCTGGAAAAGAGTGCATTATCTGTCATAATCAACAGTGTGAAAGAGGCCAGTATGCTCAAACCGTCACATGATGACTACCAAAGACTTCCAAATAATTCTGTCTACACAGTTTCACTCACAAGACATGTCACATATCTTGGGATTGCCTCTTCAGGCCGATAACATTAAGGTCACCTTCTTGACAATATGACCATGGTGAGATTTGAACCTGGATCTCATGGTTGGAAACCAATGTTCTAACCACTTGGCCATGTACCTATAACTTGGTCACATGCTGATTCTGAACTAATTGATAAATATAATCACTTTTACATGAAGTAGGATTTTACTTTTAGTTTTATTGTTGGGTGTGAGGAGTAGGATGAATAGCTTCAGAGAAAAGAAGTAACTTGGGAAAATACTTTTAAGCCATTGGATTAAATCAACTCTTTCATTTAGATTCTGTCACCTACTTTCATTTGCTGGTGCAAGCCAATTAAAAGCCATTGTACTGAGAAGAGTCGAGAAATTTACATTAGAATCAATAGATGTTAATGGAGAAACTTGCTTAAGAAAAGTTTCTTGACAGAAATTTAGATAAAGATTTCTGTTGAGACATTTCAGATAATTTAGATTATATATATATATATATATATATATATATATATATATATATATATATATATATATAGACAAAAAATTCCCGAGAGTGCTACTGTTGAATCTTATCAAATATAAATTTACACCCTGGATTTTCAAAAAAATCTCCATTCCTGAAAGAATTGCTTCTTTCCCAAGCCAACATACATGACCACAAAAATGTTCAAAAATTAAAATATATAACACATAAACTAATCTCATATTAAAATAATTTAAATA
The DNA here is from genome assembly GCA_903632075.3 of Acanthosepion pharaonis. Taxonomy (NCBI): domain Eukaryota; kingdom Metazoa; phylum Mollusca; class Cephalopoda; order Sepiida; family Sepiidae; genus Acanthosepion; species Acanthosepion pharaonis. Next base: position 2,742,139 of record CAHIKZ030001369.1, on the reverse strand, counting down.
TTAATTGATAAAAAAAAAAAAAAAAAAAAATCAGTGACAACACCACTTACACATTGTCACTTATAAGACATTAAATTATGTCAGTTAGCATCTGCCATAATTTACCTAGACTTTTTAGTTAACCTGATGAATATTTATGAGCATCTATTAAATTTAAAAATTTTGAAGAACTAGCATTTTTACTTTTGACTATAAATACTTGTTGCAACATAAAATTCTCACATTTGCCTTGATAAAGTCCATCAGAGGACAAAACGTGTTAGCCTAAGACAAGTTTTCCTTTTGTCTTCATATATATATATATATATATATATCATTCAGGCTGATTGACATTTGTTTACATTTGTAAAAACAATATGCTAGATTTAGCTGTATCATTCTGCCGAGTGAAGATAGCTCAGTGGTAGAAGCTCTGACAGACACCAAATCAGTTGGGTTTCGATACTGGCTTGAGGCATTCGTATATCTAGTTGCACTGAGGAGCTGTGATACACCAAAACAGTACCGTCTGTGAATGATATATATATATATATATATATATATATATATATATATATATATATGTATGTGTGTGCGTGGTGGGGAGATGAAAAATTAGTAAAAGGATAAAAAAATGTAACTTTTTATAACATTTTTGGAATTAGAATCATTTTACACCTGCATATTATATATATATATAGTGTACTGACAAGTTTTCACTGTAATGAAAGTGCATTCATGAAATTCCTCAATTACGTTTTAAATGAGCCCTTTCTTCTAAAGTAGATAGGGGTTTTAAGAATTTAAAAACACAGTAAACTTATCCAAAGGTGATTGTTTAAACTGACAAAGAAGTCAAAAATCTTGGTTTGAATGCTGTAGTTTAGAGCTAAGTCTAGAATATAGAGGTGCAAAACAACATAAATTAAACAAAATCATGTGTTTGAATGCCATATATTGTCATTTTTTTCTGCCAAAATTTATTTTATATATTTATAAGTCTACAATTCATCCTTGATTTGAATACTGCTGCAATACTTGGTCTGGTGCTTCTGCTATATATTTAGAGATTCTTGATAAAATCCAAATAAGAATCTGCAATGTTATTGGTCCTGACCTGTCATCTCACCTTCAGTCCCTTTTGCATTGCTGTAATGTAGCTTCCCTCTGCTTTTTCTATAAATACTTTCATAGTAATTGTTCTGATGAACTTTCTTCTATAGTACCTAGACTTTATTAATTTAAACCCAGTACTAGATTGGTGGCAAAGTCTTATCAATTTACAGTTGAAATAATCCTAGGAATGCTAACAGAATCATGCTGGAAAAAATCCACTTTTATGGCCTTTAATAGAGATTGTGAAATATTAATATCTATTTCACTCTTTTAATGAAGAAAAGGTGGGAAAACAGTTTGCTTGAAACCTGATCTTTCTAATTTTATTTCAAAAGAAAATGAAGCAATCAAAATTTCACTCACAAAAAGAATTTGCCCAAATATTTTTTGGTTTTGCAAAACAGTCTCATATTGGGTAAACATGAAAACAAGAGATTGGAAGAGATTTCTCTATTTTTATTCAGGAATCAGTCCTATTTTACTGGCTCCAGTTATTTTGTTAATTTTTGTTTATTTTTCATCTCTTCACCAAGAACAGAATGGCAGGACAATATGTTACGGTCAATGTTTCAATTGTGTTAGTGTGAAAACAAGACTGGAAGAGATTTCTCTATTCTTATTCAGGAATCAGTCCTATTGTGTTGGCTCTGGTTATTTCATTAATTTTTCCTTCTTTTCCATGTGTTCATCAAGAACAGAATGCCAAGTCCCTGTGTTAGCTCCCGTGCTAATTGTGTTGATGTGAAAACAAGATTTGAAGAGATTTCTTTATTTTTATTCAGAAATCAATCTTATTTTGTTGGCCCCAGTTATTTTTTAATTTTTGTGTTTTTGTTTTGTCCCTTCAACAAGAACTTTGTCATACTCGTATTAATAATAATTATAATATCAGGAAGTCTCCTACCTAACAAATCAACTGTGATGAGATTCGAACCAGGGTCTCATGGTCAGAATGCAAATGTTCTAACCACTTGGCCACATGCCCATTACTCTTATATTACTGTTATTACAGTAGGCCCGGTGGAGTAATGGATAGCAGCTCGGATTGAGGAATCGGAGAGCCGAGTTCAAATTCCAGTCAAATCCATTACATTCATTTACATGCTAATACCTTTGGGAAAGGTATGAATCCTCCTCTTCTCCCTCCAGCTATGGGTAAATAGCAGGACAGACTAGGTTCTATAGCCTTGGACGGCAGTTGATCTACTGCAGAAAGAAATGCCAACCTACTATGGAAAAAAGAAAAAACTGCCTAGTCAGTCATGTATCAAAAGATACATGATTGCCTAAGCATGCATGGCACATAAATATATATATATATATATATATATATATATATATATACACACACAAAGAAATAATCACACATAGAATCAATCAGCAATATTAATGCTATTATTGGCGACATCAATCGCTAGTAGTGTATAATAAATGTATTAAAATACTGTTAATCCATAGAGTGACGAGATCCTCCTTCATAAAACTGTTGTCTGTTGTTTCCAGTTTATATTTTTTTTTAAATGCAAGTACTTTCGAATAATCTTTTATTCATCGTCAGGCATATGTTTTCCTTATAAAATCAAAAACTTGAAGATGAAATAATTGTTTGTCGACCGAAAGATAATATTAGTGGTAAATATACACATACATATGCAATCATATATCTAAAATATATAAATATATATACATACATATATACACATACATATATATTTGTATAAAAAATAAATCCAAGAGGATAGAATCCAGGTAGAACTCAATGTCCAGGACAGAGTAAGGATATAATAAAAAGGCTTAAACACTAATACATGGTCATAATTTATTCCATTGGAATTGTAAATACGATCCAATTCCTCAGACCTACAAATTCAAACATATTTACGATTCCAATGGAACAAATTGTGACCATGGAATATTAGTGTTTAAGCCTTTTTATTATATATATATTTATATATAAAATATATAATATGGTTAAATAGAGTAGTAGAACCAAGTTCGATTTCCAGTTGAATCCATTACATTCATTTATGTGCTAATACCCTTGGGAAAGGTATGAATTCTCTTCTTCTCTCCCCCCAGCTATAGGTAAATATCAGGACAGACTGGGTTCTGTAGCCTTTGATGGCAATTGGTCTACTGCAGAAAGAAATGGTAACTTACTGCGGTAAAAATCTGCCATGTCAGTCATGTATCGAAAGATACACGATTGCCTAAGCGTGTATCATACATGGCATATAACTGACTGATTGTTATTACACACATAAATTCAAGCTTGATGCATATATAAATGAAAAAAAGAAAAATTGTAAGATTACCTGATCAGAGACATCAAACCATCCATAACCAAAACTTGGGGTTTGACCTTTCAACGATGGTATCACAGCAATCATATTGTAGAGAGCCCGAGACCCATAAGTAAAGATTATAAATATTGAAACTCCAACAACTGACCACATTGAAATGGCCTGGAAGCAAAAGAAAATATAGATTAAACAGGTTTTTATACACACATTCCTCTACTCAAAACCTTTTTCTTTAATATCAGCCATCAGAACATTCAGTCAGTTATGTGCCATGCATGGTACATGCATAGGTGATCATATATCTTTTCGATTCATGACTGATGAGTCAGATTTTTTCCCCCGCAGTAGCTTGCCATTTCTTTTTGTGGTAGACCAGTTCCAATCCAAGGCTATAATCCTGGTCTATGGTGCTATTTACCCTTAGCTGGGGGCAGAAGAAAAGGATTCATACCTTTCCGAAAGGTATTAGCATGTAAGTGAATGTAATGGATTCAAATGGAATTCAAACTCGGCTCTACTCTACTACTATATTTAAACATATATATATATATATATATATATATATATATATATATATATATATATCTCAGTCAGTTATGTGCCATACATGGTACATGTTTAGGGCGATCGTGTATCTTTTTGATACACGATTGATGAGGCAGATTTTTCCTACAGTAGGTTGCCATTTCTTTCTGCGATAGACCAGTTGCTATCCAAAGCTTTAGAACCTGGCCTGTCCTGCTATTTACCCATAGCTTAGAAGAAGAGGATTCATACCTTTCCCAAGGGTATTAGCATGTAAGTGAATGCAATGGATTTGAGTGGAATTCAAACTCAGCTCTACTACTATATTTAAACATATATATATATATATATATATATATCTCAGTCAGTTATGTGCCATACATGGTACATGCTTAGGCGATCATGTATCTTTTTGATACATGATTGAGGAGGCAGATTTTTCCTACAGTAGGTTGCCATTTCTTTTTGCAGTAGACCAGTTGCCATCCAAGGTTACAGAACCTGGTCTGTCCTTCTATTTACCCATAGTTGGGGGGAGAAGAAGAGGATTCATACCTTTCCCCAGGGTATTAGCACATAAGTGAATGTAACAGATTCAACTGGAATTCGAACTCAACTCTCCAATTCCTTAATCCAAGCTGCTATCCATTACACCACTGTGTCTCCTCAGAACATTGCTAAGTCTAAAAATTACATTATCCTTTCTCTTCTATGAAAAATTTTTTTTTTCATTTCATCACAGACAAACTGATTTGTCTGTTTAATGGCATATAAACATCTTATGGGTCATTTAATGCCAAAATTTAATTTTCTTGGGAGATTTGAAGTAATAAAAATATCATATGTTATTCTGCTTTCACAATTAAATACATGGTAGATGAGACTCAGCTTTTGTGTATATACATGTTTGTGTGGACAATGATTACTAGAGGCAGTGAGATGCGTGTGTTTATGTTGTAGTTTTGTTGAAGTTATATTTTGGAATACAGTTTGAAATTTTTAGGATATTATATGAATTAATGCCATGAAAGTGTTCATGTTGGTTGTTTGTTAGTATTTTAAACGGATTAGCATGAAGTCACTACAATTTGATAGTACGTGTGTATTGTTGGTAATTTTATTATAAACTAGCAGCATGGCCCGGTGTTGTCCGTGCTTGATTCAAAAATCGTATGACTATTACTTGACTTAAAATATTTTTGCCTTTCCTTGCCTTTAAAGGAGTGCCCTTTACCATGCTGATGTTGCTACATGCCTTACTTCTTGCCTATCTTACAATGCGAATTTTTTCTAAGCTCTATACTAAACATTAAATCTGTTATGAAAAATAACTAAACAAAATGAACACAAAACGATCAGCTTTAAAAAAAGGACTCGTAACTGGAAAAATCAAATGAAAAAAGAATGTTAATAACAAATACTTTTTCACACCCAACTCAGTTCTGCAGAATTAGAATCAACGTTGAGTTTAAGCAAGCGAATGAGCCAATTAGAGTAAAGTGCCATGCAGATTTAATATTTTTTCCCATTTGTGACGAATGTAGATATCGATTTTTTTTACATGCTAACATGCTAGTTTATATTCGTGTCAGTCAGCTGTTGGCTCTCATGCTGGTCAATAGAATCTTCCTGCCTATTCGTGGCAGCCAGCTATTGGCTCTCACTCTGGCCAGTAGAAAACTACAGGAAAACTGCTGTAGAAGCATGAAAAAAATCGATTATTTCTACTATCAAAGGGAGTTGGGAAATGCAAGGTTGGTCTTGGCCTTTCCACTTTCCATGTGCCTGTAAATTTTGGTGCAATTCTATCGAAAATTGCGGCCTTGCATTCGTTACATACACACACACACACACATCCTGCCTTTTATAGATAGAGATATGTATTGTTGGTAGTTTAATTTATATAAAAATGTATTGCTGTATTTTTACTATAAAAATGTATTTTCATACTTCAATACCGTTTTGGGAGCAACAGCAATTAAAAGGTGTTTCTGTGTTCCTTAAAACCTCCAACCTCTCAATCAGAGGCTTTGTTGCCAGATGTAGTTTATCATCATACCCAGGCCTAACCACAGACAGAAGAAGCAAGTAGTAGAAATAGTAATGGGTTTATAAAACATGGCTGATTTTGACTTGTTTTTTATGGCTTATCAATCTTTTGTGAGTTATTTACAGCAAAAACATATTTTGAATTGTAAAAATAATTCTTTTTTGTGTGTGTGAGTGAATATTGCATTAAAATTCTTTTTGGAGATAACCATGATTTTCCCCAGATAGGTGCTACTATTTAACCCATAACTGGGGGAGAAGAGATGGATTAATACCTTTTACAAGTGTATTTGCACGTAAGTTGATGTAATGAATTTGATTGGAATTTGAACCTGGGTCTCTGATTTTATATTCTCAACTGCTACCCATTACACCACCCGTACATACTTGGAAAAACATAAAATGGACAGGCAAAAACAAACATGAAAAAACATAGGAAACAACAAAACAATAAACACGATGTAAGAAAAAAAGAGCCGAAAAACAAGGAAAAAAAAACATAAGAAAAAAATAAATAAAAAGGATTCAAATGAAAATAAGGCATTTGCACTTTCTTTTAAATCACTTATCTCTCCTCTCCACACTCATTCTAGTCTAGAGGTGTCAGCTTATATACATTTGACCAGGCTCAGAGTTTTTGGCAGGAACGTTGGTTTTGGCTAACATCACTTTTTCTTCTCTCTGCAGCACCTACATGTGCATTAATGTGCATTTATAATTATATTGTTTAAGATTTGATGTATCGGGGAGGATTGCCCCATATCAGGGATAAAGCCTTTGTAGACATAAATAGTATAGATATCCACCAGCATGCCTACATCACAACCGGGTGTGGACGATCATAACTTTTGTGTCACATCTGGTTGCCACGTGGGCGTGCTGGTGGATATCTATACTATATATCTATACCAGATTTGATACAAGAGCCGTTATCATCCACATTTGGATGGGTCATGGGTGATCATGGCTCCCAGTCTGATGTTATGGATTAGGTTTCATTTGGCAAAATGTCTAGCATTTCCCATTTCTTTCAGGGGAAAAATTCTAAAGCTAGAGAAAATGAGTGAAGCCATACATACCTTTGCTTCAAGTGAACGTTTTGTGATCGGCACTTTCATGAGTTTTACAATGACAATAATAAGAAAGGTGGCCACAGTGAGGAAAAGTCCATCGTTGATAATGACACGACTGTAGACGTAAGACAGAATGACTTCGTGTTGTTCACGTTGGGACTTCATCGACAATGTAGCAAAAGTTATGTTGACAGTAAAGAAGAGTAAGGCAGCAATTCCAAGGAGAAGGTTTGGTAAATTCCTTGAAAGAAAAGGAAAAAATACAAAAAAGAGCAAAAAAGAAAACAAAAAGTGGGGGGAAAAGATCAGAGGCAACAATAAAGGGTGGGAAGAGAGTAAAAGAGATAAAAAAGGAGGGAAGAGAGTAAAGGAGACAAAAATAGAGAGAAAAGAGCAAGAGAAAAGTTGGGGAGGGAAAGATAAGAGGAAACAATAAAGGGAGGGAAGTGAGTAAAAGAGACAAAAAAGGGTAAGAAGAAGGTAAAGGAGGCAATAAAAAGAGGAAGAAAGTAAAGGAGACATAAAGAAAGGAAGAGATCATGTGTGAAGAGAGGAAAAGTGACAAAAATGGAGGGAAGAGAGGAAAAGTGACAAAAATGGAGGGAAGAGAGCAGATAAAACGGGAGGGAAGAGAGAAAAAGAAACAAAGAGGGAGGGAAGAGAGAAAAAGAAACAAAGCGGGAGGGAAGAGAGAAAAGGGAAGAAAGAGAAAAAGAAACAAAGAGGGAGGAAAGAGAGAAAAAGAAACAAAGAGGGAGGGAAGAGAGCAGATAAAACGAGAGAGATGAGAGGAAAAGAAACAAAGAGGGAGGGAAGAGAGCAGATAAAATGAGAGGGATGAGAGAAAAAGAAACAAAGAGGGAGGGAAGAGAGAAAAAGAAACAAAGAGGGAGGGAAGAGAGAAAAAGAAACAAAGACGGAGGGAAGAGAGAAAAAGAAACAAAGACGGAGGGAAGAGAGAAAAAGAAACAAAGACGGAGAGGGAAGAGAAAAAGAAACAAAAGACGGAGGAAGAGAGAAAAAAAAAAAAGAAAAAAAAAAAAAAAAGGGAGGGAAGAGAAAAAAGAAACAAAGAGAGCGGGAGGAAGAGGGAAGAAAAAAAAAACAAAAGACGGAGGGAAGAGAAAAGATAAAATGGGAGGAAGAGAGAAAAAAAAACAAAAGACGGAGGAAGAGGGAGGGAAGAAAAGAAGATAAAATGAGAGGGATGAGAGAAAAAGAAACAAAGAGAGAGGGAAGAGAGAAAAAGAAACAAAGAGGGAGGGAAGAGAGCAAATGGTTTAAGAAGGACCTCTGCTGTGAAACAGGCTTCAAAGCTAAGTTTATGCAAGAAATAATTCCTTTCTGTTTTTTTGCCATATCTTGGCTTCATAAAGTGATCTGTAATTGTCAGTGGCTAAATACAAGTGACAGTATGTACATTCCAACATATTGTAAGCTAAATTCTGACAAATGCAGTCTTTGAGTCAACAAGTTGTTTTCAGGTCATTTTGAAGAAAAATAAAGTGTATATCTAAATTTTCTTTTTTAATTGAATTCATCCCAAGCAAAGGAAAGCCACCAAGACTCAAGGGGTTACTGAGTGTGGATGAGTTAGAAATAGGGACATTGCTAAGGCATGAGAACAGAGGAAGAGTAATCAGGAGAATAGCAGATAGCAACTGACATTGCATTTAAATTTTTGCAGATTAAAATTGTCTGGAAAGCATTTTTTTTAAAAACATTTCACCCCAAGCAAGGGAGGAGTGCCATGAGCACATATGGGGTTATGGAGGGTAGAGAACAAGAGTAAAGTGACGTGTATGGGGAGAGGATAACAAGAAAGACGGGGAACAAGATCACGGTATCAGAAGATGTCGATTGACATTACACTTGAATATTTGAAGATTATAGTTATCAGGGAAGCAAGTAAGAGGAAGAGAATTACACAGATGGGAAGGGCGAGAGAAGAAGCTGTTGGAGTAGAAGAAACAGTTACATTGAAAGTGAAAGGGTGGGACTGAGATCCCAACTTAGTAGCTCGCTTAAATTCATACAGTCTGGGGAATGTGAGAAAGCAACTTATCAGAACAGTTGCTGTGAAAATAATTATAGAAGAAACAGAAAGAAGCCACAGCACGTCCGTGAGAAATCAACTGTAAACTAGATGCCAGATCAGGACCTATCACATTGCATATCTGTCTCTAGATTTTGTAGAGGACCTTGAGACTTACAGTGGGGACATCAGACTTTATATGACAGCAATATTCCATGCAAGGACGGATATAGATTTGAAGGATAGACTCAGATGAGAAAATCTTTCTGCAGAGCCAGAAGGGAGTTCCACAAGTGAGAAGTGTGAGCAAAGAAACTGTTATCATAGTGTTTATGGTTACATCTAGCCAGCTCAACTGAAAATTGGTGATACTTCATCACTAGTCTAATACTGTGCATAAATTCAAAGAGTCTAGGCACCATAGTAAAGAGCTCATCCGCGCAGTTACCATGAAAGTATTTATAAAAAAGGCAAAGGGAGACAATGGTGAGAGAGTGACTGAAGCTGAGACACCGGATCAGGGCCAATAATATTGCGGATTAAAAATTTGTATAAAGATATATTAGGTAGTGAAAAAGTCTACTAAAGGTTTTTATTAAAAAAAAGAGAACGTTTTCTTCTGTCATAATGAGATACAAACAAACAATAATTTTGATAATCTACCCCATTTATAAATATTTTCATGGCAGTTGTTCTAACAAGCTCTCTTCCTTGATACCTTGACTACGTGAATTTAAGTATAGTACTAGGTTGGCAATTAGGTCTCATTGTTTTACTGTTTAAATAGCTAAATGCAACCATGAGTTCTATTCTAATAGTTTCTTTTCTCCCCTGTACAAATCAATTCCGATTTCTTGCTTCCCTGCTACCTACAATCTTCAAAAATTTAAATGCAATGTCAATTGAAATTCTTATGTCTTCCTGAAACCTGTCTTTTTATTGTCTTTTCCCTTCACCAGAGTCTTTTCCTTCTCAGTAACTCCTGGTATCTTAGTGACATTATCACCTTGCTTGGGGTGAAATGATTCAAAATAAACAAAAACTAATTAAAATGACTTATTGATTTCTACCTATTTCTCACAATTTTTCTTTCTTTGTCAGGACCAATTTTGAAATATTGATATCCTTCTTTTGATAAATCAATATGGCAGTAATATCAGTTGGTGTTTCAACCACTGCCAGTATGACTGGTTTCATTTATCTGGACCTGAAACCAGCAGTCACCCCAGGTGGAAGCGTTTCTCACTGCCATCTTTTTGGCCATCTTTTCTATATCTTTCCTCTCTGTTTATGTTCCAGCTTTATATGATTCTACATCATTCTCTTAAATGCAATGACAATAGCAATTTTTTGTCTTCCCGGATCCTGTTCTTTTATTGTCCTTTCTCTTCATGAAAGTCTTCTTGTTTGCTTTCACTCCCATTAACCCCTTGCGTCTTAATGGCATTATCGCATTGATTGGGGTCAGATGATTAAAAAGAAATGCTCAAGTTTTAGTTCATGCCTTTCTTTATAATTATAGTCTGAACTTTCACACATTATTTGCTTTTATTTATGGAAATATAAAGAAAATATTTATGTCACTATCCCAAACTGTTTTTGTGCTGATTTTCAAATCAATCATGTCCATTTGAAAGACTGGCACAACAATATCCTCAGTCCAATGCTTTCTCAAGTTAAAGCCAAATGACCATGTAGCTTTTGCTTTGATTCAGAGGCAATGATGTTAGTAATAAATTACTACTAACCACCAGTTATTGAGAAAAATCAAAGAATTTGTTGATGAGATCCAATAATTAGTTAAGAACTATTCCTAATACTAGGAATCATTTACAGGCTGAGTATCTTTTATCCGAAATTCCAAAAACCTCCAAAATTCAGAAGTTTTTCAGGTGCTGACATGACTTGCCACAAATGGGAAATTTCAGAAAGTACTGGGAAGGCTCTTAGGTGATGTGCAGCTGTTGTAAGTGACCTTCATCTGCTCCGGATGAAGGTTCCTCAGCCCAGCTACGTAGTCTATGCTGGCGCCAGTTTTTCTGTAAGTAATCATCACAGCAACATTTTCAGTTGTGGATTATTTAGCAGATGTTTCATGTTCAGTAGCGATATTATTCAAAATGTCAAAAAGTCCTGCATTTCTATATTTTTGTAAGTAATGATCATGTTTTTTTGAACACATACAGAAAGTACAAAACATTCTTTTTATGCAAAATCTTAATTTCAACCCTTAAAAATCTTTGTGAGCATTACATGACTAGTATCATTACTGTTATCTGTAAGTACACAAAATATATTAAATTTTATATAAAACTACCATCAGGGTTTATGCTATTTATATAAAATTACGTTCAGGGTATATATTATTTATATAAAACTACGTTCAGGGTATATGTTATTTATATAAAACTACGTTCAGGGTATATGCTATTTATATAAAACTACCTTCAGGGTATATGTTATTTATATAAAACTACCTTCAGGGTATATGTTATTTATATAAAACTACCTTCAGGGTATATATTATTTATATAAAACTACCTTCAGGGTATATATTATTTATATAAAACTACCTTCAGGGTATATGTTATTTATATAAAACTACCTTCAGGGTATATGTTATTTATATAAAACTACCTTCAGGGTATATGTTATTTATTTTAAACTACCTTAAGATTATATGTATAAGCTGTGTTATGAAATTTAAAGGGATATTTATTACCAAAGCTGCTCCATTTTATAGATGCTATATACAAATTAAATAACCTGTATTCCAAAATCAAAAAAAAAAATCTCAAAACCAAGGCACTTCTGATCTCAAGAATTTCATATAAAGCATTCTCGAATTGTATTATTATTTCTTATGGATCAGAAAGTAGAGAAAATCAAACTGTATTAATCAATCAGAGAAGAATTTCAACTTTTATAAAAATACTCAAGAATGAAGCATAAAAATATTTTAGTAAAAATAATTTCATTTTAATCATTTCACTTCAAGCAAGGCAATAAAGCCACTAAGATGGAAGGAGGGTGGTTACTGAGTGAGAAAGAATATAAGAAAGAAGAAAAAAACCATTAAGGACCGAGAACAATAAAAGAACAGAAATTAAAAAGACAGAAGATAACAACTGACATTGCATTTCAATTTTTGAAGATCAAACTTGAATGGAAAGCAAGAAGCCAGAAGGAAGTTCCACAAGCGAGAAGTGTAAATGAATAATGAAGCTCAAAGGAAGAATAATTCTGATAAGATTTGAAAGTTTTAGTCCAGGTTTATTTTACGTATTTTATAGTTGTAACTTTTACATTATTTGCTCTTAATTCAAGAAATATAAAGAAAGTACTTTACTCTGCTAAAATTTTATGAAAATTTCAGAATTTTCAATTCAGGATCTTTAGTTGTCTGAAAAGATGAATAACAAATATAATTGTTGAAAAATATATTTGACAATTCAATGTTCACTTCATGTAAAAATGAGACATTTTTGAAAACAAAGGCATTTCTTTGCTCTAAGTTACTAGTAACCTACACTTATTAAGAATTTTTTAGCAAGGGGATTTTTAATGATATCCAATAATTAACTAATTAATCATGAGAATTTATACCAGGAATTACCATATATTTCTGCATATAAGGTGACCTTTAAATCTTAAGAATAGGGGGTTGTCTAATATAACAGTTACAAAAGGCGAACCTTAAATCCTGTGGTATATTAACACTGGTAAGTAGGTTTGCGCCATGGATTGCTAACAACTGCCTCGGTATAATGACTACTGATGTAAATATTTCTAGAAACAATTCACATTATAATGTTGTACTATAATTATAAATGTAATAAAACTACTTTTACTTCTGGATTTTACATTAAAATGCAATATTCAAGAGATTGAGTTAACATTAAAATGCAATTTTCAAGAAACGATTACATGGCAATTGCTAACAGACGGTTAATTAATTTTACTGTTTAAAATTTTTCTTTTTCTTTAAAGCAATTGTAATATAAATGTTGAAACTCTAGTTTATATTATATTGCTTGAAATATGAATAGTCACTCAGTATCCACTGTATTCTCAACTCATCCGAATTTCTTTGATGAGCATAGTCAGTTATTATTACCGTATATTTCTACATATAAAGCGACCTTTAAATCTCATAAATTAACACCAAAAATAGGGGTCTATCTAACACAACAGTTACAAAAAGCTAACCTTAAAACCTGTGGTGTATTGTCATTGGCTAGTATGGATCGCGTAAAGCTAACTAATGCCACAGTATGGTAGCTACTGATGTAAACATTTTTAGTTGAAACAATTCACATTATAATACTGTACTATAGTTATAAATGTAATAAAACTACTTTTACTTCTTGATTTCACATTAAGATGCAATATTCAAGAGACGATTACACAACAATTTGCAAAACTTCCGGTGAGCAACATACACAAGTAACCAGTAACGTAAACAAATCTTTCATTCTTGATTTGGAGAGTTATAGGGTGTGTTCACACCAATCATTATTTCTCATAGTACTGTTAACTAACAGCATTTAGGATAACATACAATCTACATTTCTAATTAAAATTCATTATCATTGTCGTATTAAATAAAAACATTCAGTAAAACATGCAGTATTTTCTTTTTGCTGTGTTAAGCAGCAAAACATTTAAGATGCCATAAAATTTTTATTTCTCATTACAGAATTTTTATGATGAACAAACTTAGTAGTCATAGATGTTCTATGTACACTGAGTTAAAGTTGCCTGTGAGCTATAGTTATAGATCTCTTCATGCTGATTACCCATTAACTAAATCCCATTACATCTCCCTGTATTTTTTGGGTTTCACACCCTGTGTGGATCTACGGCTTCTCCTATATTTCCTCCCCCTTTTTCTCATTATGGAGAACCTTGATCTAGTTTTTATTCTCAGTGTCCCATGTTTTGTACTTCAAGTCTTCTGAAGAATTTTGATTGTCCATCGATTCCTCTGCTTTACTTTCTTGTCCATCTACATAGTCATTTGAACTCGCTTGGCTTTGTACTTCCTTGTAATTTTGGCTAACTCTTAACTGGTCTGCATGGGCAACAATATTTTTACCATTCTTTCATATTAATCCTGTGTTATATCCTTCTTGCATTATGAAATTCACTTTTTCCGGCTCATTTTCTTTATTTCTTTTGTGCCATATGTTTTCATTAATAAGACATGGTTAATGGAGTTCTAATCTGTATTCCCATTAATGCAGATGGGCTCTCTAATCTGTCAGCATGTGGTATTGTTCTGTAACTGAACAATAATCTTGGTAGGAAAGTTTCAATCTTTTCTTGCTGAGAAGAAAATGCTTTCAATCCCATCTTTATTGTTTGGACCGTTCATTCAGCAATCCCATTTGAGTAAGGGTAGTAAAGAGGTGTTTTATATAGGACACAGCCAATCTTCCTTAACCATGAGCATAGATTTTCATCACAGAATTAAGGCTCGCTTTATAGTTTTTAATGTCCCAGTTTTGGGACTTCTCATATTCATAGCATTAAGTAAACATGTGCTATTAATATTTATCAAATCAGTTCCTACTAAACTGTGACTTTTTATACAGTCTATGATCATAATAGTGATGGTTTCAAATCTATTTTTTGTTTCAAAAGTACCTTGAAAGGAGACAAATATTTTTATACATGACGTATAAGTTCTGTGTCTTCTCTCACACTTCTCACTTGTGGAATTCTTTTCTTATTTTCCAGTGAGCTTTGATCTTCGAACATCTAAATGCAACATCAATTGTTGTCTTTTGTTTCCTTGAATCCTGTTCTTTTAGTCTCCTCTCTCTTCAATAACGTTTTTCTCAGTAAGCTCTTGTGTCTTAGTGGCTCTATTGCCTTGCTTGGGGTGAAATGATAAATCAAATAAAATAAAAAATATACAAAATAGAACTCACCTATTAGTTTTCTGACCAATGTCTTGGCCTTTGAGATAAGCCTGAAATTAAAAAAAAAAACAAATTATATTTCAGTGTATTATTATTAAGGAAAATATTTTTAAACTAATATTTCTTTTAAAGAAAAATCATAAACATTTCTTTAGGGAATCACCTTATTGCAGCTTCTCAGTATCTAATTGTTTGGTCTACAGATGTATGATATCCTTAATTTTGGCCCAAAATAGCTAGACCTCATTTCTAGACTAATTACACTAAAATTATAGCTTAGTGATTTAGGAATTCTCTACTGGAAGCTTGACCTCATTTCTAGACTAGGTACACTAAAAAGTGTAGCTTAGTGACTGAGGTTTTCTCTACTAGAAGCTAAACCTCATTTCTAGACTAGGTACACTAAAAAGTGTAGCTTAATGACTGAGGTTTTCCCTACTAGTAGCTCGAACTCATTTCTAGACTAGATACTAAAAAGTGTAGCTTAGTGACCAAGGCTATTTCCACTAGTAACCAGGCCTTATTTCTCAACATTAAAAAGTGTAGCTTAGTGACCGAGGCTATCTCCACTAGTAACCAGGTATTATTTATCAACACTAAAAAGTGTAGCTTGGTGACCAAGGCTATCTCCACTAGTAACCAGGCCTTATTTCTCGACACTGAAAAGTGTAGCTTAGTGACCAAGGCTATCTCTACTATTAAGCAGGCATTATTTATTGATTCTAAAAAGTGTAGCTTAGTGACCGAGGCTATCTCCACTAGTAACCAGGCCTTTTTCTCGACACTAAAATGTGTAGCTTAGTGACTAAGGCTATTTCCACTAGTAACCAGGCATTATTTATCGACACTAAAAAGTGTAGCTTAGTGACCAAGGCTATTTTCACTAGTAACCAGGCATTATTTATCAACACTAAAAAGTGTAGCTTAGTGACCAAGGCTATTTCCACTATCGACACTAAAAAGTGTAGCTTAGTGACCAAGGCTATTTCCACTAGTAACCAGGCATTATTTATCGACACTAAAAAGTGTAGCTTAGTGACCAAGGCTATTTCCACTAGTAACCAGGCATTATTTATTGATACTAAAAAGTGTAGCTTAGTGACCAAGGCTATTTCCACTAGTAACCAGACATTATTTATTGATACTAAAAAATGTAGCTTAGTGACCAAAGCCTTGTCTGTTTGTATCTAGATCTCATTTTTAGGCTACACTTAGGTGCCTAATATAAGGGTGTCGCAATAATTAGGGGTTAGAACATTTCTCAATATGCAATAAACCAGTGAGTGCTTAATGAAACTGGAGACAAAAAAAATCATTTAAAAGGGAAAAAAATTGGAATTTAATCATATCTTATGGCCATAACAATAAATGCCATGGCACAAAATGGTGACTCAAACCCTGTTTCCAATATATTTAAGTGTTTATTCAGGTCTTTGCTTGCTTGATCTGTGTGCATAGGTAGGTGACTCTTGGGACAATTTCTGCCAGGTTTTTTCCTTTGTCTCGCCCTCCTACTGAACCATGGCTTATGGCCATAACAATAAATGCTTGTCTGTCCTGCTATTAAACCCATAGCTGTGAGAAGTATAGATGGATTCACACATTTCCCAAGTAAGTATGTAAGTGACTTAATGAACCTGATTGGAATTCGAACTCAGGTCTCCAATTTCTCATTCTGAGCCACTATCCACTACAGCACACTGCATATCCTAATATAGATCAGTAACTGGAAATTCCCAATGTCTGTCTGTGTTGTCACTTGACCCCAAAAGTCTTCTTGACATATTCCTCTTCTATATGGGTATTCCAATTATAGTATCATAGAAAGTAGTAATTCTGTAAAGAATAAAGTGGAACTTGAACCAACTATAATAATTACTATTTTGTTTCTTCAATGATTACTTTTTCTTCTTTTCCTCTTCTTCTTCAAAGACTTCTTTTCTTCTTCATCTTCTTCAATGAGTTCTTTTCTTCTTCATCTTCTTCAAAGACTTCTTTTCTTCTTCATCTTCTTCAAAGACTTCTTTTCTTCTTCATCTTCTTCAATGAGTTCTTTTCTTCTTCAATGACTTCTTTGCTTCTTCATCTTCTTCAATGAGTTCTTTTCTTCTTCAATGACTTCTTTGCTTCTT